>OY292316.1:50620529-50790609 GCA_958496155.1 Sisyra nigra
TGCCAAAGGTAAACACATGTGGACTCGTCTCACTCAAACCTACAGAAACTTTTGCCCCACCACGAAAGCCTGTGTTCTCTATGCAGTTACTCGCTCGAATGTCGAGCACGGTTCAGTTGACTATGAAAACGTGAGACGTTTGTGTCGACTCTTACGCACATTGTTGTTGTTGTATACCGAACGAAACAATTGAGTTTTTCTTTTGAAAAAACCCGCGAAAGTGTGAAGTGTTTTCGATTATTTACTCATAAAAATTGTGTGAATTTATGTGAAAATTATTTAGTGAAGTGTTTTTAGTTTCCAAATGTGATAATTTGTCGAAACAATAAAGGTTATTATTTCTTTTTGTTAATATTTTGCTTGACCAGCTAATTTTTTTCAAGTTTTAAATAATTGTCAGCGAATATTTTTGTCGTTAAAGCGAACCGGTTTTTTAAATTCCCTCGTATGGTAACAACGAATTTTTCACCTAGCCCTCCCCTCATTTGTTCTGGTTTTTTAGTATGTTTCCTTCGGAAGGAAGGAAACCAAACGTTGTTTACTATAGGGAAAATATGCGATACGCTTGATGAATCATTTGAACTTGGACTCACGATAAGCAACTTATTCAAATCACCCTCGTCAATATCGTATTGTGGCCACGAAAGATAAAAATTTTTGCGTGCCATAAACGACTTTTAATTCCAAATAAGGCCAACGAAAACGGTCCATTCGGTTACAAATATGGAAGGCCTTGTTATGATTGAGATTGTTTCAAAAAGTTAAATGAGTTTTTTTTCGGGTTTCTTTGAACCAAAGAGATTATGTTTTAAGATACTTAACAGGTTGTTAGAAAACGTACTAAATGTTATGGCCATTAGGATTTTATGTTTTCCTCGAACAATTAGCCGTAAAAAAGGGTAACTGAATATTTCGAACAGCTGGCTGGTCGTTTTTTAATGCAAGTGGCTAAAAATAACGTCTCATATTTGCTCGTTTCGTCTGAAAACACTTGAAGTTATCGTGCTTTAAGAGGTCTGTGCGCATCCCTCAGACTAGACAGGAAATAAAATAATTTTTGGCCCTTTTGTGATTGAATTTTTAAAGGTTTTGATATGTACCTGATATTTACAACTAGTTTTTTTTCGATGTTATAAGTTCAAGGTACATGTAAATATTTTTAAAAATTTTAAATTAAAATAAGTTAAGATTTGAACTTATCACCTTTAGATTTTTTAATCATTTGAAACTTACAATCGATTTTACTTTGGAAAAATTGTCTAAAATTCTAATAAAGGAGCTTTTTTTGATAAAATTTAAGAAAGCTCAAATATTCGAACTTATTTTCATAGCTATTTCTAAAGCTTTAAATTAATGTTTTATTGCTTGACTTGCTATTAAAGCATTTTGACTTAAATTTAACTTGAAATCAAATCAAACTTAAATCACATATCAATACTTAAATGCCAAGTCAAGTCATCGTCACTTGAATTTGAAGAAACACTATTTTTCTAACCATGAAAACTTAAGTGAAGGTTAAAACTCTTAAGTAAATGCTTATTGAATAATATACTGTAAATATCCAATAAACATTTTACTTAATAAAGCTCTATTCTTCACTTCTAGTTTTCACGATAACAAGTTAAGTATACACTCAGTTCATGTAATGAATTTGATATATAAAAATAAATTCCGTACGGGTCGAGCTAAATAAAACCGTTTAAAAACGGTCAAAATATTTGAGTAAGTGTTTAAGTTAGCGTAGGCTTTATTTTGTAATGAACTAATTCTATAAAATAAAAAAATTATATAGCAGACACTTATCGCCCCACGTGAGTTTTTCACTCAAATTTGAGTGACGACTCTTAATACTCTTCTAGCAACCTATTTACAAATATGTTGTCTACCAAATAACTTACTGTTACATGCTTATTCTTCTCATTTTAAGGGGCACAACTAGCTTGAAAATGTTATTTCATTTTCGGTCATTAGTACCTCTAAAAATAACATTTAAATTTCAAGTGAAAGACTCAAATAATTTCAGGGTAACAGCTTTATTAAGAGCAACTACCCATCAAGTAGAAATCAGTACTTTTTATCTTTAAACACTTTTTCTCAAAATTACATTTTTAAAAGTTGCTGCAGCTCTAACTCGAAAACAAATCAACCTACTGATTTGGGACTTTTTTAACTTATTGTGTTTTTGCTTTTCTATACAATTACCTTCCAGTTTTAAGATTGAATGTAAACGAACATTTTGCCAGGCCAAAAACCATCAGATTTTTAAGCAAAGTCTTACGACTTTTTAGTCGAAATAACGCTAAGTATTTCAGCAAGTCCTTTATGTACATTAAAAACTTTAATATGGACTATGAAAACATGGATAAATGTTCGAGCTTTTGAAAACATCACGAAAAACATTTTTTTTTTAAATTTTCAATTAGTTTTGCCTTTCTAATTTTTAAGGCAACTTTTCCCAAACAAAATCGATTGGCTATATAAAAGGAAAACTAGTTATAGGTATTAGAGAACCAAGACTCAACGACATAATGCAAATAATTTCATTAAAATCCACCAATATGAAATAGAAAAATACCAACAAACATCCAAACAATTTTATACAAACTTTAATGACTAGTTAAATTGAAGTTCAAACAAAAATTTCACCAAGCTTTTAGATAAGAAATTTCATCGTTTACAAATTTTATTTGAAACATTTTTCAAAAGTCATTTCTCGTTTATAAGTTGTCTCAAATCAAAATTTTTTGTTCTCTCTTCAATTGGATAAACTTGGTCGCCTCCATTTCGACATATTATTTGTCAAACCGAACAAAGAAATCCTTGCATTCACCTCACATCCAACGATGAATTATTAAAAACTTCAAACAGATGTTGAGCCATAATATAATATAATGAAAAAGCACATGGACATGTGTTTCGTTCACCTGCTGATTTCTACCCTTAGATTAACCGACTTAGAAAGATTGAAGTCATCCTTCCATTTACCCTCGAATAACGTAAAATCCTTTTTTAATGAGATATTTATAAATAATTATTGAGTATAATAAAATTGATTTTATGCTCTATTTATTTTCTATTAATAATGCAAACGAGGATCGAACCAAGCCAATTTTCGTCAGTTCTGATAACATTTCAAGACTTGCCACGGGGATTAAATCAGGTAAAACCTTCCACGAAAGTCGTCAGTCTTCCAGCAAGTCTAGGTAGAAAATTTTACAATATTTTCTTTGAAAAAAAATATTTCAAATAATGATAAAAATGTGTATTTATATCTATATTTGATATGAAATAATAAAAAATAAAATTATCATGTGCCCACACATAAACACAATTAGCCTTGAGGTTTTTAGCACTTGTGTGATAATATGTGTCGCAAATTATTTCCATAACATATACATATAAATATTAATTTAAATAAATTGTAAAAAAATCAGTCGTAAAATATGAGACGACTTGAGACGTAAACAATACGGCCATAGTGTAGCAATAATTAGTTATTGATTTTTCTTGGTAGAAAATCGAACTTTTCACCTCTTTGGCGCGGTTGTTCTGTTAGATGTAACGATAATAATACTATGTTGACTGGAGGCTCAACCTACTTTTACTTCTCGTACCTATAGTGCCTACTTATCACTGAGGTCTTTTCCTGAATTTCCGGATTTGTGATTTATGCAGCTTTTCAAGCGTACCGTTTGCTTGGCTCACATTTGAACACTTTTTAGTAAAATTTACAAGCAAACACTTGTTGTACGGTTAGTTTATCGAATTATGTCTTGGAGTTTTTATTGCTAATTTTACGTTAGTAAATCTACAATTACCGAGAAAAATTTTACACTTTATAAATTATGAAAATGAGGTAAAATTCGAAAATTCTCATATATAATGTGTAATGCACATCGACAAAATCGCTAATCGATTTTCGACTAATGCGCGCCAAAAAAATCGTATCAATTCTACCTTTTACACATTGATTAATCATTTTCCTCATGAATCAAGTGATATATCCAATATAGATTTAGAAGAAGTCAACAATTACCAGGTATCAAAGCATTTTGCTTGCAGCTTTCAAAAGAAGACTGCAGCATCTTGGAAAGACGGACGTGATGCCTGGCGAAATAGCAATGGTAGCATGAAAAGCCTGATGCTCCTCTAATACTGAGACCCATAGAACGAAAAAAAAAATTTGGTGGTAGGTACTTGTTTTAAATTTGTAGACCCAAAAGCCTGAGAAGTTATTTCCACTTTTCAATGGCTGAAATTTTAAAAGATGATCCCGGAAACTTTAGGTAATTACTTTGTTACTCGTCCTGAATGAGTATTTTAGTATTTCTGAGTAGAAAGACAGGAATATTCAGCTGTAGAGAAGATATCAACAATTTTTCAGAGAGGTTTAACTTTTAAAATTAGCAACTTTTTGATTTTAAGAAAGAAACACTATTTACTACTACTTACTAACCATAAAAAGACATAGGTCTAAAATTATACTCTTTATTTTAACTCTTTACACTTCTTATACTCTTCATTACAAGTTTTAAAAAGGGCGTATAATATTTAAATCTAAAAACCAAGGTTTGTAATAAGTTAAATTATAGGCAATAGTTGGTAAATTTTCTTGTCCACAAGGCAAATGACTCGTCAGAAGTCCAATCAATTCTAAGGTTCCCGTTTGACCTGTATAAACAGTATCACCTCCATCCCCCTAAAAAAAAAAGTTTCACTGTACCATTTTCTGTGAGATTTTTCTAAAAAGTCCTACCGTACAAACTCCTCGACCCTCCAAAAGACTCATACAAAATCTAGTCGGGTCATCACCCAAATAACAATCCTTTGGATCCATGACCCATATATTGATAAACGGTAACCATGGAGGATACGTTATTTCTGGATACTAAATATTATTATTAGTAAAAATTTTCACTCGATTTCAGTGAATCTTACAGTGGTCGAACCCCATCCAGAAACAGCTCCTTCCATTCCCATCACCCATGCTTGGTAGTAAATCGTGCCGGGACTACTATAATCCCACAAAATCATAGATCTATCGCTATTGATCACACATAAGTCTTCGGTTGGATGATAGATAACACTTGTTATTTGAAAATAGTTATCTTGAACGGTTTCATAATCAGCCCAAGTTCCAGCTACCAATAAGTACTCCTCTAACATGCCCCTTAAAATTATACCAAAAACGTTAGTTGTTTCAAACATTTCATCGTTCATTTTCTTTACTCATCGATGCAAGAAGCCAATGTAACGGCGGTCGTTTCATTGAGCATAGCTCCACCACAAATCTTTGTTTCATTTAATTGAATATAAACCTCGAACGAAGTATCTCCTGGATTCACGGGAATTCCATCCAAAAGACTAGCAACTAAATTTAAAATTTATTTAAGTTTAACGATCGTTAAAAAAAACTCACCCTTATTGATGTAAAGCATAAGAAAAATGGAAAATATTTTAAGGAACATCATGAAATAGTTCTTTATCATATGAGATGCCAATTTAGACTAATTCAAGTACCAAATTTAACCTTTAAAATTTGATAACGTATTATCACTGATTTATTTAGGTCTCATGAACACCTTAGCAACTAGATATTTTAATATAAAATTATAATAATATCTTTGTTATGGCTCAATAGATTTTTTTCCGTGTTTCCTCCAAACTTGGAGACTAATAAGAACCAATCTCTTATATAATAACATATATCTACTAACCTTGTGTAAACTTTTTCAATTCTTCAATTCAATTTCAAGACGTAAATTGAATTGATTGAAAACAAGGACGTCACATCGCGTTGTTATTTTAGCAACCCTTTCACTTTTTACATGATTCAAACTCTTTTAGATATTTTGGTTGCACCCTGAGGGTAAAAATCTTGAACATTTTTTAGTGGAAGAGGGAAATGTTTTTGTTTTAAACTATTCTAAGTCAGTTACTACAGTTTAACAAACTTGTAGAGAGGATAGTTTTTTTTTTCGTTGAAATTGCAGACCAGACGGTAGCGTGTTTGGTTCATATTATATCGAGAAAGAAAAAAAAATTTTTCTCACAATTCATATTTAATTATACTTGAATGTTTCAGTAAAACGTTTTTTTCTGCTGTTATTCTTTTGCCTTACATACAACTAGTTCAAGTCTATGTAATTTGTTCGTAGAAAAATGTTTTTAAGTTATTGAAAATTTTAAGTTAAAGCTAATAAAAGTTGACAAGTAATTTTCTTTCGTCGTTTTAAGTCAAAGATCCATTTCGTGACGAGTTTAATCAATCATAAATCGGAGCAAAATTTAGTGTTTCTAATCTTTAAGAAAAAAGGTTAGTACGAAGTTTCTATCTAAAGGATTCACTTTACTTTCATTTTACTTTGGTTCTTCGCCTCAACAAGATACGCCACTTTTCCAAATAAAAACACGTTATTATGAGGAAAAATATTAAAAATTTAATGTTTAGAATTGTTTTTGTGCAAAAATATATAAATGTAAATAAAAGTAACAAAGATAAATGAAACAATTTGAAATTTTATTGTTAAGTATAGGAAAAGAATCAAAAACACTCCTTGTACTTGATTCTTGATGAATAAAATATCTTTTGTTAATTAATGAATATCTAAGATATTAAAAAAGACCATTTATAAAATGCATTTAATCAACACTGAGAGAAAAGTGTGGCCTAAACGATACAAATGTTAAGATTTTTTCATGTCATTATTGAAGCCGTGACCACTCAGTGTGTCATTGTTGCTATAATAAATGCTTTTTTTAAATATTTTAGATATAAATTAATTAACAAAAGGTATTTTATGCATCAAGAATCAATACCAACGAGTGCTTTTTAGTTCTCTTCTTATACTTATCAATAAAATTTCAAATTGTGTCATTTATCTTTGTTACTCTTATTTAACTTGATATATTTCTGCATTCATTTGCAAACTAAAAATTAAATTTTTTTCATGATATTGATAAAAAAATTTCACTCCGAGTTTTTATTTGAAATAGTAGCATATATTGTTGGGGCGAAGAACCAAAGTAGAATCGAAGTAAAATTTGATAAATTATAATTGAAAAAATTTTCCTTGAACTTCTGGCCATTTGTAAGTCTTGATCAGTTGCTACTAAAGGCCCGACTCTAAGTTTTCTTTGATATGAGCTTGAAGAGCTGCCAGCTAAAAAAAAAAACGTACATAATGTTGCTACTATTAGCGTCACTGGATTTTAGATATTCAAAATAAGAACCAATCCAAGTAATGTTGGTAATTTGATTTTTTCCTTAGGACTAATAAATACATTGAGTGTCAGACTCCTGCTTCATATCTAATGACAACTATGTATCTAAGGATGTGATAATTCAATTAAAGAACGCCAAACACATTGGATGATCTTTTCGAAGTTCAAGAGAAAAACTTGAAAAGGGAATACAAAATCTCTCATGCTCTGATAAAATTCAACCGACTTAAATTGATTTGAGCACAGTTTTGATTTTCAAAATTTATTGTTAACATTTCCCCAGTCATCACACTCTAAATGTATCTAATGGAATAAAATGCGACCTCCTTTTACCAAACTAAGCAGACATTCAACAAAAAAGATCTTTTTGAATTGTACATAGTTAGACGAGGCGTGTAAAAATCAAAAGGGCAATAAAAAGAAATTTACTTGGGCAACAGATTTAAAATAATAAAAATTAGATGAGTCTACATTTTTTTTCTGATTTTCTCTTTTCAATCCGACGACATGTTAAAGGTTGACGCGGTCAGTTGGTCGAATGAACAAGAAAAAAAAATCAAAGCTTTGCAATATTAGTGACATTTTATTAGGTTTTCATGCGTTCGAGTAGAAACTCTCAAACATTTTCACTGCGAAAATCTCAAATGATAAAATTCGTATTAAAATATTCTTGCTAAATTGTTTAAGGTTTTTATTTGTCCATGAAACGTTTTTCTTTCTTTCAAATCTAAAATCTCACTTTCACTTAATTTTGTAAAAGAGAAATTAATTGTGATTATTGCATTATTGTTTTGTGATTTACATTTCAATTTAACAATTTGTCAACGATTGAAACTCGAAAAAGCTTACATAATTGTTCATTGAAACCAAATTTTTATTTATTTTGAATTCGAGCGAAACGAATCACTGATTATCGCCTCTTAAGAACAAAACGTGCCCCATTAGTGCCCTATTGCTCAAATCCAATCAATCACCCAAAGATTTATGAGACTCCAACGACCATCGTGACCGAATCGAAACGATGACATCACTCACCGAGAGATCTTTACCATTACGTATTTTCAACGATCGACTTTTCGAAACTAGAACTTTCAATAAAATGTAAAAATCAGGCCGTGCCTTTTTCGCCTTGAAATGCTCAACTCCACCTAATTCATAACAATACATTCAATTAAACGATGCCTATCGATTAAATGATGGTCGATTGTGGTTTCCTTCCGTCATTAACTAAAACCTCTTAAACTAGAAACGTGTCAATTACAATTTAAGCCATAATTAGTTTGTATCAAAATGTAATAACCCTTATCGAAAAGGTTTGACCTATATTTAGTTTAATTGCAAACTAATTTAAATTTTTGTGTCCTCAATCGATTAAAATTCCTTTTTTTATTCGGATTGTACAAAGGAAAGGCTTGCACCAGCATAAATTGCAGAACCGCACCATTTTTCCGTAAAATCATTTCAAGTGCATTTTAAAACGTTTGCAACGCGTAAACCCATTACATTTAAATACTAAATACATTAGTGAAAATCGTTTAAACAGTCTTCGAATAAAAAGCATCGTTTTCTCGTATGTATGTATGCAGTTTCATGTCGTTCCCCTAATATGAGGCCAGACAATAAAATATGTGCCCAATGGCCATGTCGCAGTGCAATTTTCCCTCACATAAACGTGAATTATTTTCTTTCTAAAATCATAAATGCATTCGTCTCATCCATTTAACGTAGATATCTTTGTTACGACTAGTCGAGTCTCTCTGTTAACAAAATGACGAAGTTACTCGAAGTTTAAGCTTAATATAAAGTTACAGATTTCGATAACTGCATGAGAGTACATTAATGAAAAATTTAGAGCTTCTATTGAAAGCTTAACTCGGAAATGAAGTCGAACAGTGAATCCCTAAGCCTTTTAAGGCATTTTTTTGAAATTTTTATTAGAGCAATATTACAAAGGAGAGGAGGACTGTAATTTTATCGAACTATATCATCATTTGTAAATCCTTGAATAATGTCTATCGCTCAATGCTTGTGTTAACTTAGCAAATTTTAGATTTAATTTTTAAGTAAACTTTCATTATTTTTAAATGATTTATTGGTTTAAAAATTACTTAAGACAAAATCATCTTAGACCGAGGGGGGGGGGTGCCTAGGTTTCTACAGGACATTAATTGGAAAAGGAGTAGATGAGAAAAATTACAAAACAAAAGAGTAACTTGGTTTATGGATTATCTTTGTAATAGTTTAATCTATAAAAGATCAGCTATATGTCTTAAGAATATAATTCTTTTGGATATCTCGACAATAATCATCCTGTATATGCTCTACAATAAATTGAACATTTTTTAATTAAAATCAACACTTGATGGAGACGCGATTCGAACGAATTAATTTAAATATTTTTGAACCACGAAACAATTGACCATATGATGAGTCATTCCCTCATATATCTACAATCTACACGCTTTAGTTACTTCATTCGTTAAGTCACGAATTTTGCAACATGTCAAATAAAACTTTTTCTCAGCCCTTTATAGTAAGTTTTTGAAAAATGATCTCAAACATTTTTTTGTTAAATTCCAATTTCATTCGTTTTCGTCCAAATCATGATGATTTACAGCGTTAGAAGAATATTATTAAATCTCATCATTTATCAATCATTCCATAATATCTCGTCGTTTTTTATCTCATTTTATAAATCACGAGCTAAATTTCAGCTCGTCACAACGAATACAACGACGCTAACCGGAGAAAATGTAATTTTCCTCGTGAAATTGATGAAATGCGGCAAAAGCAAAAAAAGTATTATCAAAATGAGAAATAAATGATTGATAAAAAGTTAATTTTTCATTTTATCTTTGAGATTTATTAATCAATTTAATTGTTTTTAACGAGACGAAAATGAATGACCATATGGCTTCAATGGACCAGAAAGATTCAAGTTACTAGTCTTTGAAATCCGGATCTGAACGACGAAAAATAAACGCTCTAAATTTAAATGCTTGTTAATTTAATTTTAATGCGTTGATTATTTAAGAGTCATAATTCAGTTGAAGATATTTTAAGTGATTTACACACACACATCAGTCTTCAGAAAATATCGCATTACACTGATGTAAGTCTCATTCAATGATGATAATAATTTAAGACGTGCACGAGAATATGTCCGTGCGATATTAACACGTTTTAAGTACTTATCAGTGAAAGGCGTCAACTTTACTACCACGTTAATTATTGACCTCTTAAAAAATACCAAAGAAAAATACCACAATAACTAATGATGGTTGAGGGGTTTTGATTTTTTTTTACAACTTGAGTTTCTGGATGCAATCAGGCTATATGTGCGCTTGAATTGAGGACTCGATGTTATATGCAGACATCACGTTGGTTGGAAATCGAAAAGAGGCTGGATGTGAACGTGAACTTTGTGAGAAATTATTTGCTTGAATGAATCAATGAATCGTAACAGTGGATCAATAGTTCGTTGTCTTGATTGGCCTAAATAACATGTTATATAATATCTAATGGAGATTTTTTTTTAATATCTAAAAGTGTCTAATCATGATTGAAATTAGCAAGGGCAGTAAAAGTCTGGATTATTATAGAGTATTCAGAGTTGAATTCAATGTGAAAATGGCAAGCTTTACAGAGCTTTCATGTAAATTTTTTGTTGGAACATTATCTATCCTCCTTCTTTATAGTCTAGCTTTGGTATTTAAGAATTACCAAGTAACTCCTAATCATGAAAAAATATTTCAATCATGATTTGTATAAAAAAACTGCTTATATGAACATAAATAAGGACAATTAAAATTGTGTAAAAATAGATATTATAAACTAGTGGTTCCCACGCTTTTTACAATTACGGACCCCAAAAACTCTAAATATCTTGCGACCCCTTAAAGATAAAACTGCATCTTTTATACAAGTTGTACCCTAATTTTTGACTTGAACAAAAACCATTTTACCTTGATTCCATTTCCTCAATTTCATATTTAAAATGAAGAAAATAGGATTTCCCAGTTACAGTAAAAAGTAAGAAAGAAAAAAAAATGTGTGACACATCGTGTCGCATTGTTGCTTTTTTTTGAAATAGTAATTTAAAAAATATTTTTATGCTTTAAATCACTGGAATTAGATGATACATTGACAGTGATTTTAATGCCAATCTTAAAAAAAAAAAACCTAAATCGTTTGGACATCTTTGGTTGGCCTGTATAAAACTTTTCTTTCGTGAACTCTTGACCACTAGGGCTCATTGAGTTTAAACGAAATTACTTTATCATCAAAACAAGTAGCTTAAAAATCAAGTTTAGTAGTGAATTAACAAAAAGTTATTCGTTTTAACCTCTTTTTCTTACACAAACGAAAGAAATTTGAGACCTGCGATTGATCTGAGACAAGGAAATATATCATTCCATCAAATAACCTTCACTGTGATGACGACAATTTACTTATTGCTTGACAATTATTTATATTTATGGCTGTATCCACTTGAAAAAACTTGGTTGGTCTCAATGAGATTTGTCGCTTTCATGAACGATTTTCAAAAAAAATTTACTAAATGAAAATAAAAAGTCCAATCAAATCACGTAGTGACTTGAAATCTGCGGATTTCATTCAATCAAGTCGACCTCAGTGATATTTAAATTCATTAAAATTTGGATTGGAATTTCGCGTACCTATCTCCAATATACTTTTTAACGAATATCGTTCATTTCTGACAATCTCGCAATGATAAATTTTAATAAAAAAAAAACCGTTCAATATGTCTTGTATTTTAGATAATTAAATCGAATCGTTAAAAACGTCATCAGATTAAATGAATCAACGACGAAAAAAAGCGACAAAAGTCGTTAATGAAATGAAATAAGACGCGACTTTATTATATGGGTCACTGCCGGTAAGATATCTAACGATATATGGCCAAGTGCTATATGGAGTCGCTCTCGAGTCGCACTCGAGGATAATAAGTGAGTGCTTAAGAAGGTTAAGACACAAAGTCCTTCGTCGCAAGTCTCTTAGTGCGCCCACATCCTGGCTGACGTAGTACGGGGTAGTGGTGTGGGGGTGGTTGAGAGTGAACAACAAAGGGGTTGGGTACGACACGCCGTCATGGGTGTGTTACGTTGGCGCGATATACAAGCGGTCGCGCGACCCTCGTCGCATCACAACAATAACGACAAGGATAAGAACGATAATCACACAAAACGGGCATCAATTGAACAGGTGGGTGCTTATCATTTCTTTATCGTCGAGCTAATCTAATCATATCTAAAACATTCTATTTAAAAAAAAATTCACTTGGTTGCTTTAATTTCCGTCAACACCTTTTATGTGTTCTCGCGTAATTACATGAATAATTGGAATTGTGTTTTTATTTTTATTGTGTTGACAAATAATTCATGTTTATGGGCGTGATAATTAATTTGTCTTTAATCTCCTCAAAGGCCACATGGTCTATAAATAATTAAATCGGGATTTTCTCCTAAAGGTCACTTTATAATCCCGAAATATATTACGTTTAGAAAAATTATGCATTCTACGTTAAAAAAAATATGCTGCAACGAATAATTGGACTTAATGACTCTATAACTTAAAAATTTCTAAATCAATGACAATACGAATAATAACCTTTTTTATAGCCAATTTCAAAGAAAAACTTTCGATCCTTAAAACTTTACAATTACCACCAAATTTGAAAAGAAATTTTGCTGTGTTAACTCAAACATTTTTCCATCCCATTCAGCCACTGTTATTTATACATATCAAGTATAAGAAATGTTGAAGTTGTATAAAACTTGAATTTTAAACTCTCTTTTTTTACGGGAAACTTGCACGAAAACTATGTCTTTGCAACCAATAGTTGGACCATAAATTGCTGTTTTCGCTAAAGTTAACCAACGCTTACGTTACGTTTAATGACTTTAGTATAAAAGTTACACGAACGAAGAGATAACAACGAGTCAAAAACCTAATAGTCACAAATCCAATACGAAAAAAAGTTCTTCAATCGGTTTTCATAAGAAAATCGTTACAACTTCCTTGAATTTTCGATTGGAATTTCAATAAAATATTTGACATAAAAACGTTGGTAATTATTTTTCAATTGTATCAGTATGAGATATTTTTATACTATATATAAAAGAGGTTGTTATTATAAAATCGTTTTTTTTTTCTCTCCTTTTTTTGTAAGTATCCTTGAATCGTTTGTAACAAACTCATATATACGTGTAAATTAACGAACAAAACTAATAGTTTTTTTTTTCGTTTATGATTTAGTGCGACATGCTTGACTTGTTAACGAAAATCAACCAATTATAGACGTCGTTTAAGTCGCGATTGAAACAAATTTTCCGCAATTTTTTACCTTTAAATCATAGCCAAGTATAGACTAGTGGATCGAAAACTTAACATAAAATTTTCCGTTTATTTTATTAGCACTACGACAAAACGACTGAGTTTTATCGATTTAATAAACAAGTTAATATTTTTAGACTTGAACATTTAAATAAAATATAATTAGATGATGGTCGATAAAATCGAATTAAACACAAAAGTCTCGTTTTATAACCAATTTAATTCTTTCTCGTCTAATTTACTCGGGATAAAAATTTGAAATTTTTAACGGTTTTCAATTGAGAAAAAAAAATAATTTGAATAGGAATTAATTTAACTCGTTTAATATTCATTTAAGATCAAGGTGAAAATACTTACCTTAATTTCTGCATTACAATCTTCAATGAGTGTCTCATTAACGAAAAAAAAACGGGTTTTGGCGGTGGTCAATGGTGCATCTGTAGGAAAGAGTGGTTCTTTGAGTGATTGATTTTATTTTAAGTTTAGCCAATGGAAAGAAGTTTTGATTATGCCAGCACTCGCGCAAGTTTGCGTTTTAATTGGATTTAATGAATAATTAAGTGATTTTTTTTTCTTTAAGTGAATGCAATGATTGAATCGTTGAACTTAAAATTTGGATAATTTGTGAAAAAATAAACTCGACAAGTATGAATTTCAGGATATTTTTCATTACACTTCAATTTTTTTTATGTACAACAGATTATTTTATGCTCAGCAAAGCGGGCAACTCTTGGATTTAAATAAAAAAAATTTCACGTCCATGATATTAATTCAGGAAAAATTCTTCCAAAAAACTAAAAAAATTGAGTTTTTGTATAATTTACATGAGCTAATTGCACATCGTTTGACAAATTCGCGAATCAAATAATTTAAATTTTTAATACATTTTAAATAAGATAAAATACACTCACACATAAAACACGGTATGAGTGAGAGAGAATCTGGGTCATTCTTTCATTATTACCGCTATATATAGTCTGATATTTTCCAATGTATTCATATACGTACATTTACACGTTTAGTTAATGGATGGAAAATAATTTTCCGTTGCGTTTTGCAAACAGCATCTAACAAGTTTTCATATCAAAAATTACCAAGTACCACGTCATCACATTATAATTTTCATTCTAGTTTACCTCACATTTTATTTCTTGTCAAATGAACTTCCATTTACACAAATATTAACTTGATAAATAAGATACATGTTAAATATGGTTTGTAAAAAATAATCATTAAATAAACTTGCTATAAAAAGCCTTTTATTACCTGTTGTTTTATACGAGAAAAAGGTGTAATATTTTTATTGTATTATTTTTCATATGATAATTTTACCTTTACAAATGTATCATTTTCTTTCTTCTTTGGTAACCTTTTGCGCCTCCAAAGATACTTCATACTAGTATAAACTTAGTCAATATTTGCTTTTTAATGTCTATTTTAATGTGTTAAGTTTATTAAATGTATATCGTTATTGTTTTTGGTGTTAACGAACAGATAATGTAAATATTGTACGAGTTTGAGGTCGAAGGAAGTCAGTCTTATGTGAGCTCTATATAAGAACACTTCCAATATTTCTGAGTTTGAAATCGGCAATTTTTCTTGGAATCCCAAAAAAGTAAACAGTAATTTAAAGTTATTTCATTTGAAAAAAATTGGAAATGTTGCGACATCACGTCTAATAGTTTGATATGCAAGATCATTTATGTAACTGGGAATGAACTTTGAACTCTCCAGAAGAAAACTTTTTTAATAGATGCTTGACATGCGACCTGTTTTTGGACGAGGCTTCTGAAGACAAGAAGCAGATTTTTTTTCTTGAATCGCTACAACATTCATATTTTGTAATATTAAATATTTATCTTAAAAAAAAACGTTTTAAGGTTTAATGATCCATATAAAAAGTGATGTAATTTGAACATATGGTGTTTTAATTCCGTTTTATAGGTCGATTTTATTGAGAGAAAAAAAAACGAAATGAAAATTCGATATTATGATAAAACTAAGATTTTTATAAAATTTTTAACTACTGAAGTTGTTTTTGAGGAAGATATCCTAGATGTCCCTTTGCGATATCGTTTTTAAGTGACTCATCTCTTTTTATTAGTGTGAGGCACTTTTTTTGTTGCAATCCATAAAGTTACCCCCTAAAACATTTATACAACTATAATTTTCGTATACTTTCAGTTTTCTTTTAGCATTATAAAAAGCATTGCTTATATTAAGCATCTTTTTATATAATTTACTTTGGTTGAGATTTATGACGAAAGTAAATTATTCTTCAGACAACAAATGCCTAGGGTTTTAAGCTTCTCAACAAATTCTATCATTTTAACAATCAATTATTCTTGTTTAAAATTTATAAAATTTACTTTTTATTAATGCATTCTGGTGCAATCAATTGCATTATAGATATAAAAAATACCCCTTGTTTAATCTGCACAAAAGAATATCCTAGCTTTTTACAAGACAATTACTGGCTATATGTCAAAGCCACGATTATAATCCTCATGAATCGAGGCAAAAATAATATTGAGTTCCGCGAATCTACGCAATTATCTTCAGCACGCACTTCATCCGTCCGTTTCAGTCCAAATCACAATAGGAAAATATTTCTCATGCGTCTGTTTGTTAACGATATTTAAATTCCTTCCAATAAGCAATTAAAAACGTGCCGAGCCAATTAAAATTCAAAATTAAGACCATGATATTACCTTTTGAATATTCAAAATAATTTAGCACGAAACTGAACTGAAAATTCAGTTGCTTCTTTTTGATTTTTTCTGTTTGTTTTTTTTTTATTAATAGAAATTCAGCTTTGAGAAAATAATTTAATACGAGGGCAGAAATAACTCATAGAACCCATAACCATAAATAGTAGTTTAGAGATAATTATATATAGGCTCTATGGATACACTTCATCTTCCCTCGGCTACTTCGTATGGAAGAAGCAAATCTTCAGAATCATTATTATGTCATATTTCCTTCTCGATGTGTTCCGTGAGTTACCAATATAAATTATTCTTGCATCTCGTACATCGTTTTATTTTTTTCTTCTTTTTCTTTTGGTGTTCAGAGAGTGTTTTTTTTTAATATGGTCCAACCCAAAGATAGACTAAAGACTTGTTGTGCTCCACAATAATTATAATGTGATGACGATAGAAGGGAAAATATGAACTCGACTGCAATCTCATCTAAACTAATTTTATATAGAAAGATAATCAGTTTTCTTGTTTTAGTCATAATTCATTTTCCTGGCGAGAGTTTTAAATACACTTTCGTTTAATTGAAATTAAAATAGAAAATAACAGGTCTATAATCTTAAAATGGATTGATTAATTCCAAGTAAAAATTACTTGGTTTAAATTTAAAATTTTCGATCATAATTGTTCAACAATGAAAATTGCAGCTCTATTTAAATTTCAATCTTTAAAAATATTTTTTATGATTGATTTTAATGCTACTTTATTTAAGGTATATCGATTTAATATCCTCAAAAGATATATAAATCATCGAGGGTTGAAGTTATTAAGTCGATAGCCTAAAAATGATTTTGGGATGAATTAAAAATGAATATATTAAATGTTGGTGCGGCCCAAGGCCAGAAATTTTTATCTCACATCTTATCGAGTTTGAAATAATTGAGGCAGGAGGTTTTTTTTTTAATCATTAGCATCTGAATTTTTTAAAGACGATATTTATTTTAAATATATCGATGATATCATGCAATGAATGAACCGAGTTATTCACTTTGATTTAGATAAACATAGTCCGTTAATGTATGGTTAAAGTAAGTGACATGTTAAAGTGAATTGTAGCGCGTCATTTGATTATGATCAATTAGAAAGAGGAGGCACTTGAGTCTGAAATTAACTGTGAAATTGAATTTGGAAATTTAATTTTTTGTTAGAAGTAAATCAGTTTAATTCAATTTCTCATAGAATTAGGAGAATTTTTAATAGTTTCCTATTTAAAACACGATTAATTGTATGCATATTTTGGAAAGAATCAAAGTATTAAATTTTCGGATTTACAACTTGTTAATAAGGATGTGTGTAGGTAAAAAACCTACTTTCGTTTCAAGTCTCAACCAGAGTGAATAAAATAAAAGAAGATTGAATCAAAGCAATGCAATTTTATTTTTTGCTTTTTTATCTATTTTATCTTTTCTATATATATATATATCATCAAGTCAAGTAGTTGGACATTTATTGTACTTAACATTTGCTTATATATGAAATCACTTGCGAAAGCAATGCTTGACTTGGTTTGGCACATTTTTAATTGAATCAAGTTTGGCTTGATTTCACGTCAAATCAAGAAGCTTGAAAATTTAGTTAAGTAGGGAATCGCTAGTTTTAATTTAGTCTTAAATTCAGAAGATAGTTGATGTTTTCAAATGCCAATGATACCAAAGCCACGAAAAAAATATCTTTTTAAGTTTTTTTGTGAATAGCTCTAAAAGGTTCTCTTGTCAAATAAGTCTATAATGGGAGCTCAGAATGTAAAGTCCTTAGCTATTACAACACCTTTTATGTATGTCATGTTAAATGTAACTAATTCTATATAAAACAACAAAATAGCTATTTAAATATAAAAATGTGAAAGGCAACTTTAAGTTAGTTTCAAGAAACGTTTTCCGGCCTCCCTGTAGGACCACCACGATGCATACTTTGGGAATCACTGGTTTGAATAGATTAAAATGAGACCTTTTCGTTGGTGAATATTTGAGACACCAAACTGCAAAGAAAAGGAACCTAAAATATTTAATCTTTGTCTACTTTATTATCTAGATCTATATCTCTGATTTAATCAGAGATGATATCATAAATCATTTCTGATCTGTATTTTTTCTTACATTATTGTCTATGATTTTTCTTTTTTACAATGAACATCTGCCTTCGTTATTCGAAGAAAAAAAACATGAATAAAACAATTAAATTAACGCTAAGAAAAACATTTTGATTAAAGGCAGCCGGAAATCCGGCGAAGAAAACGAACTAATTATTTCATCCATCCACTGTGTATATACGTAAAAGGCAAATATATAGTGAATAGGATTATAAATTAAACCACAAACGTGTGAATTTTTTCTCGATCAACTATTCACATAACGTGATACAAAGAAAACTGGACTCATTTATAAAAATTAAGTTAATTTCTATCCTAAGTCCATTCGTAGAGGGATGTTTTGTACTAACCCTTATAATCAATTAGTCCGACTTGGTCCGGTGCTGCATCTATCTATATGATAAAAGGTCATATTACGAGAAACTTAATGTTAAATTTTAATTAATCTACTTAGTAAAAAGTGTTTTCATACCATGCGAAAAGCCAATAAATATTGATTATGTTCGATCGTAAAACATCCCAAAGGACCTGTTATCATATTTCATGCAACGGCACATTCATTTACACGAAATGAAACGTATATTGAACAAAAGAATATGTTTTAATTACAATGTGATACCAAAGTAAAAGGGATAAATCAAAGTTTCAAAATTTCAATTTCGTAAATTTTCCATAACAATAACATATTATAGCTACGTGAAAATATGATTTAGAGTAACGTGAATGATTTTATCATTGTTTATTATATATGAACACAGCGTGCCAGATGGAACTGTTGTAAATTTTGTGTTTAGAAAAGCAATTTTCTCCGGTTAAAAGTCTTAATCAAGTTTAATTATGTTTATAAATACCTACGATGGGTTTTTTGTCGTGCAGCAAGATTTTCTATTATAGACTAAGGCAACAACTAGAAGGAAGTATGGGAACTTGATAAATTAGATTTTTCCTCGTCGATTTCCTTGATTTTTATACATATAGAAAATAGATGTTTAAATCATGAAAGTTCAAAAGTTTTCAAAAAGTATTTCTGTTCCCGTCTTATTTACCTTCTCTTGCAATAATATGCAATTAGAATACTTTTCAACATAATTTATATAATAGTTATAAGAAAATATCTTACTGTAAAAAAAAGCTACGCACTTTTCTATAAAAGTGATTTCCCAATGAAAAAGTCTTTATCATTTAATTTAATAGAAGTACGCTCAGCGAAGCGGGCGAGCACAATTAAACCAACTTGTTTTCATTGCAATATATGTGAAAAGTAGATATTTATATACAACGAAAAATAAAACACAAAGCAATATTAAAACGCGCTTTTCTCGCTCTATTTTTCAACAATAAAAGCTCACATTGAAAAGACGCACGGATTATCATTTCTTCGGCAAATCTGTCTTCTTTAAAAATTTACCAGTAAAAAATCAATATCTTCAAGAAATAACTTAAATATTTAACTGGGAAATGCTATAATTGAACCTTTAAAGGAACGTACTAATCAATATTGTGACGTTTTCAATGTGCATATTTCATTTGAATTTTTGTTGCGATTAAAGCTTAATTTTTCTCTCTATAATTCATCAGTTTTTATTTTGATTTCAATCTGAATGTTTATTGGAGAGAACACATTGACGCAAGTCATATCCATATGAACATACATAAAATCTATAATGGTCGACATAAACGCGTTAGTTTACTGATGAGTAATGTCTCTCAAATTACCTTAATAAAAATCAATCGTTCATTTCCAATATAATATACGCTCAAAGAACCACACATATCCATTTACGGGTACTAATTTGAAAATCCAATATTAACAACCCCATAACAACGAGGTTTATGGCCTGAAACATCAACTTCTTTGGCTTCTGTCGACCATCAACCATTCACGTTTTTTATTTCACTGATTATTTTAATAGTTGTTAGATTAAATGTTTGGCATGCACCAAAGTAATTTATACTAGACCTATAAAGACTAAATACTCGCATTTTTTTAAAATCAAATTTTAATATGTTAAAGTAAAAATTTGGATTGTTTTGCTGAATTTAAAATGCAACGACAGCAGAGATAACTATTAGTAAGAGTTGAACAAAATTATCTTATCAAATGTACACCAAATTCATTTGAATAGCATAAGCAAAAATCATGGTAAATTCAAATATTTTACTGCTTGTCACAACACAAGGGAAAAGGGACATGAAATGCTTGCTATATCGTAAATAAAAACCAAAAGTAAGCAAAATTATACAATTTAGGATATATGTACCTATACAAATGAAATTTTGTAATTAATGGATAAACTAAGTAAACTTTCCACCTTTAAACCAAAGAACCACTGAAATACCACCAATACACCACCAAAGAAATACTGAAAAAAGTAGAGTGCCGAGATTATTTTTTCCTTGCCACTTGTAAGGAGGAATTCACCAAATACACTCAAATTAAGGCAGTAAGGGCATTAAGACATTAAGTTCAAATAAAATATGTGACTTCCTTTAAAAAAATTGATACTTGAATTGAGCTAGACTTGATGTGAATAATTTCGAGATACTTGAACTTGAGTTTTGCTTGCATTTAAAGATTCGCAAATCAATCTTTTCAAACTGTAATAAGATTCTAAATTAAGTTACCAATCAAAAGTTGATATAAAGAGATACAAGTTAAGTGCCATTGAAATTTACCGAAAAATTTGGAGCTATTTGAATTAAATGTTTTGCTCTTGCAAATACATAAAATATTACTGTAAACATTATCTTGAAGATTGACTTGAAGCATCACAAATCAGGTAAAATTCAAGTCAATACGTGAATCTACTTGTACAATTAAGTTGGTTGTTTTTTAATGAAAACTAATGAACTGAGTATTGCTCACACTTTATTCCTTTTTTATTTCCTTTCCTTTTATTTCTGCAACTTGTACTGAGAAGTCGTACTTAAGTTGAATTAGATTCGGCTTGATGTGAATAATGTTGAGCTACTTGAACTTAAATTTGATTTGTATTTAAAGAATTTCAATTCAATCTTTCAAGCTGCATAGTTGAATTGGGCAAAAGTTGAGTAAAAACACTTTACATAGAATTAAAACTGTCTTTATCTGTTATAACCAGCTTTTTTTGTACCATATATTCTATTAATTCTTCTATCCATCAAAAGCAATGTTGAAATCTAATCAACACAGTCTATTGATATTCCGCAATGATTAAAGCCTAGCTTATAATTGACTGATCAATATGAGACAATTTTAGACTTTAATTACCGATAACTTGAATGTTGGTGAGGCGAAAAAATTAACGTTAATTGGTTAGTTAGAACCACAAAAGCCATAAAGTACTAAAAATAAGATAATTTAATTCAATCGATTTTCCTACTTTATAACGTATGTTATGTGGGTTATTGGAATTACGTTAATGTTTGCGTGCTTAACTTAAAAACTGTCCTAATTCTCTCTCTGGCAAAACGGAAATTAAACAAGAAACTCAAAGGGGAGAGCTTTGTCCAATAAAATTGGCAAGTTGTAAAGCACATAAAGAAATTCTTTAAATTAAATTTTTGAATGAATTTTGTTGAAAAGAGAAAACTTTCAAAGATTTTTAATAAAAAAAAAAAATACTAGCGCGTAAAGAATGAAAAGAGTCTAAGTAAAAGCTTGGCGTAGTTCAACGCGATATAATGTGCTTTATTTGAAGGGAGATTTGAGGCTTCCTTCATGTAATAATATAATAAAAATAATAATGATAAAATAACTAGTTACACAAAGTACAACCGCTTCAAAGTTCACGTAAACGTATGACGATACACGTCGTAAGATAAAAAAAATTACAGCAAACTCCTTTATTTTCTTGTCTGTTTTCTCCAGAAAGCAACTCTAATTAGGTAATGTGAAAAGCACAAGGTAAATTTCTCTTATCTTGTCTTCTTAAATATACACATGTTCACTTCTTGCTATTTAAAATATATATCTACTTTCATGTTGAGTTTAAGTCTTTGTAAAATTTTTATGCTTTGTCACTATAAAAGTTTAAGTAGCAGAGCAATCCTTGGATTTGAATGTTTATAACCAATGATAACTGTTGGTTTTTTCATTGAGCCAATAAACATAAAAGAACATTTGGATTGCTTCATTCTAGGTTTTTGATATTTAAATTTCTATTTTGAAGAAACACATTTCAGTGAAGATGTTTTCCAAAGAAATTATTTTTTTCTAGTGTCTTGAAAGATTAAATTTTGTTTTTGATGAAAATTAATGAACTTATTTTTTACAATTTTTGTTTCAAAATTCCAGAGCTATCCTTTGACTTAACTTCTTACAACCAAAAATAATGCTTTGCCTTTTATCCGACCAATAGACTTAACGGAACACATCGACTACTTAATCTGGTTATTAATCCTATAACTTTCAGATTTCCATCTTTAATAATCAGAGTGAAATTTTTAATTTTAAAAAATTTTCTTCAAGACATTTTTCTGTTAAAACTTACTTTCTTTTCTCTTTCCGTTATTTAAATCTCATTAGTTCGAAAGAGAAAAACAGGAATCTAATTTTCTTGGCCACTTGAAAGTTGAATGTAACGAAAAAAATTATATGTTTCATCAAATATTTGTTGATAATTTGGAAAAAGATGCTACGAGAATGTTTTTAATTTACCAAAATGATTATGTAATAGTTTGGGATCGTACTTGAATATTCGTGGTTATTATCGTGAAATGTCTATAATCATAAACACTGGACAAAAATTGCACTTCACCTTCGTCTAATGGACGTGAAACACGAATATTTTTATGTTATGACATTTTTAAACGATAATTCCAAAAAAAAATCCATATTAAGTACAAAATGAAGACTTGGACAAATCAGATTTTTTGGCATGCAAGTTTTTATCTGTCGACGTGATTGAAAGAAAACTGCATTTGGTCCGAATGTTGACGGTAATCTTTCTACGTGATTTGATGACTAAATATGGGTACACAACGAAATCATATCGTCGCCAATAATTCACTTTAATCACATTTCTATGAAATTAAGACTTTAGTTATAGGTAATAAGATTAAGTTCTCACCCACATACATTAACGTTTTTAAAAGCTTTCAAGCTTGTATTTGTTTGGGCCTTCAAAGATTTGTTTGACTGATCATTTTTTCTGGATTATAACGCGATTTTATTATGATTCAAATCATGTTTTTTCAAGTAACAGCTGCATGAAAACGTGCTTCGAGAATTATTTTCAAGATTTTATGAATATTGGAGAGAGAACAATTTTTTAATATCCCGGATTAAATCTCAATATTTTGCATTTCGTGTGTTTTAAGTCTAATTAATTACTTACCAAATTCTACTACTAATTAATTAAATTTTTTCAACTAACAATCCATCAATTCCATACCAAGTTTACAATGAGCGATTAAATTTTATGATTTACGAAAAGAATCTTTTGATGTTTTTGAAAATCTTGGGAAATAATTTGAAAAAACTAACGGAAAAATCTTTCATTTTTTTCGTTTTCTTCTCCCAACACAAAGCAACTATTGTTTTCTTTGCTGAACGTATCATTATATATCTTGAAGATATGTTATTAAATTTCAGATCAAAATCTTCTTTGTTATAAAATTAAAAAAAAAACATAAATAAAATTTTTTCATTGAATCTCGTGATTTATTATGTTATAAGATTTTTTTTTTTAATTTTCCACGAATATTTTTGGATACGTTAACAACCTTAAATCATGTTTTTGAAGTTTTTTAAACAATTTTATGATGTGGGCGTAAAATTTTTTAACCAAAAAATGTTTAGACTTTCAATTTAAAATCGATAAAGATAACCAAAGATGAACGATTTTGAAATAAATCTCCGAATTTTTTATCAATATTTTTAAATCAATAAATCGCCTAAAAATACTTTCATATTCGAAACCTTGAAGAGTTAGTGTCTGGCAACGATTCGTCCAAATTTGGATTTGAAAATCAAATAAATTTGAAATAAAATTTCCGATTTAATGCACTATTAAATATGGAAAAAAGGTGTAAAAATGTTTAGAAAGAAACTTAAAAAAAATTTGATACTTATATGTATGACCAGTATGTATGACAAATATGACCAATTATTTTCAGGTTTCGGTATAACTGACGTAAAAAGTCAGCTTTAACCGAAAGCTGTGATATTAAATTCTTAAAGATTTAAATTTTATTACCTATCCTTCATATTAAAAAATGTAGTAGGTACACCGTTTGTGGCCACACCTTTTGATTTTGCAAAATTTGAAAAAAAATTTAATATTTATATTAAAGAAATAAGTCATAATAAGGGAATTATTATTTAACTTGATTTTAAAGCTGGAAGGATGGAAGAAAATGGTTGTACTTAGATAAAAACACAATTTTTAAATTAGCACGTATTCTACAACCACTACCTAATAATAGAAAAAAACAATGAGTAAAATAGCGTTGCCTATAGTTTCAACTCCATAAGAAAGATGGAGACGATGAAAAACTACGTAAAATACCCAATTTCCAAAGAGTAAATTCCGCTGATTTCTAGAGAAACGAAAAAATTATGTATCGAATACGTTATTAAAATCGCTACAACAACAGCAGATGTCACAAAATCCAATGTATAAAAAAATGATTTTCACATTGAAATATTTTTCGTTTATGATGATGAAAAAAAAATGTTTCGAGAAAACATATTTGAACAAAGCCACGAATGCCTAAATAAATTTTCGACGTTTAGCTTCTCTTTCTCTCTATGAAAATATTTCAAAGATTAAAATAATATGAAATCAAGATAATAAAATTAAAATTTTTTCAAGAGTTTTTAAAACATTTTTTCTCTAGTTTCCAATTAAGTTTTATTATCATTATTTTATTTTTTACGCTTCTCATATTTCACATGACTCGAATTTTTTTCATAAAAATGTGGTTTTTATAGAAAGTCTTTAGAATATGTTTTTTTTCTTTATTTCCGATTCAATTTCCCAATTGAAAGATGTTTTTAGTAAAAATCCTATGGAAATATTTTAAGTTTTTCCTTGACATCGCTCGTGAAGTCTTTAATGTCTTAACATAGACTTTTTTTTAACAAGTTTTCACTTAGCAAAGCGTTGCAGTTGGGTTTCTTGTGGTTTAACACAACTGTCGACAAATTATAAGAAACGGCAGCTCGTTGCGACAAATGCATTCAGAGCATTTTTTGAACTCGATTTGCTTTTATTCTGCGTTTCGTTTTAGAAGAAATGTAGATGGATGGATTTTAAATGCACACGTTGACAACTTATTCGAAGAAACAGCTGGATTTGCCTCCATAATACGTTTTTTTTCTTCTCTATTTAAAAAATATATATTTCCGTCTTCATTGAAAGACTTATATTTTACGTCGACTAATTTTATTTTCAAAGTTCAGTACAATCAATATGACGAGAAAAATATGGTTTCAAATTAATAAATCTCCATTTTTTACGTGGGTTTAGCGTCGAAAATGGATGTTTCCGAACGAGAATGTCATCGAAATAAAAATTACATGATAAACTCTCGATCCCACACAAAAATGATGAAAACATCAATAGGTACATTAAATGTTTTTTGATTAGAGACCAAAAAAATCAATTCATCAAACACTTAAATATTAAAATGTTAACCTCGTTTCGAGTTCCTTTTATTTATTTAAACAAACGACTTTTTTTCTCTATTCGTTAAACAAACTCAAGGTGTTTGGAGAAATGTCGAAATTTTCAAGTTTCAAAAAAAAGACAACAAACGAAAACTAAGGATATTTGTACGTGTGAATGGCGCGTGACAATAAATTATTAAACTCTCAACGTTTGTAAACCTTTTTTCCGACTAAATAAATGTGTGAAAAATGTACACTGAGACGCAAACATTTTCTCTATTGTCTCGCATACAATTTTCTCATTGTATTAAAACCTATTTCTTTAATGGTTCGATTCAAAGATTTTATATCTCCTCAATAGAGTCACATAGTTTTTAGTTGCCTTGCCAAATTAGTTCCATATTAAAATTCTCTATAGGACATCTTTCAAATATTATAAATGGGAAAATTTGTTTGTTACTCAATAATGTCAGAACGCTTTAATGAATCGGGATGAAATTTGGCATCGAGATAGATTTTAGTCTGGAATAGTACACAGGCTACGTTTTGTCTTAGAAAAATGCTCGGTTTCTATAGGATAGCAGACCATATAATAATTATGAAAGTTTGTGAAGACTTCTATTACCCTTTCATGCAAAACCTACAGCACTGATGTTGATGAAACCGTACATTAATATACTTTTTACATCAAAATAGCATATACATTATATTTGATCCTTAAATATATCAACCTAAAGGATCCTAATGTCCTGTTTTAAACGTATTTCAAAAATATTTACATAGTACACAGGTGGTTAATTTATAGAAAAAAAACCAAGAGTTACCTTCCTGGAAAAGTGTATGGTTCCTGAAGGATAGTAAAAAACAAATAATTGTATTTCTATTCGAATAAAACCATGATTGCTGCTAGAAATTCAACCACTAGAGGTAAAAACATAAAGTTTAATAGTGTTATTGCTTAAATAACTCAAAGAGGGTATCAAACATTTTATATTTGTTGAGTCATGCTCTTAAACTATATCAATTTTTTATATTATGGATCTACATAAAAATCTAAAGAATTTCTGCTATTGATGATTCTTAATTCGTTTTTTAAGTGTCGAAAATAATTATTCTAATTTCATTAAGTTTTAATAAGTTAACCTTTAATTTTCTTTAAGGCTAACGTATTTTATCTTATTCCCTCATATTGTTAAGTTTTAAGTGAACGAAATCATGGGTAGTCTGATAAATTTTCTTGACCAATTCATTTCAGTCTACAAGCAATATTGTTCTCTTTCATTAAATCGTAAGCATCGTATATAAATACAATAACTTTACGAGTTTTCTATGTTAAAATATTAATTTTGGCTTTTTGTGGTCAGAGCCAGACGATTTATTAAATCTTTCAACAGTTTGTTTAGTGGTTTATGGACCACGTTGACGTATTTAAACAAAAACATACACACCAGAGATATTAAAGTGGAAACAATAAAAATCTATTTCATTTTTACCTCGTTTCAAACGTGAATGTTGTTTCATGATATGGGGGGATTCGGTTGAGAAATTTAATTATTTTCTCAAATACATTTTCCAAATATGCCTCCGTTGAAATTTGTGTTTTTGTATTTATGTAAGCTCCCAATTAACAATTTGTTTGTTCAATAGAAAATTTGTTTATTTTTACAGTGAAAAATGTGGGTTTTTCATGATTACAATGTTACATGGTTTAGTGATATAAGAATGCTTTACCAAAGTTTTTGGTCTGATTTTTCTTTAAATGAAATATTTTGTAACAAGTTAATTTTCATCTCTTTTTCGGTTTATGGGGGGTAATAAATTAGTAATTGGTTACTGAATATCCATTTTTAAGGCATTAAGACGTTAAGATTGAGTAAAGTTGAAAGCAAAGTATACAATAGAACCTTGGTAGTCATCGATGCACATCACCAAAACTATATGAAATCACATTTTTGAACAGTTCTGACATATAGCAAAGGTAAAACCTAATGTCAATTCTTACAGTTTACAATTCCTTATATTTTACAAGAAACAGGCATTTTACAGGATAACAACTTAAACCAACGTTTACAACTTGGTTCTTGCTTAAGAACCAACAAATAAAATATTTTTATTCATAGCTGTCCTGTAGGAACTATACATTTGTCTAGTATACCTAAATGTCAATTTTTATAATGATCGACTTATAAATTAATCATATAAGAAAATTCAAGTCGATTCGTTATTTTCAGACGTGATATGCAAAAATCAAATCAAACTCAATTAGGTTGAATATCAAATAAAATTGAGAAACTTTAGTTATTTTGTTCTTGCGTGAGAAGCAATAAATAGGAATCATGTCTTTTTCCAAGATAAATGACATTATTTTCTTATAAATTTGTTACCTTTATATCAGATATCATTGAAATCCTTTCAGTGAATTAAAATAGGGTGTCATAATATTCTAGGTTAATGTATTTTGTCAGGATAATATAGCCTATGTCCATCCTGAAGATTCACTTTAAATATTGATGAAAAAAAAATTAAATCGGATGAATGATTTAGAAGATTAATTATCTCGTACACACAAAGTTATAAATATTGTCTCCTCATAATATAATTAAAGAAAACTGCAAAAATGGTTAAATATTTGTTAAAGTTACCCAAACTTACGCAATGTAGTAAATTCGTATGGATGCAAAGGTTTTTTCTTAGTTACTTATAGATTTTAACTACTTGAAATACAATTAAATGCATTTTGTTTGTTTTTAATGTTCGATCACTTATCGGAAAAACTGTTAATTCTATTACTAAGTAACATAGGTAAAAATGGATAAACATCCTCAATGAATTTGCAATCGAAGAAAGCTACCTTAAAATTTGGCGATTTTTCACAAAATCACTGAACTGAAATCTCATATCTTTGAAAATTTTCGTACAATAAATGATTTTTTTTTTATTTTGATAAAAGCGCTATATGCGCTGATGATATAGTTGCATCATGTAGTATAGTATTTTATAAATGAATTTGATGAACTTGATTTTGACATGTGAAATATTAAACCTTCTTGTTGAAACCAAACATTTTCAAAAGTCGAATCTTCGATTTAAATTTGGGAATGCATTTCGACTGCTATTTGTCGTTGTTTACTACCTTAACTGAAACAAGTTTGTCTGTTAACTCGATTCATCCAGTGATTGTCAAACAGTCTAAATATATTAGAAGTTAAGCACTTGAGTTCATTTTTAAACCACTGTCAAGGCTATAAGTCAAGTCATACATTGAATTTGAAAGTTATTGCATTGTCCAAAATATCCAAATACTTGACTTGAAGAATTCTTATTCTTGGGCAAGAATTTAAAAATATGTCACTGAAATACAACCATTAAACTATTTTCGTTCATTTTTCGGCTTTTTAATTTATTTTTAGACATTAAAGATATAAATTTTCCTTTCTAACTAAACAAATTAAAGACCTCATTGTCAGTCTAATGTTAATCTAGACTTAACGTTATTGTTCTCGTCGGAGCCAAGTTTAGAATGTAATGTAAGCATATTTATGCCTAGAAATGCGACTGGGTTGGGAACAAACAATGAGAGACACAAGTTTGAGTTTGAGCCGAACCTTCTTTCATTATTTAACTCAATCTTGATTACAATAAAACATATTATCATTTTAAAACTAAACATTTTTAAGGAAAATATAAAATATCAAAGCCCCGACCACACCTGATATTGATTCAATCAAGAGCATTGCATGGCGCCACAAAACGAATTGTTTTTCTTTAAGTTAAACTCCGATAATAATTTGCCATTGACTGATTTTAAATAAATAATTGATATTTAGTTATTTGTTTATGGTCGTGTTGTCCCTCATTGAAATCACCGATCGACTCGTCAAACAACTTTTCGACTGTACATCCTACAAGAGACTGGGAAGAAGAAGAAAAAACCGCCAACACATAATGAATAAGTGCAATATTAGCTAAGATTTTAACTTTTCCTTTTTGTCTTCGTTTTTAATCATTTTTATTTTATTTTATGATAAATCATGGTAATGAAGGGCTTCGAGCGAACAATTTTAAATTTGAATAATTTCCTTAGATCAGTTTTGTTTGTTTAAATCGATTCGAAGTCATAAAAAAATTTGATTGGTTCCAGAGAAAAAAAATTATCCTTTGGTCTTAGTTATTTTTAAATTAAATCCTTACGTTAATTATATATTTTGTTGAAACGCAGACCACCCAAGTCGTTGGAAGCATTAGATTCATCCCTAGCAAAGGCGTGTGCTTGACCCCGACGCGACGTTTCGTGTTATTAAAATTGAATTATTTGTCGATTCGATTTAATTCCTATCGAAAATTTATGGAAGTTATAAAAATAATAATAATAGAGAAAAAAGCCATAAATTACCAATATTTTTCTAACTCTTGTCACAGATGGTTTAAAGTGTTAAAATCTAGCATAACAATAAAAAAAATTTGAGTTTAAAATTCCTTGACACAAATCGATATCCTACCTATCCTAAAAAAAATTTTCTCATGTCTAAATTATATACAAATCGAAAATATTTTAGAGTAAAAAATCAACAAAACATATTTTATCGGGGGCAATGTTATCTTTGTAAATAATATAATATTTCACGCCCGAGATTAAAATCATCAAAATGTCGATCGCAAGTCGCAACGAAGCCTGTAGCATGTTTATGTAATGTTGATTTTATGTGTAAATTTACAATGGCGTCGATATTAGTTATGCATCGAGACAAAACTTAAGCAAGTCAAGTTAAAACCGATGACGATTCGAGTGCATATAATATCGCGTATAGTGCATTGACTTTTTTTTCTCTCCTCAACACAATGCAATGACTTAACTCTCCATTTACCTCCCATTCTCTCTCACTCTATATGAACATTTTTTTATCTCTCCCACGTGCCCATATGTCAATCCTTACGTCTATTTTCAAACCGAATTCTTTTCTTCCATAATTCATAATAAATCGCGGCCCCCGACTTGAACAAACAAAAATATTTCAAGAATTCTCTTCGGTACTTTGTGTATGTGTGTATGTCGGCTATTTTTGGAACCACCAACACTAATTTTATATATTATTAAAACATCGAAAATGGATCTGTATTAAATAAATGTCGCGGCGTCACTTTTCAAATGCTCTTTGGTAACAATTGATCGCTCCGAGAAACCAGTGAGACAGTAATTTGAAAGTATTACGAGATCATTTGAATCGTTCACGTCACTTTCGACTGACGATTCGATGTTTTACGTTTACAAATCACGCTTTAAGTTAGTTTTTAATCCCGAGATTTATCGATGAGAAACTAAAAAAATAACTTGGTTCTTTTTAAATTATTATTTTAAGGGGCTTTTAAATCCTTCGTAAATCGAAAATAAAACAAAACTCAGTAAAAAGTTATCTGTATTTTCGACTTGTTTTATAAAAATCTTCAACAAATTATTTTAGCTTCATCCAAGGGTTTTCTTATCGATACCATTATTTTTCGTTACAACTACTGCAGTATTTAAAAAAAAATTTGAAACCTCGATAAGTCGATAACGAAGTAAAAACTATTTTTTCCGTCTATTAACTTAATCTATAAGAATACATCAATCGAATTGAAAAAGTTGTTCAAGTCCTTGATAAGTTAAAAAGAAATTAAATTAATTTTTGTTTTTTACTTGTTTTATAAGTATCTATTGTTAACGTTACTGTTACTTTATTAGAGTTTGTAAGAAAAGTATAACCCTTCATAAGTCGGAAACAGAGCAAAAACTCTATAAGCTATACTCTTCATTTTCGATTTATTTTGTTTTTTTCTATACGAATATATCGTAAAAATTAATTTAGTTTCTTCACTCCTCTAAAGATACGGAACTTTTTTGATTCTAATAGAGTCCTAGAATTTTTCAGGTAAAAGAACTTACCTTGATAAGTCGAAAATAAAGTGAAGCTCGATATTTCAATTTTCGTTTTTTTTTTATAAGAATTTTTTATTATAAAAACTAAAAATAAAATCGATAAGTTTAAAACGAAGAAAACCCTAATTAAATACTTAAGTATATTCTTTATTTTTGATTTCTTTGACTCAATCATCAAAAAGTATAGCCGTTTAACCATAAGCCAGCGGGCCCACGGGTTTTTTTGATCGGACGTTTATTTTGTTCTTATCCAAATATACCTCTAGGTGGGGGTAGTACGTATACTTGATATTAGACCGCTACCCCTTCTATTATCGGAGTTAGAGGGGTTACAACCCTTCACTTAATTATTTTTTTTCTCCGAAACTAATAAAGATAACTCAAAAATTTTTTCAGAAAAAGGTGTACAGTAACAATTTATATATTACATATTTTTTTCGTGCTTCAATATAAATATTTTAGTGCTAAAAAAAGTTATTGAAATATTTAAGGGGCTGTTTTTATACCTCCCTCTTAGTTGACACCCACCAAAAAAATATATTTTATGTATCTATTAAGTAACTATTTACCACAAAAATTCACGGAAAATCGGTTTGGTGGAACATACTTTAAAAAAATATAATCCGCACTAATGTTTGGGTAGCGATCACTAATTTTATTAAGACAGACAACAAATTCAAAAAAAACTATAGTTTTTTTTTTTAAATTCCTTTAAAAGTTTTGGTGAATAAGAATCAAATTACACAAAATGTTTAAAAATATATACATCCTTTCAATTAATTAATCGTTATCACTGTCACTTTCAATCGAAGTAACAATAGCAGTTTGATCGAATATATTAGTTAATATTTCTGCAGGCCTAATAATTTTAGATTTGTATCTTGCATTTTGTAGAAGTAATAAGTATGGATTATAATAATTAGGTAATAATATTTTAACAGATAGAAAAAATTAAAAAATCTAAGAAAGTGGGTAATTTTAAAATAAGTTGAAAATGAAGTGATAACTCAATTTATTTTCGTTCTTCTCACTTATTTGTTCAAAATCTATCAACAAATTGACCATAAATGCATACAATGCCTCTCATAGCGATAAGAAAATTCTTTAAAAAGCCATAATCTTAAAATTTTATTACCACTTTGAAGACAGGAAGCTATTGTCTTAAATACTTTCCTCATAAAAATTCCTGACTGAATCATTACACGGGTAATTTATCTAAATTACCCTCGAAAATACAAACAAAAATTCTTATAAATTTTAATACGAAACAGAGACCAATTTTGCATGCACGCTTTCCACCTCAACATCTGCCCTCCAATAAAATAAATCATTTTCCAAATTTTTGCTCTAAAAAAAAGAAACACAAATAAATCATAAAAATTTATCATAATTGTACCGATGGAAAAAATAAATTATTTTCCCTCAGAAAACACAAACTTGAGTTTTTGATAAATCAAGAAAATTCGACTTGACATCAGAATCAAGAATTATTTCCTCTGTTCGAGTATTATATAAATTTTCAGGCGAACCTTCCATTAAATTGATTATATTTCAAAATGTTACAAATGTATTTGCTTGTATCACGATTTATTTTGAAATCATGACAGCCATAAATTTCTTAAAACGGAACGTGAAAAAACACGAATTTTAATCAACAACATTAATCCCTTAACTTTGTTCATATCAGGTAAAAATTCTAAGAATCGCGACAAGGCGAGAGAAACTCATTTTCATAAAAGCACTTTTTCCAAGTTCGTACGATCAAAGGAAAACGACGAGATTTAAGATAATGATAACTTACAAATTTAGTGACATTAAAATCAAGTTGATTCCGAAGAATATTCTTATCTTCATCTATCTACAGATTACTTTTGGAATATTTACATATAGAAGAATCCTTTCAATTCATACCATAAGTAAATTAAAATTTTAATCTAAATAAGTAAAGGTTTAAAGTTATTTTTCTTCTCAAAATTTCTCATCGAATCGCTAATGAAATGTTCATTCACTCGTAAAATTATGAAAATACAATCATTCATTGGAATCTCGACTTGAAAATAAACGAGTTTATAGTTGAAATAAATGCTCTCGTATTTAACAAGGAGAAGGTGTTGTGAAACGTTGAATTTTCTACCAATTTTAATATGTTTGTGTGTATAAAATCAAGAATAGATTTCGACTAATAGCGTTGCTTGGTTTGGAATCGTGCAGGTTATCAATTTATCATTTAAGTGCTTTAAAGTTCGACAGCGACACCATACATTTTAATTTATACCTCATTTTATTTTCAGACTTATATTGTAGTATATTGTATTGCGAATGCGTAAAGTAACTACAATTTTCTATAATTGAGATTTCATACAAAAATATCATCAAATAAAAAATGTAATTTCTTATCTTTTTTTTGGGGGTTTACCGTAATATTTTTCCTTTTTAACCACCCTTGAATTAAAACGAACAAAACGGAACAAAAAATATTTAAATCGGTCAACCAGTTTTTGAGTTTTAGTGAGTTTAACGAACAGCAATTAATTTGTATATGCCTAATATGATAATCAACTACCTACTAGCAAAACTAACAAATTTTTTTTTGGTTCTAGGCGCGTGGCGATGATTGTCAAACACCGGGAAACATATCGGTGACGTCGGCCCGATCTCCACAGACACCTCCGACACCACCATGCATAGCCGGACAACATCCCTTGCAGCAACTATGCCTGACACCATTGGAGACAGCACGTCGCCTCCTGCAGGAGGCTATCTCCCAAAACTCGCCGTATCCGATGATTGTCACACCCGAAACCGGATACTGGCTCGATGGCACCGACCACGAGTGCTCCTTTGACCATCGTGGCGTGCCGATTTTACCGCATGGAGCGTGGCGTGCGAAATTCGAGACGGACGACACGGCCAAGTGCTATCGACGGTTTTTCGTCAATCGAGTAAGTGAACCACTTTTAACTTTTCATTTCAATATCAAAGAGCTACTGAGCACTTCGTTGTAAAAACACTTTCGATACTTAAATTCGAAAACTTTGACTCAGTTGCTATCAAAAGTTTTACATAAATTTCCTCTTAATAATATTAATATACGAGGGTCGTTCAATAATCCCTTAGAAAAACTAAAAACGATTCACAGATCTAAGAAAATGTTTTTTTTTCAAAAGTACATATTATGATTTAAATGGCTAAAATCGTAGAATCGAAATTCGAATTGTGACTATATCCCACATTCTTACTAGATTTGGTACCTAACGACTTTTTTTTAATTCCTAATATTAAAAAATGGCTTGGCTGACAACTGTTCAAGGCGAACGAAAGAGACGATCTTTCTAAACAAATGCCTATTTTGAAGGCCCATCACAAATCTTACTTTTTGAACGCTTGGAAAAGTGTATAAAAGCTAAAAGCAGATTATGTTGAAAAATAAAAAAAGTTACTCAAAATACTTTGTTTTACTATCTTATTCTAAGGACTTATTCAACGACTCTTGTAGTTAGGCAAACGGGTATGTTAAGACCAAATTTTGAGTCGCTCCAAATTAAAACTAAACTAAAATTTTTAAATCTAAAAAATATGTTTTTATTCTGTGACACACCGTGTGGTCACGTTATTGTTTTGTCATTATTAAAGTGAAAAAAATATTATTTCAATCTTGCTTTAGTTTATTTGAGTATGAATGTAAAAGTTTTCCAATTTCGATAGGTGTTTAATTCTATTTTTAACGTTAAATATACACTTTTCTAGTTTTGAAGCGTTAAATTTTGTCTCGTTGTTCCTTTGTTGAAATTTATTTTTGTAAATGTAAAATCCATTTAGTTTATAAGAATCATATAATGTGTTAAAGATTTATATTTTTAAATTTCTTAACATATAAAGATGTGGCCGCACGGTGTGTCACACTTTTTTCTCCATTTTTGGCCTTAAAAATACTAATTTTTCAAATATTTAATTAATGATTTATTCAAATAAATTATTTTAATTTTTATAACCACATTTATCCGAAGTAAAAATCTAAAGTTTAAAGATTAAAAGCTATCATAGTCATGATCAATGAGAAATTGTAAATTACAATTATTGTAAAATTAATTCTGCAGTAAATTTTTTCGCGAGTCATGTCATGGAAAACAAGCGTAACAACCAGTTTTTTCACCACATCTCAGATTTCTATAACTTACGACATAATCGTAAACGCTTAACACGACAATAATAATCGTTTAGTTTATATTACAGACAATATAAGAAAAATAATTATTAATTCAACACATATACGACATATTGATAAATAATTTAACGTCCAATCAAACATGTGTTTAACACGTTTTGTCATTAATAAAATTAATTACCGTTTTTACAATCGTTTCCAAGAATTTCTCATCTGATTAAAAAACTTTCGTTTATATTGGAGGGATTAACATTAAAAGTTTTCGGTTTGTTTTATTGTAATACCATAAGATACGTCATATGTAAACTTTCTGCAATAATCGATTTGTGCAATAAAGAAATGCTGCATCAACTCGGGCTTATTGTTAGTCCAGTTTTTATCGTGACATTATTATTTCTTTTTATGGTTTTGTTTACGTCGTAAAATTTGTTAAAAGATTTGTTCGTTCGTTTCCTTGATAAGTCAACGAAATATTGTTCTTCGGGACACTGATGTTTGTCGATGTTATGCATAGAATAATACATAAGTCATTTTCGTATTTCATATATAAAGAAGAAAAATGGGAAAACATTGTCTCGTGTTATATTCATTCAAGAAGATTTTTAATAAAGTTGCAACAAAAATATTGAACGAAAAATTGCATTTGTTGTCTCATAAATACGACCTTATTTCTGATACACCAAAGAAAGAAAGAAATATTTATCAATTTAAATATGAAACTTTTTGCACTAGGGTTTCGAAACATGAATCATTTGTTGGTGGTTTAATTGCTTTTCGACTAACATTCGCTATTCATTCATCGCAAATTCATACAACAATGAATTTCAGGCTATGGCTTCATAGAACTAGTTTTTATTACAAAAGATATTCTATCCATAATTAATTGAGATCGTTCACGATGCCTAATAGAGCATTACGTACCCCTAATACAACCCCTAAAAACGTCTTTTGTGTGTTGACGAAGACAAGGAATTTCTAGGTTTTCATCTAATCGCTTCGATGACTTAGTATATAAGTCGTGTGCTTGAATAAGAAACTGAATTAAAAGTTTTTAACTTATTTTAGTACCGTAACAAACTTAAAGTTTGCAGTAGATATTCATGAAAAATTTGGTCATTTAAAGCCCTTAAAATAATAAATGAGTCCTTAAATTTCATTATAGCTTTTAAATGTAAAAATAACGATGGAAATTTTCTGGAATCCAGGAGGTATACTTATAGCTATTTGCATTTATATCAGATGAAAATTCCATGATTAACACGTATTTAAATCTTTTACAAAATTCTTCAAGATTTGATTAAAAACTTATTTAATTAATACGAGCTGTTACCTGCCCGTTAAAAATATATATTTAAAAAATATTATTTTCCCGAGTAAAAACTGAAATATAACTATAAAAAGAGTTTAAAATAGTGTGAAAAATTTAAGGAAATCATAGTATGTAGTTTGTCACAGACTAAATTTATTTTTATTTTTTTAATTTCCAAATAACAACAGCAATGACCACTCAGTGGGTCACAATTTTTTATTTTTTCAAATTTTGATTGAAAAATTATCTTCTTTTTCATTTGAAACTAAAAAATTGGTATTTAAAGTCAAAAATGAACAAAAATGTGATACACCGTGTGGTCACGTCTTTTGATATTAAAAAAAATGAAGAAATTTTATCATTCTCACTCAAATAAGAAAATAATGAAACTTATTCAAAACTAAAGTAAAACTTTTTCATTTTGGCAAAGCAATAAGGTGACCACACGGTGGGTCACACTAAAAACGTCTTTGTCTTTAATTTAAAAACACTGCAACATTTTAGTTGGAGACAAAATTCATGGTTACCCAAATTTGGTCAAATACTAAAGAAATTCATTACTAGACTTGACTTTCAAGCTACTTGACTTTGCCTCAAAACCAAGTTAAATTACTTAATTATCATTTCTTTTCGAATTTGAAATAATAAAAAAGATAACATAAAATACATAAAATACATAAACTTATAGAAGAATAATATTCTGAAGTTTCCGAATAACCACTTTTATTTTTGCCAATCTTTAAATTATTGCAGTTATAACGTTAATGTAAATTTACTTTATAGGATTCACTTGATATTGAAGGTACTTGGTCTACTGTGAAACTACTTGGACTAAATTTTAGAAGATTTCAATCCACAGAACCACGTCATTGTAGCTATTTAACTAAGCTCGAACGAAATTGAGTACATCCGATAGTATATAAGTATTATAGATTTTCAATATTTGAATTTTTTCGAGATTAATTACAGCCAAAATATTCTTAAACTTTAGTTTTATAAGCCTCCAAAGCTCGTTGCCTTCTTAATTTAAATATTTAAATCATGCTCCGAAGATAAAAAATCATTCCGTTAGTATTTCGTTTTATATGCATTCAATTTCTCACCATCATTATAGCTCTAATTTTTAGTTTGTGATAAAAACATTCGTACAATTAAAAGGCTTTATAATTAAAACATGTTATTAATCAAATTATTTTTTTTCATAATTAATTTTCTACGTAGGTAATTTTATTTAATCTTCGAGTTAAACGTAATGTTAATAACTGTGGAAATTATTTATTTTAATGAACAAAACGCGTAGGTATTTTCAAACATTATAATCGTTGATACCCTTTGATATTTAATACTTCACATGTATATAAATTTTAATAAACTCTGAGTATTATAATACTTGATATCATAATGTTATATGAATCTACGTTAATAAGACTAATTTAATAAAGAGGTAAAATCTAGAAGTATTCTCGACCGAATCGAGAATTATTTCAACGTTGGTAAAATATTTTTTTCACGATAAAACTAAAATCTTATTGTCAATAAAACGAACGAATTTATGACCGGGTTTTTTTTTTATTTTTAGTAAAAAAATTTGAAGTCAAGGAAATTATGTTACTCCATAAGCCAAAATTACTACACACGAAAACAGAAACTTTAGATTTTGGAATGAGATTAAAGTTTACTGAAATTATGTGAGATTTGCAACGGAAATCCAATGCAAAAATGCATTTAAAATTCATGAAATTTCAAAATTTTATATGAGGGCAAATATACACGTCTGGGCAACAGGTTTAGATCATCATACATCTACTCAGGACAATGTAGGATTTACGGTTCAGTTGACGGAATTGCAATTTGCAATTTGTGCATCAGCTTAATGAAAAGTGCATTGTCTTGTTGCCTCGATCGCCATGTAATATAATTGTGAGAACGAATGTAGGATCAATTTTCTCTCCCACAACCCATTGGCCATAATACGAGTGCATCATATGCACCTAAGTATCCATTACAACTATTTTTCTTTTTCAAAATCAAAATTTTCATCCTTTAAACACTTTCTTCCCACATTACACGTGAAAAACGAGCCATAAACAGTACAAATTATTAACTTCGATTTTCAATTTAAATATTGCATACAAATTTGCATAGCTGGCTGCAACCTAATTGAGTAACTTTCCATTCTAATTATAACAGAGAGGAAAAAATCGAATCTTGGCGTAGGAGTTTCGATAAAACGAGGCCAACCACTTACTTAAGCATTGATTTTTTTTTTTTAATAAAAATGCTTTTAACATATGGATTTTTTTTTTTGGAATTTCAGGAGCACACGTCATTGATTGGCTACGACGAAACTCTCGGCCCCGTGTTGCTGTCGGTCAAGACCGAAAATGTCGCTAATCAGGAACATACGCGAATTTTATTACGGCTCAAGACAGGAACAATGCATGAAATCGTGCCCACATCCTGCCTCGGTCCGGCACCGAGTCCTGTCAAAATGGCCAAGCTGCTCAACGAGCATCTGAACATCGAAAATTTCACGCCGGTCCTGGCACCGAAAGCCTCACAACTAATTGCCGCCTACGACGAGCATGTGCTGGTCTCCAACTTCAAATTTGGAGTTCTCTATCAAAAATTCGGACAAACGACCGAAGAGGAATTGTTCTGCAACAACGAGACAAGTCCGGCTTTCGATCAGTTTCTCAGTCTTTTGGGACAACGGATACAACTGCGAGACCATAAAGGGTATGTTTTATAAAAGTCCGGATCATTATTTTGTTGACACAATCCTTGATGAACTTAGATGTATCAATATTGCTTGCGTTTTCCATTAATTCCTGTAGTCCATAACTTTATGTTTATTCGTTGATTTCAATTCATCTAATCGTGCATCTTTTCAACGTTCATTATTTACATACGTTACTATTTGACACATTGACGCTTCAGAAACATCCATGTAAATTTCACAGTCTTCAATTTTGAAGTGAAACTCCTATATAGACGGGGTCTTAGGATTTTTTTTATCAATAATATTAGCTGTATTGATATCGAAAAGTACACGATAACTATTTCCAGTGATGCGAGATACTGAAAGTAAATTTGGACGAAGATTCAGAACTTAACGCATCATTTGAATCGTATGTAACAATACCTTCACAAACAGTTATTTTATTTTCGTCGGTTAGAGCAATTTCTTTAGGTGATACTAAGATAGGACATATTTCCTTGCACGTACGGCCTGTAACTCCACTATCTAATGCAAATGATATCCCCAAATGAACGGAATTTTCCTCAGAATTAGTAACGACGTAATGGTTTCGGTTTCGACAAATGTATCGACTTGTACTATGCAACCATAGTGGCACTTAGTTTTTCCATAGTTTTTTTGCCTTTCCGACATTTCAAAGTTTTTCTTTCTACAATTCTTTGTCATATGTCCTTTCTTTCCGCAAAATTTGCAGTTCCATGGAAATTTGGAATAACTTCCTGGTTTGTATGTAAATATTTCAGTTACCAACGCTGTTTCTTGCTTCTTCGTATTTGTTCTATGATTGACGCTTTTTCAAATCGTAGCCCAGTAAGCAAACCTTTAAGTTTTCTAAAGATAATATTGAACTACTTTTCCAAATGACGCAACTAACGGATTAAATTCTACAGGTAACGTAGTTATTAAAGTAGCTACCGCTTCTAGTTCGTCGCAATTGCTACCCGAAGCTTTCATTTCAGTTAGGATTCTTTTAAATGACTTGTTAGGAATGTTTTTCCGTTATACCTCAAATCTGCTATTTTTCGTTTTACATAAATAATATGTTAACTGCATGTAATATTTACGCTTGAAGTTGGTTTCTAATGCTAACCATACATGCGTTGACCATTGTTTGTCACGTGCATAAGACACACGTAAATCGGTGAGATTTTCTATTAAAATTTTTACTCGTTTCGTTATTCGATCTGGTCCATTGCAATAATCTTAAAAAGAGTTTCATATAACTTGAAGTGAACTATCCTTATTTTGAAATTTTAAAGACAGTCGTTTTAACAAGTGTGAATTTTCTTTTTTTAGATATCGTGGAGGATTGGATATTATCAATGGTCATACCGGTGAAGAGGCAATTTACGAACAGTTTAAAGATCGTGAAATCATGTTTCACGTCTCCACATTGTTACCATTCACCGACAATGATCCTCAACAACTGCAACGAAAACGTCACATCGGTAACGACATTGTCGCGATCGTGTTTCAAGAAGAAAACACGCCGTTTTGTCCTGAAATGATTGCGTCACACTTCCTTCATGCCTTCATCGTGATTCAACCTGTCGAACCAAACACACCAAATACAAGGTATCCAAAACAGTAACAAAAATTTAACTCTTTTATGACCTTTTATTTCCAAATTGTAGGTACAAAGTGAGTGTAACAGCTCGCGTTGACGTGCCCTTTTTTGGACCTACCCTTCCTACACCTGCAGTATTTAGACACGGACCTGACTTCAAAGAGTTTCTCCTGACCAAGCTGATAAACGCCGAAAATGCATGTTATAAGGCGGAAAAATTCGCAAAGCTTGAGCTGAGAACGCGAGCCTCACTACTTCAGAATCTGGTTGAAGAGCTGAAAGACAAGACTAAAGAGTTTATGGGAAACGAAATTGTCATGACTCCTGCACCTGACACACCCAAGTCAGACTCGAGTGGACCCGGCTCGAGGTTTATTGACACCGTACGCAAAGCCCTGATTGCACGTGTGAGGTCACAAAGCGTCGATAACAATCTCTCTTCAACCAATGGACACGAAAAAGTCAGCAGTAAACGCAGTAAAGAGCCGGTCATCAATGAAAGTGTCTCACCATCGGTTAGATGATTAAAATATTTCTTTCTATTACACATTTTTATATTTCTTATTTTTTTGTAGAGTATTCGTTCTTTATCAAAATCATCGATCGTTTCATCGGCAACTGGGAAAAATTCGGGTTCACCGACCAGTTCTCCCGATTTAACGGCCCATGTTGGACCTGCTATGTCGGAAGCTAGTGATGCCAGTAGTTTGACATCGGAAGAGTTAGATCCGATGGCTCCGGGAGGTGGATATGCTGATAGTCAAGGATATGCTGATAGTGACACGGGCTTAGAGTCGATGTCCAGTGCTGAAACCCAAGGGAAAATTTGCGAGTGTCGAACAGGAATTGCCGATGGCCTTCGTCAAGAAGTTACACGACTCAAATGTGATAAACTCGATCTACTACGGCAAAATGTGGTATGTTTATCCGCCTTCACCTGTTCTATTGCTTGAGCGGAATCTTACAATCGATATTTTACCTGTTACCCGATATCTAATTAAGAAAAAATTTTGGACAAACACCTGGTTTTGGTGACAATTTATGAAACAATTACCAAATTTATTAATTCAGTGTTCTATCATATATTGCACAACATAAGTGGTTTATAGGGAATTACTTAGTCATTGGTGGGATTACCAAATGATAGCGCTAGTTCCATATTGAAGTGATTTTATATGAAATCATACACTGACAGATTCATCAAGAGTGAAAACTAAAAAACATGAAATAAACTCCTTAAGTTAACTTATAAATCACTTTACTATGAAATTAGCAGCATCTTTTGATGAGCACGTCTTATTTCTGCTCATACCCATTGTTATGTTTAAAATTAACTAAATTCATTGTGTTTTTAGATCTGCCAACGAGACATTAAACGGCTAAGAGAACGAGAACTAACATTACAAGGCGACCTGTCCACAGCGACCAAGGAAATCCTTCGGCTACGCGAGCTATTGAAAGACTACAGCAGTCCACGACCGACCACGACGACATCTCCGATTTAAAGCTCGAATCTCAGAAAACAGTTAAAAGAAAAAAAAACCAAAACATGTCATATGTCTAAAGCCAAAAATCTATCTATACGAAAGAAGTTAAAAAAGTTGTTATATGAAATATTTAGAATATTTATGTTGCTTGTATATATTATAAAACTTTTCAAGTCTCTTCCTTCTTTATCTATTTAAGAGTTTTCAAAAAAGATTTTTTTTGCCTCGTATGGTTTACATTAAAATCAATGTTTAGACCGTAGAGAGAATAAGAAAAAAAATGTCAATTAAATGTTTAACTAAGCACTAACTAAACTCCCAAGAAAAATGCACCGTACATCACACACGTAAAACATTTCTCTTTAATCTTGAACTTAAGAAAAAAGTGTGCATTTCTATTTTTCCACTTCTTGTTTCATTTTACGAATGTAGTCTATTGTTCGTGAATTAATTTATTTCGTATCTTTATATTTAAAAAAAAAAACTAGATATAAATAATATTATTGATAAACTAAAACAAAAATGATACCAAAGTTAACATTCCCCAATTAACACACGATAAAATTTAAATGAGTGAAAAAAATCACATATAAACAAAAATATAAGCTCCGTTAATGTATATATATACTCTATATATTAAAAAAAATACTACAATTTAATTAAATGATTTGATTAAATGTTAAGATAAAAATCTTTAAAACGGCTGTTCATATTATTTACAACTATGCTATCTGTATGTATATGTAAATGAATATTTTCTTCTTTTTGTTCAACCAGAGATATATATTATTATATTAATATAATTACGTTACCTGACACATTATGAATTGGCCGTTTTGAATTTTCAACTTTAATATATTTAAAAATCGTATATGTTGACTATTAAGATTAAAAACTTAAAAAAAAAGTATATGAATATTAAAAATTACTACCTACATGTTAGAATGTGTAACACACTTTTGGACAAGTTTTAAACGTTAACATCTCTTTTATTTTTCTCTAAGTTTTTCTGACTTTTATTTTTTCGATGAAGAATTTTTTCTTTTATTAATAGATGCAATATCTTTTATGTTTTTAATCGAGACTATGTTACGAGTTAAATTATTTAATTTTTTTTATATCTTAACTTTGAAATGCTTAATATGTCTTTCTGCAATAATAAAGTATTTTAAAAAAAAAGTCTTTGATTTTTTTATACCTTCAAGAAATAATTTACAAAAGTTGTTGAAAAATGATACTTGAAAATATTTTACGGGACAAAATATCAGCCGTTTACATAGCCAACCAAAATTGATTGCGGTAATTTATCTTGTGTTCACTATCTCGAACAATGTTTTGTAGTCAATTTTTCGTGTCGTGCATTAAATCAACCAAATATGAGACGGGTATTAAATGATAAAAGTATTACACGTTTTCAACTCAATTTCATTTTTAAAAATAGCTAATACATCATCAAAGATAATACAAGTTTGTTCTTGTATTTATTTCACAGATAATCTTCAATGTAAACGAGTAGGGAAGTAGATAATTTGATTGGTGTGTAGGCAAACGTTTGTATATCGATGTGTTGAAAATGTCTATACGTCAAGGCGCAACTGTCAATATTGTTATCGTGATGTTTAATTAAATTGAATCTATCAAGAAAATGTTTATCACAGCATCATTCATAGCATATAAAACTAATCAAAATTATTTAGAGATATTTTTTTGGTTGTAAATTAGTAACTAAGCAAAACTCAGCAGTTTACGTATCAAGTTAACATGTATTGATAAATAAATTTTAAATCCAAGTCCAGTTTAACTTTTAAGCGTATAAAAACTCACATAAGATTAAAGTAAATATTCATAAATAAACTAGTTTCGTTAAAATTAATTATATTTAGTTTAAATAATGAACATTTCCACAATACAGTTGCAATTTTGACTAGTACCAAAAAATTTACTTCTTGATAATTAATGGTACAGTAGAAAATTGCAATGGCACGCAGAAAGATAATTTTTATCAATTAGTAAACTGCATTAATAACATAGTTTAATGTATTCTTCTAGGCTATCTTACAGCTTGAGACAAGTTCATTCCAAATTTCATTAAAGATTTTCCTTCAAACATTACTAATACAAACTGAAGTTTGCTTTCATTTTCTACAAGTATAAGCATATTTTGTCCTGTTATGAATATGGTCCAGTAGAATTACTTGATTTATTAAGGCGATGTTTTTACTTTAAATGTTGAATCGTATATAAACATGTAGTATGGGACGAATTCATAGTTATCACTCAAATTTGAGGAAACATTCATCGTGTTGATATTATACTGTAAATATCCAATGAGCTTTTTAAAAACGACGGACACGTATCGCCACACTTGAGTGTTTCCTCAAATATGAGGGACGGCTATGCAAATTGCTCTTAATCTCTTAAAGTAGAATAATCCAAAAACTGGTGTAGTATTGGTAGTCTTTTCAGGTCTTTTATAAACTATAATTTGGGACTAATAAAGTTTGGGTACCTTTGCTCTAGATCTTAGAGAGTACAAAACGTTCAATAGCATGATAGTCCTGTAATAGTAACGTAATGAAAGAATGTTATGTAACTAACGTCAAACCCCCAGGGGTATGGAAACAGTTTGGTATGTAACAGTTTATACATAACGAAACTTTTATGATAAAGGAAGTACTCAGTAGGGAGTTGTCCACATAAAAATAATTGCCATATACTTGAAGAAACAATCACAATCATACAGAGCAGCGAATATCCTCACCAAACTAAGGTATAACGTGTACTCTCACCAAACTTTTCTCGTATCCCAAGGGGTACGCGATATCTCTTTAGAAAACACTACTCTAAGTGAATAAACGTAATAAATACCCAAATTAACAAGAAAATCAAAATATAGTTGTCAAGTTGGGAGACAAATCCAAAATTACTAACCTTACGCGATTTCTTATGGGAACTTCCATTGTATCGTGGGGGACCTCACTCACTAACAGCACATTAGAAAAAAGACACTATCACTTTTATTTCATTAAAACAAACCATAAAACATTACACATCTTATTAATTTCACTAATTTTAATTAAATTAAATCCTTTGAAAGATCCAATTGGACCCAAATGGCTATGCAATGAACATACCACCATTTAGTGTGCGCAAATCCAACAATGGAGGTTTGCCCATTGTTTGACATTTGACAATTTCACAATAATTACAATAATTACTTTTTATAGCTTAATCAAAATAAATAAAAAACTAAATGTGATGCCTTTTCAGAGTTAGTTTCATACTGAAAAAGAGAAACAATTTCGTTCGGAGAAAAATATAACTTCAAGTCTAATACGTGGCATGTTTAGGTAGCCATGGAATTTAAAATTTAAGTCATGCCTTCGTAATGAGGAAGGATTTGTAATTATTTGAGCTTATTATTAGTTTATTTAAAACAGGAAGTATTAAGATTTTTATGTCAATGGAATCAGAAAAACTTCTTTTAGTTCATTAAATTAACTGTTTTTGGATAGATGATTGTTTTAAGGGTCATGGAAATGAAAATAGAACTTACCATCCTTGCAGATGCCAAGGGCTTGGAAAATGTTGATGGAATTATTGAGAAAATTTTAGATGGAACAACAAAGTGTTTGGTATATTTAGAATCGGAAAGTCTTATGTATTAACAAATTTAAGTAGTTTTTTGTACCTATATGTATTTTAAAATATACTTTCACAAGGATAGTAAATGAGAAGGCTGTCACATTAATGTTCTCCTAAGCCTGAATCATTTGAGACGAAATACCCTATAAAATAGTTAACAAACAAAATTTTCCTAATTTTAGTGGCATAATTGCATATAGTAACATCTGCTTTTAATTGTCAAAAAATTATAATTTTGAAAATAAAATTTTTTCTCAGTAAAATATTTTTATTTTTGTATGTAATTTTTAGTGCAAGCTTCAATATTAAATATTTTTTTCCAATCAAACAACGATAATTAATGCATATAATGTATTACTTAAAAATTAACTTTCCTAAACACGCCAAAACAAAACTTACTCGGATATCTTCGTATTACAAAACACCAATACAGCAATATACGTTCGGTTATGTTCGGTCTACTTCCAAACATCGTTTCTTAGAATCATTCTTGAGTCATTCAAATGTCAAAAATATTTTCATTATTTTCATTTAATTTCAATATTTTAGCGATGAGAATAGCATTCCATTATGATTTCGAGGTGCTATTACCCAATTACAAACAATTTAATCACTTTGAAATGCCAATCTGAAAATATTTTCAACACTTTTCAAATTGTGTACCTTGTCATGTTTCACATCCAGTTAAGACATATGGACTAACATAAACATTTACAAAAAAAAAAAAGATTCATTTGTAAAATTTGAAATAAAAATTTTTTGCCATCAAAAATTTTTTTAGTAAATCGGTAAATAAAATTGTCTTTATCCAATTTGATATATAAATTATTAGGTAACTATGTTATTATTGATATTTTTATCCCATTAAAAAATAAAGTTTTTACTTTTTTCAAAGAATGCTCAATGAAATATGTAAATATAATTTGGAAACTAAATTTTATATGATCTATACTTGTTAGTTTTTCGATTATATTGATTAAAAACGAATATTTGGTTATTAAAAAGGTTGAAAATTTTACGATAGATATTTGAACTTAGTTCCAATTTTTATCACTGAATAGCGCTGCAATCATTATTCTGAAAGGCTTGTGCTGAATGCTGATTGGTTGAAAATAAAATATTTAAATTGTCAACTACTGCTCTGACTACTGGAAAATAACACCGACTAAGTAAGTAGAGAAGCTATTTAATTTACATAATTTATTTATTTCGATATTATTTCAGGTGTATTTGATGAAGTTGTCAAGTTTTTGACTCAATTCCGTTTTGTAACTGTACAAAAAATGATACGGAAGGTCTATGTCCGAAGTCAGTGGGACGGTTTAGACTTATCTCATGCGACTTTCTGGGTACCTTAATTTATGGTATTTTGAGGGTTCACGTTGATTTTTGTACTAAACAATAATTATTTTACCCAATTTTCAGTGAAAGATGACTCCAAAAATTACCAGAATATGTTCCAATGTCAGTAATTTATGACCTTTTTTCTAAGAGAAAACGACCCTTCGATACGCGATTGATAGTTTAGTGGTGAAAATAACGTTATTGCTAATCTCCCATTATGATTCAACGTTGAAAACCCACATTTCCTTTTATACTTACTGAATGTGAAACTAATCAAATCGACTTATTTAAGAATAGCCCTAAGTCTTCATTTCGATTGGTAAAATCAACTTTCATTTTGTTTCAGTTCCTCTTTTTAATTGTTCATTGATTTCTTTAGAACTTGATCGTTAGAAATGAACCCTAGAGCTACGGTGGTTGTAATTTCTAAATTTCAAACCAACAAATTTGTCTCGAACATATCCAAAATCTTAACATAACATTTAAATCTGTGTTTGTACCTGTAGTTAAATCCAAAACCTTTCAATTATCTCAACCAGGTAACCACTATTTTTAATTCAATTTCCGACTAATCCCTAAACTAACAAAATATCTAAACTTCAAAGCCAATGAAGCTCTCTCAAAACCTATTCATCTATAAATTGTTACCTTCAAACCTTTTTATCTCTATCATGGACATCAATATCTAAAATGAGAAAATGTATTCAAAGTCTCAGAAAAGAATTTAAATTTTTAACCAATGCGAAAATTATCGGACCATGTAAAACTCTTTGGTTAACGAATATATATTGATAATTTTTTATTCGGTTGGAAGCCTTTCAAAGTGGGTCCCACTTTAATTTTAAGGAAAACGTCCAAATCCGATTTGATGAACTTTTTTCTGTTAGAAAGCGATTACTTTTAATTTACTCTCATAACAAATAGAAAAAAAAAATACGAATTAGGCCGGCGATCCTCATCAGTAACGAAGTTCTTTGTGTTATTTATTCAACTCTAAATGTTCCCCAATTTCAAAAGAAAACTAAAAACATTAACAATTTCTCTTACAATATTCTTGTTTATGAAAATGAAAATTTAAATTGCAAAATTTTATTTATAGATTAAAGACTTTTACTTTTAAATTTAGTCCAGTTGATAGGCCGTCTGTCGGTAGAATTAGTTTTTTCGTTCTCTCTCTTTTCAACTCTACTTCTTCTCTCTCACTCAGCACACTTCATTAAAACCAATCACGGTTGGCTAGCAGTAAGCATAAAGAGAAAAAGTGGGAAATTAGAATTACAGAGAAAGAGAGGAAAGGTCACCTGGTCACTTTTTCGTAACGTTATAGTCTCCACAGTCTTACTCTAAATAAAAGAACTTCTTCCAAAATTACCTCTTTTAAGTAAAAACAGTGGATCAAGTAGTAGCTTTTTATTTAAATTTCACATACTTATGAGGATTATATAAGGAAAATGTTAAGTTTTCTTTATCTTACTAAAGAGCTAATGCGGTTAAAATCACTTTTGACTGCAGTAGAAGTCAACATGAAGAAAATGCATTTAATACTTTTTTTTGTCCTAGAATAAAAATACATTTTATGTTCTATAATAATGAAGCTGAGGAATGGGAACCAAATGAAAAATTTATTTCATTCAAATCGATATAAATTCAAGATTAATGGACGTGAGTTAAAATTTAAAACACGCGGCTGATTTGGGATAATAAATAAACAATCAGTCGTTGAATTAGATGCTAACATTTATATTATGTGGGCTGCGATGTTTTTTCCCCAAAGAGTTCATCCAGTTTCTTTAGTTGCTCCAAACAAAAGAAACTTTTTAACTCAAGTAGATTCAAAGAAAAATTTAATAAGTCGTTTAATAATTAAGTCGCATTCCTTTTTATATTTTATAAAGGGAAAGCAAGATAATAACTTTATGTTGTTTATTTTTTCCTTTTGTTTTCCATCATCGAGAGCTGTGAGCTTTTCGTGGTGTTAGACTGGTGATTGATGGCACCTAATAAAACCGAAATTCACTGTCTTGAAGCGCTCGTATAGCGTATAGTGTACACGAACAAATTGTTGAAAATCGAAAAATTACACGACTCGATTAGAATTCAGAATGAGTCTTGGACGAGTGGTTGTTAGTTGATGGCGTTTTATGACAATTAACAAGTCAACGCCCATATTTGGAGCATATTATTTATACTAGCATATGACAGACTTACTCGACTTACTCTATACAGGTTGGGACCAGTTGGGACAGGGTTATCTTAGACACTAAATTATTTGACAATTTTTTATTTTTTATTTATTCTAATGATCTTCAGCAGGCTTAGAGATATTTACAAAATTAAATGTCTTATATTGATTTGGAAAACTTTTACACCACTAAATTTTGTTTCGTTTAGTCCTTTTAAGGGTGTAGAATAGGTACCTTAGAGGGGTTCTGCATTTCTTCAATGCATAAAATATTCCATTGTTACATGGTATGTTTCATTCGTAATTTATATAACCGAGTTTTATGCTGTATGCGCAACAGTAGTTGGCTATATTTTCCGCTAGGTTTTATTTAATAACACTGTGGACACTGTGTATGAAACATAGAGCCAATGTTAAAACAACTTGAATCTGTTGGTGAACTTTTCGGTTGAAAAGCCGTGTTAGTGTTGGGAACGGTCAGGGAAAGGTTAGGTGAAGAACTACCAGAAGAACCAAAAGAACTAAAAGAAGAACCTCTTACCACACCATTCTCGGACCGCAATCGCCGACGTTTCGCAAGCTCTCCGGCTTGCATCTTCAGGGCTGGGTGCACTGAAAACTGGCGTAGGTGATCAACAAACCAGTTTATATACCCTCACAGATGGAAGAGGGAGATACATCAGCTTAATTAGCATGAGTCCAATTGGCCAACCAACCAGGCAAGGGGATGAAACCTTTCCTTTTTAGTTGGACAGCTGGACAACTAACCAGCTCCCCTTCCTAGATGTTCTGGTTAAGCGTAGACACAATGGCTCTCTTGGCCACTGTGTCTATAGAAAACCTACCCACACTGACCGTTATTTACACACTTCATCCCACCACCACCCATCTCAGAAGAGATCGATGATCAGTTCTCTGATTCATCGAGCTCTTTCCCTTTCTGAACCCATGTCGCTTCATTCCGAATTGAAGCATGTCACTTGGGCGCTCCAGGATAATGGTTACGACCGGAGGGACGTTCTGGCGGTGGTCAGCAAATTAAGAACGGAGCATGATTCGATGTCCAAACCCGTTAAAGAGGTAGAGAGTTTGAAGCGTGTCGTGGCTCTTCCGTATCTCCAGGGTGTTTCCGATCGCATCGGTAGGGTGCTCAGGAAGCATGGTTTCAGGGTGATTTTCAGGCCACCTACGAAAGTCTCTGGCATACTTCCCTCAGCTAAAGACAAAACTTTGGTTTTGGACGCTCCGGGGGTATACAGGATCCCTTGCTTTTGTGAAGGAGTATATATTGGCAAGACCGGGAGATTCGTGAGTACGCGTCTTAGGGAGCACCAGAATAATGTCAAGCACTAATAACGTAAGCGGGGTTTCAACAAATATGGATACAGGACCTGCCTAGGGCAAGCTTTACCATTGATTAAGATAGTCGTATGCTAAAAGGGTGAAAAACTCTGCATTACTGAATCAGGTATTAGAATTTGTTCGAACTTTTGTCATCCCTTTTACTATGGAACGAATGTTAAAGAAACCTTGAATTTTTAACTCTCTTACTCGTTATCACAAATCCGCAGTGGCGGGTTTAGATTTGATATCATCCTGGGCCTTATTCGATGTGGCACCCTTCTTTTGTGCATAAAAGTGATTTTCAAAAGAAAAAAACATTGAATTTCTTAATTCTTACCTACTTCTATGTCTAGTTTCTTTAATTTTTATTATTGTACATGACTGAAACTTCTGAGTACCGCTAGTGTGTTGGTTTATGAAATCGTTCAGATTTTGTTTAAAATTTATGATCGCAAATTAACGATATGTATGAAAGGTGGATGATTCATCGAATTAAGTTGTTTTAATATGCACTGATCAATTTTTCATTGTTTAGTTGATCAAATATTTACCGGTCAATCTAAAAATGAATTTAGTTTTGTATGATTTGATTTGATTTAGGTAGGTACTTGGAGATTGATTGAAATTTTTCGTGGGGTTTGGAAATATATTTTTTCATAAACTCGTTACTTGAAAAGGTAAAAGACACTTAATTATTTTATTCAAATGTATTTGCTTTGCAGTAAAAGAGATTATTTTTATACACTTTTTTTATCAACTGCATTAAATTATTTATTTTAAAGTTTTTGAGTTCTAATGATGGATGCACATTTGATGCACATTTTCGTGTCTATGAAGACTGACTTTTAGCGATTGCGCGCTTTTCCATTTTCACGCGGCGATTTTCTTTGTGCGAATCGAAAAGTTTATAATTCAGTCGCGTGTTAGACAACGAACGGTTGCGTGTTAATTCATAAACACAGTTTGTCCTCTCGAGTCCTGGTGATAAGTTTCGTATTTTGTGTCTCCCGTATTCACGTATAAAAATATATAAATGAAGACAAAAAAAATAATGATCCTAAAGTTTGGAAAAATCGCCACTCATTTCAGGTAAATTAAGAAATTTTGTCAAAGTTTTGCCCATCGAAAAAATCTTGCTAAAAATGATATATAGATAGCCTGAACTTTTATCGGAATCTATGATGAAGCGACAGAATAAAGTTTTTTTTTTTTTTGGATGAAAATTGATCGTTGACAGTTTTATGCCAAGGCTATTTATTTAATAAACTATTTAAAGTCTTTCATCTTAAAAATTTTCTTGTAATAAATCACCTACTTCATATAATCTTTTTAATTATAAATATAAAACAAACACTCTTTGTAACTTTCAAAGATATTTTTTTCTACAAATCGATAAAAATAAAACTTGAATACATAGTGTGAATATAAGGCTTGGAGCTTTTTTATTATTAAATATTTTCGGAAGTGTTTTTGATAGACAATGGCCACATTAACAACAATAAAAGCGACCATATTCATAATTGCTATTTTCTTTTATAGTCCTCCCAAAAGACTGCTCAAGATGAAATAAAACGTCATAAAAAACGTAAGCAATATTTCATCATCTTATCCTCGAAAAAAAAAATAATCTTCATACTTGAGTCGAATTTTTTTCAAAATAAAACTCCCATTTTTTACGATACACTTGAGTACACGATTTTCTTAAAGCGAAAATTTTTGTTCAAATTATTCTTGTTCGGTGATTCAATTCATTTTTGCTTTTAAATAATTATTTAAGTCTTATGTTAGTTGTTAACTGATCATGTATCAGATAATTAAGCCAACTATAGTCAATTCAAATACAATAACGTATGGAGGGGTTGCCTACAATTTAACATTTAATTTTCCTCAATTATAACATAGGAAAGCGATGTTAAAACGTTTCTTCTCGTCCTCAAAGGAATGAAACTATCTATTGTTCAAATAAATAGGATCAATGCATAGTTCTTCAAATTACCATTTGACTTCTATTCTTGTACGGCAAATTTCTAAGTTCATAAAGAAAAGATTACGTTAAAAGATTTAATTTTAAATCATACGTTTGATTATATTTACGTGCCAAAATAGCTTTCAATACATTTTAGTCTAAGCCCCTAGTTATAGTTTATCGATGATTAATGAGCTTTGGAATGAAATCAAGGCGTGAATTTCCTGATACGTGCTAAAACAAATATTCCGTGTATTATTTTAATGGAATGTGCCAAAATGATTTTTTTTCGTATTTATCGATATAATAACGTTGTTTTCCTTTACTCGAAATTTTCTTCAACCAAACATAACACTGCAACAGTTTAAAAAATAACTTATCAATATTTCATATTATTAAAATTGGCTAGTTTTAATTAATATCACATTGTTTCACAAACAATTCAATTAGAATCTGTTCCATAAATAATAAACTTGTTAAAATTTTTAAATTAAAAATAAAATAAAGTTTTTTTTGTTTGCCCCCTATAAAAATGAAATATCAAATAATTTTTTTCGTTTATTTTTCCACCAATTTATTTGGGTTGTTCAAACCCTAGTGTTTAATTTTATAATGCATAGTTTGCTAGTAAAAATTACAATCGTTGATTGGTAAGAGTTAATTATATAAGATAAAAGTGTAAGTTGTTGATAACATTTTGGGATGATTTAATGTAAATAATATATCATCGAAAATGGTTATACCTAAGTAAAACCGAAATTAAATGTTTTTTCGTATTAAATGAATTTTGACTTAAATAAAATGTATTGAACTATGAAAGTATAACAATACTTGGAGTAGGTACCTAAGCGTGAAAACTTGATAAGTGAGAATATTTGCCAAATCCTGTCAATTTAATCTCGATAAATAAGCATTTTTTTCGAATTTCAAATAGAAAAGGACTAAATTTTTAATCTTTCTAACAATTTAATTAAGGTCGAGTTACCCAGTTCTTACTTTTCTAAGAATCAAAATTAATTTTTTTTTTATGTTTAATTCAGTCAAACCCTCAAAGCTTAAACACTGTCATGTCCAAGTCTAAACAAACAAAGGGACAATTCATAATATTCTCGTCGTATGTATTGTGAATTGTGTGTTATCTTTGAATGAACGATGGCAAGGTAAATGAACACATTTGTTATCATTGTACCTGCGTGAAATTCAGTTGCAACAAGCAAAACTTATTTTAATATCATTTAATGGACTGTCGTGTAGCTCATTAATTAAAATTTCTCATTGTTCTTACATATATAAATGCAAGTTTGTGTAATTAAATTTTCAACATTGAATTAAAGCACTTCAGTTAGTTTTTTTTTGTTCGACTACGAGATGAATTTATTAAATGAATGACAAACTGTTTAAGGCACTTGATTATAAAACTTTTTATCTGAGTGGTTTAGTAATGACCGATTACATAGTGAAAAAAATGTAGGTTTTAATAGAAAAGTATGAAAAATCCATTATTGAAATTAACAAATGTGAATAAAGCTCTTTTATTTTTAATAAATTCTTTTAAATTATTCACATTTTCACCCGTTTTACTTAGAAGCTAGAAACCGTAACCACTAATTTATGAAGGAAGTGACGTTTATTTTATTATGTTGAATACTCTAACATTTTACACGCAATCATAACCACACCCAAGTCAACCAATGTCCTATTCTATTCTTCATTTTTTTATATTGACTTAAAGTTAAAATTTTAGAATAAAAAATTATTTCAAATATACCAAATGATACAGTGATTTTAAATAATTAATTAAATTAAATGTCACTGTATGAATGAAAAGTTCGAGTTGAATTTAATTGACCAAAAGCTTCACTTCAACTTTATTGTGTTGGAGTTTAAATAATTATATGTGTATATATAATTTAATTGGGATGAATAAAAAAACATTTAATTAAAATAAATTTCCAATTGAACTGCCTTTATTGTACTGTTTATTTATTTATTGTGCCTCGTTAATGATGAGATTTAATTTTTATTAATATGCGAACAATATGATGAAATCAATATTCTTTCTTTTCTTTGGAAAATATTATGGTAGATTCAATGAAACTTGATAACTTAACCATTTTCAAGAAAACGTGAGTTGCGTTACATTTAAATGAGTTAAAAGTTAACAGCCAACATGTAGTATGTTTATTAAAGAAAAGTTATATGGTTTCTCTCTGTGACTTCTGCGAATTGTTTGATTGATTTAATTTATGATGTAAAAAAAGTCTCAATTATACAGTTCAAACTGTGTTTGTTGGGCATTTTTTGTTTGATTCTATGCGATTTTTAGCGTAATTATCATGTTTTTCAATAAAGCCATTTTAATAAGTACCAATTTTTAGCTTGAGACCTGAAATCTTTTAAATTTTAGTACAAATTACTTCAAATGGAGAAAAGATGTAAAATTCCGTTTTTAGGTCCCCAGATTTCCCGTCATTTAAATTCACTTTCTGCAGTTCAATCTTATTTTAGATTCCCTTAATTTACGTTTAACGTATGTATAGTTTAAACTCTAAAAGTCAAATCCATTATAAAAGCTAAAGATTTTTTTTTGTTTCAGTTTATCCCTATCTAATTCTGTGTCTTTAGCACCTCTTTAAGTCGAATTTCTAACAGTACCACCTCTCTAAGTCAAACTTCTACAATAATCAGGATCACTTAAGTCGAACTGTTTTCTTTGGTCATTTATTTTAACGGATGTAATTTGAATTTAATTTGATGTAATTTTCATTCCCTTCGATTTAAAATGACGCGATTGCAGTGAGCAGGTCGAAAATGAAATTTTACGTACCGAACCTTTTGAATCGTGAATTGACTGTAGTTTCAAACAATCTTCCTTTGGATGTTCAGATTTTCTTATCGATAGAAAAATAGGACGTTTAATCGTTTATTTTACTCATGGAGTATATAGAAGGAGGGGTATCTCTTATTGGTGCAAAATATTTTCAAAGGTATTCCTTAGTCAACAGGCTAACTTGTTGTGAAGACTTTCATAAAGCCTTAAGATTTATGGTGAATAATAGTGAGTCACACGAGTTGGTAGACATTTTTTCGTGGTATAAATAGGAAAGATATTGTCATCAATAGGAAGACATAAGTCGATGTAGAAGATGGTAGAAATTGGAGTTATTGACGAAAAAGTTTGTTATTTTGGATCTTTAAATAGCTGTTGCTGTAAAAAAACTATAAAATGATACTGGTTGATTGAAGTATTTGAGAAAAATAGCAATTTTTAAATAAAAATCCTAAGCATACAGGTAGATATACCTAATTGTTTCATTTGTAGCAACCTTTTGCACACAACATATATTGTGGCCCCACAAGTAGGTCGTGCTTAATTGTATATAGCCCTAGTCGTTAATGATTCCAGTTGCTAATAGCCACAATTGTGAAGGGCTCGAATTAATTATTTATGTGACCTCAGATTTAAAAAAAAAATAAAACCAATGTACAATTTTTAGATGCATCTAAATACAATATAAGGCACTCTGTTTATTCTATTGCTTATTGTTAAATGAGAATTTTAATAATTAAAATATTTCCATGTAAAAATTGAAAACCTTTTCTCAATATCTTGTAAATTTTGAACTTATTTTTTACGTGCGCCTTTTTTATGCGTTCTTCTCCACCCCATTAAACAGTTTTCTCTAATTATTTGTATAATATTATTGGTTTTAAGTAATTATTAAGTAACTTCTGAGATTATTTTTATGCGATCTCCACAAAAATAGGTTTGACTCTACAACAAACAACTTTTCAAAAACTGTTTTGTGATTTATTTCGAGAAAATATAAATTTTTAAAATTTGCGTCAGTCCGCGTCGCACATCAAGGGATTTTCAATGTCTTGAAAGCCAACGAGCACAACACAGATAGAGATTCGTTGAAGGCATTAACTCACAGTGAAACAAAATCAACGTCCATTTGATGACGACGGTTTTCACTCGAAAATAATTCTTTTTAAAACTAAAACACTTTCAGCGACTGTCAATAGTTCTAAATATAAAATATCTATAATCCTAAAGCTAACAACCAAAGTCAAAATTGATTTTCTCATGTCGATAAAAATAAAAATGATTTAGCAAAAATTGAAGCTTTCTACCAAATAAAAATTAAATAAAATGAACATTTTACAATATTTATAGATAAAAAGTGCAGATTATTTGAGAATTGAATATAAAAATAATTATTTTTAGAGGAACTGAATTGTGAAAGAGTCATAAAAAGGTGCTTAAACAATTGTTCCAAATATCAAGCTTTGTGAATGTAAATAAAAAGTTTTGTAATATAAATGGAAAATGTATGCATCAAAAACATGTTAACGTGAAACAACTTGTTAGTGTATTGAATATATGAAGGATGATATAATATCGTACATCCACTATAATATAATACATAAATTATAAATACGAGAATTGTCTCTTAGGATTAATTAACATTATTCAATGGATTTGTACGAGAATATGAAGAGGTCCTCCAATTTTGAATGTTTCTATTATATAAAATACCTCTACTAAATATTATATCCGTGTGTAGAAGGTGTATATCAATAGGGGTTTTAGAGAGAGAGAGAGAGAGAGAGAGAGGGAGAGAGCAAAAAAAAAGAGATTTTACAATGAGGGTTATAGCATATTATGACAAATAGCGTTGAAATTTTTGACGAAGAGCTTTTTGCGTTAAGCGCTATAAACGTGTCGTTTTATTTAAAATATTTTAGATTATTATTTTGATGAATCCAGTTGGGGAAAAATAAGACTATCCTTTCTCCTGAAAATTAGTGTTGTTAAATGAAAATTTGTATTTAAAAAGATGTAAAATCCAATTTCTTCCACCCAAGCGTTTCTTTAAAATAAGAGGTTACTTGGGAACTTGTAGACTGGGTTGGACTTATGGACTGGATTACTTATAGCGATTCCTATTCACTTTATGCATGGCAGCTAGCGTCACCTACATAAGTCATATTTGACAGCATTCTTAGCATAGAAAGGACCCACTGAAAAAATAATTTATTTATTTTTTATGAAACAGAAAATAACTTTAAAGTACATTTTATGGTACATTTTATAACGAAAAAAAATATTAGTATATAGAAGGTGTAAAAGTCTTTTAGCCATTTAAAAAATCACTTTACTTGAGAACAAATAGTAAAAACTTGTCTTTTACACATTTTAAAAGGAAGAAAGGGTAGCTAATACTTAGTATGATTTAAAAAAATCCATGGACCTTTAAATACAGGAGGCTAAAAACGAAAAATGATTTTTCAAGAACTAATTCTAAGAAAACTTATAAATTTATAAAAATTAACATTTGCACGTATATAATAGTAACTTTAATCTATTTTTGAACATTTTTGTATTTGTAAAAATAAAAATTTTGAAATTGAAAGCTTCTATAGCTGATCTCAAAAAGCTCCTTTCGAAATTGGCATTTTGCGGTGGCCATTATATCTATGGACTGGGTCATATATAATGAAAAAATCAAACGGATTTCGTAAAAGTAATGCAAGTTCTTCGAATTTATTGAAGTAATAAGCAAATTTTTTTTTTTAAATTACGGCTTCTCAGAAAGAAATCGATTTATGATTTAAATTTCGACCCTAAATTGTTTATAAAAAGAAGAGTACTTATCGGTGAGAAAAAAATCTTCGATTTCTTACTAAAAATACATTTCAGAAGCTTGTGTTAAAATTTTAAGGCTGATCTGTTCAAATAAATATTAGTCTCTGACTTTAAAAACACAGTTTTTAGAAAAACTAAGTTTAAAGTTTCAAAAGATCTCTTCGCATTAAATGAAAACTGTGTTTACAAAATTACGTCTTACTTTGCAAATAATCGCCGGCTTAACTTGAAATTTTCTGGGTATGTTCTTACTGAAAAATATGTGCATTACAAAAATGATATTTGACGAGCAATTTTTTGAAAATGTAATTGTATATAACCCTTAGGTCTTCAACAGTTGACGCAAAACTCAAAGATTTATATTTTTAAAGCAAACTGTGCTTACTTTGTTTTTGTCAGATTTTACATGAAGCAAGTCACGGGTAGCCACTAGCTTCATAAATGATGAAACTAAAATAGAAAATTTTCATATCATTTTCTTTCAAAAACATTTCCGTGAAAATTTTACATGAAATATACGAATCTATCGTCGATCATGCTTCGGCAATCGCAATCACAATACAACACAAACATCACTTGCAATTGTAGACAATTTTCAAACGAAAAAACAAACACAACCAAGCCAAGTCATCTAAGAATGAACGTTTTATTTATTTTCGAACAGATCAGAACGAAATAATATTTGATAATAAACGTAGTAAATAAATCGTGATTGTTTCAAAGCGAGGCGACGAATCGACTTTTTGTATTGCTAAAGAAAATATTTATATCTGTTTTATCTTCATCCATCTGTATGCATTCCATATTTCTCAACTTTTCATTAGACAAGCACACAGCTTGTTTAATTTTCATTTTTTCGCCGTGTTTAATTGATCACTTAAATTTGGACACGCGATTTATTATCATATACTTGCATCACCTGTGCTTTTCCTTGGAAAAGCATCACTCTTGCGTCATAAATATTTAACTTAACGCCATTTTTTAGACTTCATGTTTAAGCAATGTAATTTCGTTTGACTCAATTGCAACAACTATAGCACTGTAACTATATATGTATATTGTATGTTTAAGTCCTTTGATATTTCCTTTTGTTCCTCTTAAATCTATGTAAATAATAAATGAGAGATGCAACGATACACCAAAGATCACCATTTCAAAAATATTATGCATCTTGTTCTTTGTATAACTATAAATTTGTCACCTTCTTGATTTTTTCCCGGTGGGAGAAAAAATACAGTAAATTGAATGATCTATGAAGACAGTGTGAAAAAGTATGCAAGAAATTTACATAGAATGCATGTGCAGTGTCATAAATAAAGTCTTGATATATGTGAAAAGAGCGTCTGACTTATTCAGGTTATGAGAGAAGCTTTTTATCTGAATTCGAACCTCAAAACATTTTCTTTTTCTTTTTAATAGTTTCTAACTTTTACGATCTTATGATTTCAGATCAAAGAAAATGTCGACGTGCGCCTCTTAAAATTAATGAGTTGTATTGTTTTGAGTCGTGAAACGTAGGGTGGAAAATTTAAATTGGGGGTGGAAAAAAAGCGTACATGTACTATGTGTTTACCGGTGAATGTTGTGTTGATTATAACAATATTTCGCGTTAGTGGCGGAAAATTTGATTCGGTGAGCAAACAAGAGGGTCGTCGCTCCGCGTTGCTGCCCGGCGATTTTATCTTTGGTGCTCTCTACTCGGTGCACCATCAACCTAAACAGAAACGGACCGATCCAAGTAACATTCTGAAATGTGGCGCGATCCGCGAAATGTACGGGATTCAACGGATTGAAGTAACGTTTCAGACATTGGATCGAATAAATAACAATCCGAATATTTTGCCGAATATTACGTTGGGGGTGGAAATTCGTGATTCGTGTTGGTACGCGCCTGTTGCCCTCCAGCAAAGCATCGAGCTGATTCGAGACTCAATTTCGCCTAACAGACAGACGACAGGATCGACTTGTGCTGCTCAGTTCCAGGTAAAATGTTTTTCCAAGTCAAAGTTGTTAATAACTTACAGATTCAGCAAGTCAAGTTATACTTGATATTTTGACTTGAAAATGAAATTAGTTGCAAAGCCAATACTTGATTTCAAGTCTTTAGATCAGATAGACCTACAATTAAGTAAATTAGTAAATTCTTAGTGTAAATAAAGGTATATTGCATACGTTTTTGCCAAATTTTCACCCAAAAACTACTATTGAATTAGTTTTGGTGGAGATATTTTTCCTCGGAAAATCCAGGAAAAAGTTATTCACAAGATTGTCTTTGGATTTTTTGAGGGTTGATGATCTCTAGGAACATTAGATTACTACCTACTAAAATATTGTATCCAAAGATTCACTTGAGAGATATTTACAGATTTTTTATCAATCATTTTAGAAGACTTTAAATGATGCCTGGATGGCACTTATTATGATGACGTGGACTCCATTTAGACTTAAAAAGGTTTATTTCAGCACATTCATCCATGTTAAGCAAAAGTAGGTATCCAAGTGTCGCAAGAACCGATTTAGTTTGATCTTGTGGTAAATAATCATTTAATATTGCTCTTCTATTAATAAATGATCCATTGATGAACTATATAGAGCCTCTCTTGAAAACTGACCCTCTTTAACACAAGTAATACTGGTATATAAGCCGTGTATATTTGATCAAAATTATAGGCATTTGGTCCGATAGCATTTGAGGTAGGTACTATATACTTAAATAAAGTTAGATATCTACAGGTGGAAGGTTATTTATTCATTATAGGGTATTACAACATTTTACAATCATGTGAAATTTTGCGATCAATCTTTGTACCTATAGTTTATTCATACAACAGTGTTTACACCATTAAAGTATTTCAAGTCAAAAGAGTAAAAAATAACGACGCTTATTAAATTTTTATATCAATTGTTTTTAATATTATTTTAAAGCATACATAATTAATCCCAGAATTGTAATATTAGCACATTTAGTAAGTAAATTATTTAGTTCTGATGCTCTACCAGCAGTCATTAAGTTGGTTGAGACAACAGATGATAGATGAAATAAACTATTGTTCAAAAACGTTTATATCATTAGTAAGTAAAAAAATGAACAATGTCAATTGTTTAGAATTAGGTAGGAGTAAACAAAGGAACAGCTGAAATTAAATTGTTTAAAATATTGTTTTCATTGTTTAAAAGTTTTAAAACTATTCTCTATATAGTCTATGGTCATAATTTTGTTCTCATTAGTGGCCTTAAACATTTTAATAAATGAGTTTGTAAAATTTTTAGTAAAGCTCATAATAAGATAGTATTTATTTAATTTTTGAGAAATTATTTAGTTTTTGTCGCTGCATAATAAACTGTTTTATTTTGAAACTTGATTGTTCATACAATATGCATTTTATTTCAAATATTTAATGAGTAAACCAACAGTCAGTTGATGGAAATTGTGGCACGATAACGAAGTTGAAGAGACAGAGGGTAACTTTACGACAACGTACAAGGAACAAACAATGTTATATTGTTAATAGTTTCAAGTAAATATTGATTGTTTACCAAAAAAAGGCATCAATTTCCTTCCTTGAGAAATTTGCAACAAAAACCATCATATTTGAGACATGTTTCAACCACGAGCCCAAAAAAAGGGTTAAAACATGTCAAGGATCAAATATTTACATAGTATATACATATAAATAGATTGAAAAAGCTCAGCGAGGATTTTAAACAAAAAATGTCGTTAAATGAAATTCTTTGATGTTAGTTCAATTTTTACAAAAACTATATTTTTTAATAAAATATACGACACAATATAACTAAGAACATGAACTGACGAGTTTAAAATATTAAAAATAGTTTCCTCGACGCGAAACATAATAAAACGCTTTAACATATTATATAAGTATAAAACTTTTCCAATAAAAAAACTGAATAAAATATCTTCATATACGAATGTTTTTCTTACTATTTTTCTTATTCGATTTTCTTAAAAATTATTTACAACAAACCAAGAGTCAATCAATGTCTTAATTAGTCATTAATTACCCATTTGTACGAAACTAAAAATTCTTCTTCGATTTGAGACTTAACAAAGACCTGTTTGGGGACGTTTGGAAAGATTACACGCTTTGTTTACCTATGTACTTTCCGGTTTGTAAAATCATCGTGTCGTTTAGTTTCTTAAGTTTTCGTCAACTTAATAAAACGTATGGGCCTCGGGACGTTTTATTTCAAGGGCTCGATGTTTTGTTTGTCGAACATTTTAATGTGCAAACTTAATGAAGTACATGAGGAAATCTATATTAGAGATTTTCACCACAAGTTTATTTTCATAAATTTTTGATTTCCGCGTTAGCAGAAAGAATCAAAGGTTTGAATATTTACATCAAATATTCATATCGGGCGACTCAATTTGAAAATAGTCGAAATTTCTTAATGTTTACGGTTTATTGAGCATATTTTAGATTTAGGCTAACGATTTATTTATGGCTTGTAAAGACAAAAGGGAAGTCAAGTTTTCATATGAAAAGTGTTCCAAAACACTGTTTGAAAGCACTTCACATAAAAACCAATTTTATCAAATTTATAATCCTGTATAGACACTTGTTAAAAGATAATGATGGAGAAGGTTATATACAGAAAAATTACATTTATAAAAATTAATTTAGATCTGGTTAAGAATAGTAAAAAAAAACACTAAAACTCATCCACATTCAGAAAGACGAAAAATCGGAATGAAGAAACGATCGGCTTCCTGCTCAACGGAATTGAATGCTACGAGAAAATTATTGAACACTTAAATATTATATCGCGCGATTTTCAATATAAAATACAATGCTCAGAATTCAAACAACGTTTTTCCAATGAAACTTTTCAATTTTCCTTCTTCCCCTATGCAAAACAACATTTTCTTTATCAGTCTTAAAGCAAAAATTTCTCTGTTATCGATAACTAGACTTTACACATAAAGTGTAAATTTTGAAATACCACTTTAATGTGATATTTTTCAAATTTTTTTCATGTCTTGGTTGATGTGTACGAACAGGTGAGAGTCCTTCTGAGGCAAATTTAATAAAGTGCATTCAAAAGGTACAAATATCTACTGAGAAGCCTCCAAATTAAATATCCACCGTTTTTTTTTTTAGTTTTTCAATTCACTTAGAGGTCCCGCAACATTGTATCGTCCCTGTAAATTTTGTATTAGCAACTTAATAACGCACTCGTGTTCTATATAATTTCGTGAAATAACACCAATAAAGTGGTTGTTTTATCGTTTCAATTGAAATGGTAATGATGCAATTAACCTGAAATTTGGCAAGTTTCTCGTAAAGATGTGCGTAAATAACGAGCGAGCGGGTAATAAGCATCAAACCTCCAATGCTTCGAATAATCTAAATACTTCATAAAGCTTTAAACTTTTATTTAAAGCCTTGAGAATTTTTCTTTAGACTTTCAATTTATTGTAAAGAAAGATTTTATGAAAAGTAATCAATATGTTTTCTTTCTCAAAAATAAAAATGTCACTACTGCAAATTTTCTCGTTTTCTAAGTTGACTTGTTTAAGTAACAAGTCATACCAATTAGTAATTGCGATTTTTTAAGACATAAAATAATTTTTGAAAAATGAAATAACAATCTTACGAGAAACTTAATTTTTTCATTATTCAGTTGTTTGAGGCTTTTGAATGTAGCTATTATACTATTACGGTTTCTTCGGTACGATGAAGATTGATCACCCAACGGTAGTCGTTGAGGTCTATAGTATTTCTCTAAATGTTCTTCTTATCTAGCTGTTTTCCTTAGTGCAACTGCAAAACCTACAAAATCTGTAGAAATAACACGGATTACGGTGCTGTCGTATCGAGAAAAACCTACCTTAAACATTTGATTTATATCTATTTTTAGATGATAACAATTTCTAGGAATATCTATTGGAATTATTTTGAAAGATTTCTAACTCTTTTAATTAAAAAAGAAAACAAGATTACAATAAAAAAATAGTAATTGTACCTATGAAATACATTGATAGAATATTCCTTAGAAAATGTTCATTTTGTTTCATAGACCTTACCTTACAATTATTAAAACTTGATAACTCAAAGGATATGCGGTTAAGACTCAGGATCAATAACTAATGGACTTTTTTTTTTCTTTTGATTACACTCAGATGAATATCTAAGGGTTACAAAGGGGAAAAAAGATAGTAATTAGAAAATGTTTCCATAATAAGTATGTGCTGTTGATGACTCGCGGTCATAAATTACCAACGCCTGTATCATTACATTGTCAAACAAAATTCTTAAATAAACATAGTATAACTGAACTAAAAGCCAATGATTGTCAAAGGAGGTTGTAGAAGAATTAATGATTTGAATAGAAGATTAACTTATGATGTTTTACCAAAAGGTAGAAAGTATATAAATAAAATTTTAAATTTTTAAAACGAAAAAACACAAAAATTACAAGCAAAATATTTGTAAATACTATAAGTGTAAATAAGTGTGTAAATAATCGAGTGAAAACACTCGATGTTGGTTAAAAGAACATAAATAAACCTCAAAAATTTTAAATATCTTTATAAACAGAACTTGATGTTTACAGCCTGTATGTATATATGTATACAAAATCCCATCCTTAACCCATGACCCCCTTTATTTGAATTTTGTCAGAAAAAAATTTCAATTATAAGTTATAGGTATTATTGAGCTTAAGAAATATAGCAAGTTTAAAGGAAATGGTTGGAGCTGTTTTCGAAAAAAATTAAAATAGATCAAAAACCCATAAATTAAAGTGGATGCAGGTTAAATTTCAAGTTTGCTGATTCTGATAAAGCTTGCGACAATAAACTTTTTTTTGATTTAGAGGACCTAAAAACATGTACTCTTGGTGACAGCTCAAAATCGAAAATTCGACCCGATTACAATACTTCCTTTAATATATACTTATACTATAGTAGGTAGTAGTAAAAGATAGTAAAAATGAATGAGACAAATAGTACATAAACAAGAAAAGAATATCGTAAACAAAATAGGAATTTAAAAAATATCAAATTACAATCACACAAACAAATAGTTGATGTTGTTATTGTTATGTTCATCTTCTGTAAATGATTTGGACGCACACATCTAAACAAATAGGTAAACGTTAAATTTCTTTCTTTTACTACTGTATAGTAAAGGAAGTATTGTAATCGGATCGGATCGGATCGGGTGTGTATGTGTGACTGCGATATCACATCGGAAGCTTTATCCGCATTTCACCAAGCTTAGAATTTTACCTTCATATTATTACATCTAGTTGTGTTCCAAACCTTTTGATTGAAATCAGTACTTTAATAGATGCCTTTAGGGAACATAGAAATTTCTGCTACCCAAAGGATGCCAACTATAAAAATAGGATTAAAAAAGAATAAAAAACGTTTCTTCTCTAAAAATATGGGTTAGTTCTTGAAAAAAACTGTGCTTTGACTTCCTCGCGAAAACCAGTGGAAAATGGTCGTAAAACCCGAAAAAAATGTAGTCTGCTTGATTAAATAGTTTTGGATTTGTTTCAGTTTTTATTATTTTCTTTTTAGTTTCACCATTAAAAAAGTCAATGCAGTACAATTTTTTGAATTCAAACCGTCTAGAAATCGAAAACAAGACAATCAAAAGGATCTTTTAATTCTTAATTTTTATGATTTATTTCGGCTTATTTTATAAAAATGTCTTCTAGTTGTATAGTTGTTGAAACCTAATTCTCCACAAGAGAAATATTGAAGGAATTTCTTGTACTCGGAAAACTAAAAACAAACCCTGGCTTTGAAGCTTTTGTGTGAAAAGTATTACAGGATATGATGTTGCTTCAAAATTAGAATATAAATAGATCTATTAGTCTAGTGATTGCATTCATTTTAAATCTTAAAAATTTCAAATTCAAATCATTTGCAAGCCGAGCGAAACTAATCAAAAATTGCATCTTTAATACTGGAAATTGTATGTTTTACAATACATATACTACCCTGTATTTTTAATAGGAAGCTCACAAGTTTTACTATAAAAATAGTTTTAAAAATCAAGGCGAGCGTCTCAAGTTGAAGCATTTCAATCAATTTTTTTTTGTCCACGGAAAAACTATATGAATGTGCAAGATTGATTGATTGGGGAAATATTGAAACAATTACTGATAGACAAGCAAGACGAATTACACTTTAGTCAATATGAAAAAGATGGATTTGTCTTGTAACCAAAATGTCGATACATTTGTTTTTTTTCCACAAGGATTTTGTAATTCCTTTCCTACATTAAATTTTATTTGATTTTTGTTACAGGGTAAAAAGACCGATGTGAATATTGGGACTTCACCGTCGAATGTCAAAAAACCGTTGATCGGTGTCATCGGACCAGGATCTTCTTCGGTGGCACTACAAGTTCAGAATTTGTTGCAACTGTTCGAAATTCCTCAGGTGGGATATTCGACCACGTCTAAAGATTTGAGTGATAAAAGTCGGTTTAATTATTTTCTTCGAGTTGTCCCCTCCGACTATTATCAAGCTCAAGTCATGGTTGACATCGTTAAGCGATTCAACTGGACATATGTTTCGGCTGTTAATACCGACGGTGAGTAAATTTTTTTTAAAAACAAAACCTTTTTATTGTTGACCTACTACGAAATTTACTGACACCAATGTAGTTGATCTTCTGCAAGTTAAATGAAGCTTAAACCAATTTGAACTTTGCCGTTCATTTTCATAATAGTTCAAATATACACTCGCAAGCTTCTTATAGATTTATTTGGTAAACAAGCTTCAAAAAAGTCTTACATTATGTATTTTATGTGGGGAAGAGTTCATATATAGCGTTTAATTTTATTAGAGGGATATCGTTGCGGTCACGGTTAATATTTATGATTAAATAATTACATATTATGCTTGCTTCTATCGCAATTATAGTTGCACTCGAATTATAATATATCTAAATAGTAATTTACATATTGTTCGTTCAAACCGATTTGCGTGGAATGGGGAATAATTATTAAATATCCAATAAAGATCAAAAGGAATTTTAATTGCAAATATAATTTAAATAAGGGTTCGAGTTGGATGTCAAAGAAAGATTTTTTTTAGTAAGTTAATGAGAAAAGTTTAAAAATCTTGGTGAAATTAAAGCTTTTACAGTCAAAAGACAAAAATATGATTTTATATACACCTACCTACTATTGAATAGTAGGTAATCTCTGTTCAATTCTGATGTGAAATAATAATCAAAACCGTAAAAGCCACAATTTCCAATTAATCGGTTAATTTATTGACCCAATTTTACTTGTAGTTCGTTTAATATAATTTTCTTGTCGGTTAGGCTCTTTTTATGTAGCTATGAAATATTTTGTTATGTGATGAAAATTATATTTTTCGTTTTCGAAATATTTCACCTATAAAAGTTGTCGGGGAAAAGCGTAAAAATTTTTAATAATAAAAATCGTTATGTGCCACGTTCTTGGTTAGAATTTTACATTTGTTTGAGATCATGTGGAAATTTGGAGCATTTGATATTTTTTTTATCGTTTCAGTAGAAAACTGGAAAATCAATTTTCCATGGATGATTGTTAACTAAGATGATTAACTATGTTAACTATGATTATTAACATCCAAGCTCACAATTGGATAAAAAATTATAAATTGATTAATATTTAAATATCTACATAAACAAAACTAGTTATATCTATAGTACCTATACATCCTACATGCACACTCGCACCCTTAACCTTAGAACCGTCCTTATTTGAATTTCCTTAGAAAAAAGTTGCAATTACAAGTTAAAGGTGTCAATGAGTCTAAGAATTTAAGAAAGGTCTAAGAAAATTATTGGAGTCGTCTTATAAAAATTTGAAAAAGCTCAAAAATCCTAGAGTAAAGTGGAGCTTACAGTCAACTGATTTAAACCAAAAGCTTCGCGGCACAACTAGGTGTAATATGCTGGCTAAATTCCAAGTTTGGTGCAACTCGGATAAAGCTTTCGATACGTTAGCTGTCTCATGATTCAAATGAGTTTTCATTGACGACCAAATCATAGGCCATTACAAGCTTTACTTAAAACCAGGGGTCTAAGCATACTGTGTTTCATTACTATGGAAACATACAGTGACGTCATATCGTCAGAATCTATAAATTCTTCCAATATACGTTCTTCTATGAAGAAGGAGAAAACATAATATGAAACAGAATGTTTATGTCTGGTAAGGTTAAGAGGCACTGGTGTAGACTAGTGGATACAGGATACTCCTCGTCAACAATTAGAGGATTGATTTAAGTAATGATAGACTTCGGATTGAAAAGAACATTCTACAATCAATATAAAATATGTTTTAAGTATCTTATAATATGTACTATAATAACGACAAATGGAACAAACTATAACTGAATTTTTCATTTTTTTCGAATAAAAATCTTAATTTGCCTCACCTATTAATGTTTTGTTCTTGAATATTTTATGTCGACCCTTTAGTAGTGAGCTTAAGACACAAACATTTTCATTTTTATGTATTTTAAATCCAATTTTTATTAATTTCTACTAAAAATAAAAAAAATTAATAATTTTGAAGAAAAATATCCGTCACGATGACAAAAACCGTATTATCCAATCGCATTTCAGTGTCACTGAGCCAATATGAGTTTGAAGGAAATGAACCACAACTAACTCATTTTATCTGGAAGCTTTCAAGCCTTAAAACCTTCCTTGAACAATAAATTAAATTACATTTCTTGTCAGAGTAAAATCTTTTTTCTTTTGTATATTATAATTAATTCAAATTAATTTTTAAGATCTTACAATCAAAAAACTTGTGACATTCATTCAACTTCTTACCGCACGAATCTTTTGTATGAAAAATTATTTCATAAATATTTAAATTTATAAAATGAAACCATTTGAATATTTAAATGTCTGGTGGTTTGCTGCATCAAAAAGCATTTCCTATTCATAATTGCATTCGAATCTATGATTTGGTTATTAATTCTTTATTAGTCAAAAATTAGCTATTAAATTAAGAGAGGGAAAAAAAACTATTGAAAATCTTGTTAAAAATTAATTTCCTTTTTTAAAGATGTAAGCAATTAAGTGATAAAAAATTGCATCAATTTCCCAAGTCTAGCGGTTTTTATTGATTTTTCATTCGACGTTTCTTACTTCGTACATCCGTTCTTTACTCAAGAACGACTTCCTTTGAAGGCTCATTCAATCTATTTTAAATTGTATTATCCTCTCCATCAGACCAACATTTCAATATTTGCAAGCATTTATTTAATTTTGTCAAATATCACGGGGGAATTTATAATTTGATGCCGATTTTTTTTTTGATTGCAGAAAATTATGGACAGTCAGGAATTCAAGCATTCCGCGAGTTGGCTGAACGTTCGGACGTTTGTATTGCCAAAGAGGATTCAATTTTGAGCAATGCCGACGATGAAGATTTCGATGATGTTATCAAAAATTTGATTCAGGACACGAGTGCCCAAGTAGTCGTGTGCTTTTGTGAAGGAATGACGGTACGAGGTTTATTGAAAGCCACACAGCGTCTCAATGCAACTGGAAAACTTATTCTCATCGGCAGGTTTGTAATAACCGTTTTAAAAATTTGTTTATCCATTGGCTGTTTTTTAGTGTGATCAAATGCAAGCTGGTTTATTTATGGCATATCATGAATGTATTCAAGTGGTTACACACAGCCATTCCTCGGGGACAAATATTTGTCAAAATGAAACGGATCCCCGCAATAAACGGGGTTTAGTATGTTCGATTATTTGCTGTTTTATTTGCAAATAGTTTATCATATGTTCCACGTATACAATCCTTAGTTTGATTGACATCGTAAAAAGAACAAATATTCGATTCACGAAATTAAACAATGTTGGTTTTGTTCGGTTCATATTTTTCGAAGCATGTTTCATATTTTTTTTGAAATTAAAATTGTATCGCATGTAAAAAGGATGGTGGATGTTACCATTTTTTGAATATATCATGTTCGAGCGCATCAAGGCCGTTGTAGTTGTTAGTTTCAATTCGCTAGATTTAATGGATCGTTTCGTTTAGCCCTGCAAATCGTTTCGCCGTTAAATTTTTTCTTGCTATGAAGTTAGGGTGCACTCTTAGTCTTTCCCTGTACGCTTTACTTGTTTTGGCCGCTACTTGGCTGATGGTTTCAGTATTTGTGTCTCTCAGAATAATGGTATTACGTACATAATTGGGTGCGTCAATCATTGCTCTGATTATTTCTGTTTGATAACGATCAATAATTTGTAAGTTGGAGTTTTTGGCAGAACCCCATAATTGCACTCCACATGTCCAAATGGGTTTAATAATCAAGTTACACTGGATTAGTTTTGTATCCAGTTTAAGTTTGGATTTTTTTACTTCAGAGCAAGTATAACTTTTTATAGGTAATATTAATTTGATGTGTGTTTACGCCAAGTTAACCTTCGATCGAGATAGAGACCAAGGTATCTTGCAAAATCACTTTGTGGAATTGCCTTGTTATGTATCCTGGTGACTGGGTAAGTGCTTTTTCTGAGGGTGAAAGTTAATTCCCCATTCATTGTACCAATTAGCTATTACGTTCATATGATCCTAGAGTTTACGGTGTATAACCGTTGTATCTTTGCTGGTTCAAAATAAAGCTGTATTGTCTGCAAACGTTGTTGTTGTAATATTGTCATTCGTTGGAAGAGCACTTGTAAAAATTAAATATAGAAAAGGATCCAGCACGCTTCCCTGGAGTACTCCTGCTTTGATAGGTTGGCAAGAGCTGAATTCTTTGCCGATTTCAACTAGGTAGATTCTCCCGCTGATTTAGCTGGTAAATATTTTTTTGTATTGGCTTAGCAATAGTTAGTAAATTTTGTGTAGTAAACCGTTGAAATTGACTTTGTCAAAAGCTTAGGATAAGTCAAGAAATATTCCTGTACAGAGCGATTTATCTTCTAGAGCATTCTTGATTTTGTTTACGAGTCTGTGTACGTGTCCTTTTGTGCTGTGATTCGATCGGTACCCTTATTGATTCAGCTATGGTCACATTTAGGTGTAAAAGTAAAAGTTTTTCGAAGATTTTTGATAGGATTGGCAATAGAGTGATGGGTCTGTATGAGTTGAGTTTGGATTTATTATTCCATGGTTTTGGAATACCTAATCATACTTTATGGTTCCTTCCAAGAAAGAGGGAGATCCGTTTAATAATTTAAACGGATTATTGCATTGAAAATATTTAGTATACCTTGATGACCACTCAAAGGTAATAACCTGAACATATGTTTACTTATGTTATCAATTCTGGGTGATTTTTTTATATTTAATTTTTTAATGTTGTTGGTGATTTGAGTAGAAAATCTTAAATTTCATTACATTTTTTTTTGTTAAGAGGTCCTTGCACTGCATCAGGAGCTGGTATTGGTGAGTCGTAGGTGAATGTGCGTTCCGAAAGGTTGGCGACTTCCTCCCTTTTTTTTTATTACTTATCATCCAATTACTTTCACTGTTTTTAATGGGTTGTTTGATAGTCATAGGTTTTTTCATGTTTCTTGTCAATTTACAAATAGAATTATATGAAATTAGTAAATGGGTCAATTGCGACGTTAGAAACTGCATATTTCCTTTTGGATTTCGTTGAGTAGGGGAGACCGGGGCAAGACGAATCTCGGGGCAGGATAGGAAAAGTGTTTTTGTGCGTGACTGGTGAACACAACAGAGCCTAACAAAGTGTCATTCGGGCGATGTTCGGTCACGTCACACGAATCTGATCGGCTTGTCTTTGTCACTACTTGTTTTGGCTGCGTGGCGAGAAAAAACAGCTTATTGGAGAATTTTTATGAAGTATATGGTTTCTAAGAAGATGTGCACAGAGGTAGATATCAGTGCTATTGTAAAATTTTAAGACGTTCTTTTAGTAATGGTATAAGACCAATGAATTTAGATGAGATTTTTGCAGAAAAATATTTGTAAGTTGGAACTGTTGTTACTTTTACAAAATATGTCTAATGGGGCAAAAAGGTCGGGGCATAATGGGACTGCAACAAATAATAAACAAGTAAGAAAAATGAAAAGAAACCCGAAAAAAAGCATTTGAATAAAAGGCACAAAAAAGAAACTGAAACGGAAAGTGGTTCATCCAAAGAAGAAAATGATGACTGTGCTTGCATCTATTGCGGGTACCTATACTCAGAGTCAATCGAAGATTGGGTTATCTGCAACGTATGCCGTGTATGGGCACATAATTCTTGTGCTGGAGTTGATGGAGAAGATGAAGAAAGGCACACTTGTGAACAATGTCTGACGGATTGAATATAATATGTTATATGAAATTTAATATGAATATGTCCTCGTTTTGCCCCGCAGCGTTTCCCATTTTACCCCACCCGTGGGGCAAGACGGGAATTTTGACAACTTTTTTTAAAATTCTATTTGTCAAAACAATTATGTGATTTTAGACGTTACAAGGTATAATTATAGTAGATAAGTCTATACGTGTTATTTCTTTTGTAAAAGAATTTCAATAGAGGTTATTTTTCTTTCTGTGACGGTTTTTGTCTTAGCTATCCCGTTCTGCCCCGGTCTCCCCTACTTGTGAAACTTTGTTGCAATGTATTTTTAGCGGCTGGCGATCTAGATTTTTGCCATTTCGTGAAAATGTTATTCATTTTCTTTTCTGAACATTATTTTAATGTACATTTATTTTTTAAGATTAGTGTTTTTATTCACACCTAATAGGACTGCAATCAGCTGGTAACAAATTTTTATCAAGAAAATTTTCAATAAAGATTAGAAAATTAGAATTATAAATTCAAAAATTAGAATTTTAAATAAGCTTTAAAAAACTTTAAGACTAAGAGACTAAAAGATTTTTGAAAACTACCAATTGATAATTGATGAAAGTTGCTTACAAAAAGATCAAAAAATTATTGTCGAAAATGGATTTATACCACTCTCAAAATTTAAAAATATTTTAAAAGTATCTTTTTAAAGGTTTTCGTGTTCAAGCTTCATCTTTTTCTTGTAGTTTTTCGGAACATTATTAAAAAAGTTTTGGTCTTCACTTCATTTGTATATTTATTTTTAAATTTTTACTCCAAATCAAACATCGACATCTTTATAACTAGAACAGAGAAAAATTATTACATTGCTACTAATATAATTGTTTTAAATCTTAATTACTTATAAAATTATATCACGCAAACTGCCATAACGTGCACACTTTATTCCACTAATACAAAAACTTTTTTTTCTTATCTTTTTATTTTATTCGCAGCTTAAAACTAGGTTACAACTCATTCACTTTACTCACAATTCACTCTACTTTAATTCTATTTAACTGCACATTCCCTCCCTATCCTCCCAAAAAAAGTTCGTATCTTAAACTTCAATTAAAGAGCTACAGAAAAATAAATTCTATTAAGTAATTTCAACGAAGCACGAGCTCTCGTGCCATGTTTTGCCTGTCTTAATACTGGCAAAAGGTTTTGTTGAGATTTTAAATTTTTAACAATATTATTACAACTGGTAGAGATTTTTATAATGATTTTCTTACTGAAAACATTCAAGCCTCAATTTATTATGATTGAAGTAAGATTTAATAAAAAAATCTTTTTTTTGAAGGTTAGTATCATGATTTATGATGACAAAATTTTTCAAATATTCCATATGAAAATTGTGTCAACAACAGCTATCATGAACATTTCAAGTTACTAGCTATTTAAGGGTTATTACCCTATAACTTTCCTTTCAATCATTAAAATGAAATATTTCGTCTCATTTGTATAAGGGTCGGATGTTCCCTGGTTGTTTTGATGAATTGAAAAGATTGGAAGAGCGATTTAATGACGATAAGGAACTGTTAACATATCCTGTTACGTGCATTGGGATCCCCTTTGAACTGAAGGTTGCATTGTGAAAAAAAAGAGTTTCACACGAAACTTTTCCGTTGCATTAAACGATGGGACGTTGTTAAGGATTTTTAGTGAAAAAAGTCTAGTTGTTAGATTTATAATGGGATAAATCCCATATCCTGATTTTAACGCTTGATTTCCTTACCGATACGGAATTAATTGATGATCGTTAAACTCGGTAGGTATATCGTGTTTAATTATCGTTGATTTAACTAATTATTTAACGGAAGCCTGGATTGATTTCTTTCTCTGATAAAGTTGAGGGATAATGAATATTTTTTTTTTGTTGCTTTTTGGGTAGTGATGGTTGGGCGGATCGACATGATGTGACCGATGATCTGGAGCCAGAAGCTCATGGAAGTCTGTCGATTCGAATTCATTCGCCGTACGTGCATTCGTTTGATTCGTATTATTTTGCGTTGCGACCGGAGACAAATTTACGCAATCCATGGTTCAAGGAGTTTTGGCAGAATAAATTCGGTTGCGAGTTTCTGCATGAGACACTGCAGGCTCAATCCCAGTCGCATGGCACGGTGATTGATCGCCGATCGACGCATCAACCGGACGAAAATATCGTTTTGTACAAGTCGATCGAGATGGACAGCGTCACGGAAATCAGTGAGAGTGAGTCGACAATTTCGATGGATAATCGGCGATTTTGTACAGGTAAGCAACTGATACAAGGGTTGTACAATAAGTCCTGAGAAAAAGATTTAAAAAAAACAAAGTAGTTAAGCAAATTTTTCTTTATTTTTCAACATAATCTTCTTTTAGCTCTAAGTATATACTTTTAAATGTGTTTTTCTAACATTCTTAACTCGTTTAAAAAGTAAGATTTTGGAAGGTTCTCAAAATGGACATTTGTTTTGAAGATGACTCCTTCGTTCGCCCGAGCCGTTGTCAGCCTAGCCATTTTTTAAAATTTGGCATTTTTTCGGATATTGTGGATGGTGGATAGTGGATATGGTCACAATTTCAATTTCAATTCCACGATTTTAGTAGCTGTTTAAACTGCACAGGTTTGGGGCCGTGCATTATCACGATGAAAGAGAACTTTTTTATTTTCTAAATGAGGGCGTTAAGTTTTGATTACTTTACTAACCCGGTGCAATAACAACGCGTATTAATCTCCAGTTATTGTTGGTTCTTTTTCCAATTACTCGATGTTGAAAACTTTTCTTGCACCCCAAAAAATTGTAGTTATAACCTTTTCAACCAATTTCACTACCTCCACCTCGTTAAGACGCTTTTGTCTATAAAAATTCACTATTTTGATTGTTTTTTGTTTCTGGATAATGGCGGTGAAACAACGTTTCATTAACAGTTATAAAACGAAGTGAAAATTCATCCATATTATAGAAAAATAAAATGCCAAAATAGCCTCAAACTAAACCATACAAAAAATGTCAAAAAAAAAAATCTTGTCAAAAAAATTTTCTTATCAAATTTTTAGTGTAAAATTGAAAACACGACCTCTTGTGATAATATGTTTGTGTTTTCAACTATCACACACTTTAAGTTGCCGATCGCTTAACACCATAACGTGGATTTTATCGATTATTTTGGATGTAGTTATCTTTTCTGGACATCCCGAACGAATTTCGTTGTATGGCCAATTTAATTAATTTACTCCATTATATATAGTGAAAAATTAAAGAGCAATTATGCCATGATCTTCATCCTACTCAACTTTCATTTCTTCTTCTTCTTCATTTCTTTTAGCGTTAAGTCTTCCAAATACAAATGTTTTATCACCATTCAAAAGTCACTTTTTTCCAATTTTTAAAAAGATCAAGGTTCTAGGCTTTAGTCGACGGTAACGTTTTTTTTTGCAGTCAGCCATTCTAGTCTTAGTTGTAGAATTTTCAATTGTTCAACCTGTTTTTTAAATTAGGATTTCCACGCTAGGTGCCTGTCTAACAGAAACCCAAGGGGGATAACAATTAAACCTAGGTTTGACCTGTGTAAGCTTTATATTACTTAGGAAACTTGGATAAAGTTCAAAGTATTTTTGAAATTGAACACGTTTCGGGCTTTACCTTAGTACCTATATTACGTTCTGTTCACTTTTGTTTGTTTTAACTTGTATTTTAAATTTCAAAAAAATACAAATACAAATAAGAACACCGTATCCTGCTAACGTAATATTTTATTTGTTCAAATAGGTAAGACATGATGTTAAGGTATTTTAAGGTTATAAACAAAGTTTGCATTTATTGGTCATGTATTTATTTATTATATATATATATATATATAGTTGCATCCTTTATAACCCTAACCTCTTAACAGTCAAAGATCGTTTGCAAGGTGTCGTAAACTTTTCTTTTTCGATTATGCTTTTTTATTTTGTACCTATTAGATTTTATACGTATTCCAAGTCATTTTTAAAATTCACTTACAATTTTTTTAATAATAATGGTAAAAAACAACCAAAAAATTCCCAATAAAAATTTGAAGTTGAAAATAATTAATTTCTATGAAAAAAAATGTTAATATCCATTAGTTTCATTATCAATTTACAATAAATCTTAAATGGAACATAACATGAGGACAAATATTTTCTATAATTTGGTAAAATAGGAAATATTCACTACAAGTACAACTTACTTTGAAAGTTAAAAAAATTTTAACTATCAGAAAATTTTAAGTATATCAGGTTATTCATATTTAGTAACTTTTATTTTTCCATACGACTTAAGTTGGTGTAATGAAAAATTGAGCGTCGCCTAACAATGAAACGGCCGCCATAGTACGAGTATTTCCTCGTATCAAAGTTTCTTCGTTGAAAATTCGTGAAAACTGTTATAATTGATTTTTTTTTTGTAAAATTTTTATTGCTTTTTTTAATTTAAGTGTTTGTATATCGTGTAATTATCAATACAAAATTCTGATATTTGAAATCTGAATTTATCGCATTGAACTTCCTGTAAAAAGGTTAGCATTGTGTTTTCTTATAATATTTTGATTAATATATTTAATGAATTTCTTTTATAAAATAAGTTTTTTCATTTACATCATAATTTTTGTGGTGAAAGAATTACTTTGGATCTTTTAAGTTATTAAAGAAGTTCTTATTGTTTGAAAAAAATTCTATGCTGTTTGTAGTGCATGCAAACTATATAGTTTATCTTTTCAGTGCAGTGGTTATATTTCTTAAACCTGTAGTTAGATTCTACTTAACTTTACGTTAACGAAATCGCGGGCATCCACTACCAAATTAATATTTTTAAACAAACGTTTTCTCACTTCAACTTGTAAAATTTTTTTTCTTATGACATGCCAAAGATAATTTTTCATTTAACCAACTGAGAGTCTCATAAATATTATACTGAAGAACTGTTTACTTGTCGTCTGTCTTGTCTTTATGTTCTTTCAAAGACCTCTAATAACAGTGAACTATTATGGCTTACTTCAACAGTTAATTTTTCCTCATTTTTCACCTGCACTTCACACACGTTCATGCCATCAAAACGTCCACACGAAAAATACCTCTCTCTGGCATAAACGTTTCCCTTAAACTCCTTCCATTTGAACTAATTAATTTAATCCACTTTTATGTTTCTTGATTTGAATCATTTTTTAATGATTAAAGACTGAAAAAGTTATTTGAAGTCTATAAAAAACGAACTGAATAAAAGAATGAGTATCTATAAAAAACATTCTCTCGTTATTATGTCGATGGCAAGAGACAGTAGATGTAATTTCAATGTGAAATAATCCTTGAATTATTTTATTACTTTTCCCTTCATATGTGGCGCACATTCGAGTTTTTCGCCGCACACAAACGATAACTCAATTGATTTTGCCGTAAACGAGTCGATAAAAACAACGAGGAATACTTAAGCCGTAATACGAAGATGTCATTACATTTCATTATGGTCGGGAAAAGGGAAAAATAAAATGTTTCATTGAAAATACATTTTGAAATAATGTTGAGGGTTTTATTTATTAACTACATTTTGAAAAGTCTTGTGTTTTGTTACAGGAAAAGAACAATTGAATGACAAGTATAAGCAAGATCCAAAGTTGAGCTTTGTGATCAAGGCGATTTACACGCTTGCATATGGACTGCACTCGATGCAACAAGATCTTTGTGGACGCAGCACTGTCGGAATTTGTTCTCAAATGTATCCGTTCAATGGATCATTGTTTAAGGTTAAGATTTTACTTTTTTTCCAGTTGGAATATTTTGAAATTAATTTTTTTTTATAGAGCTATCTTATGAACGTGTCGTTTTCATACGAAGATGGAGACACGGTGGAATTTGATAGTCGAGGAGATCCTCCTGGAAGGTAGGTGCGTATTTATTACATTTAGAAATAAACAGTCTTCGTATGATGAACGAGGAAATGGTTTTTGAAATATTCAGATTCATAATGGGTCGTAAAAAAATGGAAGTAGTTTAAAAAATAATTTTTCAAAAAAAAAAAAATGGCCAATCGCTGGCCTATGTTTGCCCCCACCGCCCGATAAAGCCACTCTTATAAGACTGAAAATGAGATTTTCCAATTTTAAATTTTTCAACTAACCCAAATGATTATTACAATGTTATTGGTGAATAGATTAAAAACAACTTCTGACGTCACATCATTCGTAGTAACTATAAATCAATATATAACATGATATACGAGTAAGTACAATAAGTATATACAATATAAAATTAAAAATTGTATGCATTTGAGTTATAAGAATTATTGTTGTATATCATTGTGGGGGGTACAAAGTTACATATTTTGATACATTGATTCAAAAGACTTTTGACCTTAAAAAACTTTGTTTAATAAATAAATGGAACCACTAAATTATAGACGCAATAACAAAATAAAAAAATATAAAAAAGTATGATCTAAAAGTCTCTTAATAGTTTTGTTTATGTTTGACAAAAATTTGGTCAATGTTCACGATAAATGCTACTTACTCTGAAGCCAAAATAATTTCTAAAAGTTTTATGTTATCCCTTTAACATATAGACGTATTCGACATTTCAATATAAGATAAAATACATTTTTGAAATCCTGACAAGAAATTCTTTCATCGTTCATTTAATATGTTACATAATGAATATATCAGTTCTTTTATTTATTTTCCACCATTTCCCTCCAGAGTAAGTCTCAAATTTTTTTTTTTTTTTTTTTTTGATAGTCGTCTATCATTGACTAACCAGATTCGATAAATGTAACAAATTTAAATTTGTTTTATTGAGTGTTTTCACTATTCAGAGGAAATTGCTTACAACGAATATCCAAGAGTTTCATTTCTTATGTTTGACGCAAAAAAACTCTAAAAGTGTAATAAATTATCTATTTGAAAAATCATTTTAATACTAGAATATCCGAACCTACCTCGACCTTCACCGAGATGATAATAGAATGAAACCTATTTTATCACGAATTTAGTATATTAGGAAATATGTTAAACATGGGTTGAATTTTAATAAAACATTGCAACATATAGAAAAAATTTTACACATCACAGGCGGCTGCGATGTTGTGTCCTTTATTATTACACAGTATACTTACCTCGGATCTCTCTGTCACACATTTCCACGCGCATTAAAATTTAAATCTTTGAAATTTGCTAACCCTTAAAAGGACCGATATAAATATTTTTCTATTATCTTGATGTTGCAATATTTTATTAAAAATAATTAAAAATAGTCTGCCTCGGATTTTTTTAGCCAACCCATGTTTAATATATTTCTTAATATACTAAGTTCGTGGTAAAATAGGCTCCATGGGCTTCATTTTATTATCATCTCGGCGAAGGTCGAGGTAGGTTCTGATCTTAGACTATAATATTTGACAACGTTCCCACAAATTGTTAAAGCCCAGATGGCCCAGATCTAGCTAATTTTTCAATATACGTGATAATGACAGCTCAAATTAGGAAAATACTATTTTGACAGCTTGCCATATTGCCAATATATGCAACAAAACATTTTTTATAATTATAATTTAACTAAGGCTACCTATATGAAATTTGTACACCTTTGGAATTTTTGACATCTTCTTAACACCCGTAAATACCTAATTTTCTTGAGCTTTAAAGTTTATTTGGATAAATATTACATTTTATCGCTTCATGGAAGACGACTATATTTAAGGCTTTTTTTTATTTCAAATCGATTTCTGCGTTTCGTGTGAGCTTTTCCGGCTTATTCGTTTTTATATGAACCGATGAAGACATGAACAAGTTTACATGACCTTTACAATTTTGACTACTATAACTTTTATGTTCAGTGGTGAAGAAAATACATAAATTCTTCGCTCACCAAATACACACACATCAAATTGATAAAGCGTATTTACGATTCGACTTATATATTATATGAATGTGCCACACAGCTGCGAGATATATACATAATGTTCAAATAGATTTAGTCAATTGAATATTAAAAAAAGAAGAAACACACGACCGATATATTTTCAAACATCTATTTAAAATATTCGAACAATATTTCACGACTTGTTTGCTGTGAGGCAAAAAAATATTTATAGAAAAGTGCAAATAAATACACAGGGACATAAGTAAATGTTATAATCTGATTTCGATCAGGAAAACAGATTTGCTTTGAGTTGATTTATTGGAGCTGAGCTTTATTACTAACATTTTTGGGATTTTGCACAACTGAAACTTTGTTTCATCAAAAATAACTAGGAGATTTATCTTATGAGGATCATTAACTTTGATTTAAATTACAAGTTTAACTATAAAAAACAACTTACTGGAAAATAAATAAATCATAGTTTATTAAGTTTTTCTCTAAAGAATGTAATTTTATAATAGTTATTGGTAAGAAAAACTTGTGACTGAAAAGGTTTTTTTCAGGTTTAAATCGGTTGCAAATTTCTCAATAAGACAAAGACAAGTTACATGGCAAGTTTCTTTGTGAGCATTACTTTATGATGTACATTTATAGGAAGAGTGAAACTTTGTCAGACCTCAATTAAAGCTTCTTAAGGGGTATTAAAACTTGTGCTTTGCAATTGATCATGCATTACAAGACAATGCAAATTTTGCATATATCTTAATGATTTTTGACTCCGAAATTATTAGAATTAAGTAGTACCTAACTATATTAATTTTTTTCGAAGTGAGATAAGCCCACTTTATGATATACGAAAATTTCAAATTTTTGTTCCTTTGTTGTTACTTTATCTCTTGTTTGAAATTTTTCCACATTTTCTTTTTCAACCGACTTCTTTGTTAGTGTTAATTTTTAATTTTATCGAATTAAGACCATTTTTATTCTTTTTTCTTGTAGTATTGTTTGTCGATCTTTCTTTGCAATTACTTCATTCTTTGTAAAAATAATTGTTCCTTCCTTACTGGTAGCGACCCTTACTAGCAACTTTTTGGACAAATTTTTCTTGCCGCGTGATTTTGATTTTTTACTGGCTGTTGCTAATTTCATGTTCCTTCCTTTTTTGATTATTTATTAGTTTACTGTCGTTTGTTATATGAAATGTTTCTCCAAAATCAATAATATATTTTAATCCTCTTGTTTCCTTTTCACCAAGGTACATAATTGTCAATAAACTTTTCTTGGCGTTGTTATGGTTAGTGTTCTTCCTGTAAAAATATTCAATTCTGTGTGATTTGTCCTTATAGACACATTTTACACTTTTTATAGAATTGGCCGTTTTTATTGAAGGTCCTACCACCATTATAATTATTGTTTGTTTTTTTTTTGTTTTTTTTTGTTTTGTTTTGTTTTTTTTTTTTTTTTAATAACTAAAAATTTATTTACAACTTTTACAACCAAAATTTCCTTTCTTCACTTTCAAATACTGCATTTTTTTCTCCATGTTGTTATTTGTTTTTACCACATTGTCTTTACTATATATTCCAATCTTTTTTTTATTAACTTTAGCCTCTCAATAAGATCTTTTTCTATCTCAACACTCTCCCACATAATTTTAAATTCAACCTATTCTTCTGGAAGAATAATGAAGATTCTGGACATTAATTAGGTGTGGATTTCAAATTTAATTAGTTTTCAATTAATTTAAGTAAATAGTTTTTGTAATCGTCTTGTATATTTAACGATAGTCTCATTTTGTTTAATATTAAATACAAGTGTACTTACGTTCATAAAGCTGGAGCGGAATCATATTAAAAATAGCTAGAATTTTGATGCAAATTTGTTAGGTAGGTACTGCAAAACTAATTTTGTTACTCTAGCCATTTCGATAAAAATTAGAACGATAATATTTAGCTGTCATTAGTACATGGTAAATCAGGTAAAAAAACTATGAACTACCTTAAATTTGTTGCTGAAAGTTTAAGCAAAATAAAATTCAAATAAACCTCAAATTAACTGAATTTGACTTCAATATAATAATGTCTTGTGGCAACAACAAATTAACAATATGAAATTACGCAATAACGTCTTAACCAATATTTTCAAAAAAATCGAGTTTCTATGATGAAATAACCCTTTAAATGATGCTCTCATATGTTATATTTAATTTACCTTTTATACCGACTTACCCTATTTTTTGGATAATTGTCATAATTGCATACTTAGGGTGTTGTGAAAATGCCATTTCGTATAACGTCGTATCGTATACAAACTTATGGAAACATTTTAATTAATTAACTTCAAAATTTTGAAATATCAGAAGACGTAAAGAAACAAAGAATGAGGAAAAAAAACTTTGGCATTTTTTTTCTATAACAGGCCTTTCCAAATACGATTTGAATGGACCTAAACTATAAATAAAAAACTATTCCGTTAACTATTAGGTACATATTCTTAAAACACAGGCTTTCAATAAATTAAGTAGTAATTTATTCAAGATTCAATAATCAATACTGATTGAAATGATAAGCGTAAAATCTGTAACTGTAAACTGTAAATTTGAACGAATAAAGTATTTGCTTTTAGCTGGTTGTGAACTTTTGTGGAATAAAAGAAACCAAAAGCTCGAACTCGGTTTTGAACAATATTTTAATTTTTGATATTAGCACGTTCAGCGTTAAACTCTTTCAGCTTTATGGTTGGTTATGTAATAAGTATACCCATTATATATTAATATTCTAAATTAGATGAGAGATATGCCATATGTCTTGGAACCAAGTTTTACCTCCATTTGTAACTTGGATGTTTAATAGAGAGAAACAAGGATTCAACTTGAAGAGCACACTTAGACTTATTTTGAGGCGAACGTTAAATATCTAAGTGGAACATTAAATCGTCGGCGTGTCAATGAAAATGTAACGGGCGTTAAATACACATACACTTACTAGACGCAGCTCGTACACGTATTCACATATTTTGTCTTCCATATATACTGGAGTTTAAAACATTTAGAAGATGATGTGACTTTAATAGCACTTTCCTAGTTCTTTGTTCCGGCTTGTTAAATCGTTCAAGACTCCACTAAAATCTTCATCAACTATTTACTTATTACGAATGAATGTAAACGATGTGGATTTTACTTGCTTCTAATCGTATACTTACTGTACCTATGTCATGGTCGACTTGAAGTCACACTTGCAAGTACCAAAGAATCGTGGGTGGTTGAGAATCAAATCGAGTTTTGAGGGAAAATCTACTTAATGAGAACATTTTAAAAATATGACAGAAGATATATTATTTGAATAATGAAGAGCATTTTGGTAAAATTTAGAGATAATATGGTTTTTAGTTGTTGAGGAGAAAATGTCAAAGATGTTATATCTCTTTTCATAATATTGCTTTATATGCACGGGCCATTGATTTAAACGCCTGTCTCATCAAAAATAATGGCCACTTTAATAAAAACTAACAACATTTTCCTTCAAATAAGGTAAAAATATTTTACCCAAATTATTTTTGTTAGCTACTCAAACAAACGACATATTTTTATAAGCTTGATAACTTAACTAGCGTCTCTTACATGACTTTAAATAATTTTAATGGATTTATCGATCAACTAACCAATTTGATAATTGATTTATGTATTAACAATGACATAAAGAAAACGTGTGTTCTATATGTGTGTGTTATATTTGAGTATTTTTAGTTTGATTGATAATTTGGAAGTGTATAAAATATTTATCGATTATAAGATTCCGTCGATATAGACAAATGACTTTAAAACATGTATGGTAAAAGTAATTTTAATAACGCAAACGATTTGCTCTTTAATTACATATCAATAATAATAATATTTTATGGCCCAAAAGAGAGATATTAATTTTATTTTAATATTTTTAATTTATGTCAATAGTTAAAACATTACCATCCATGTCACAGATTTAGTGTTAAAATTAAACTATATGTATTTTAAAGAAAACATTTAATGCAGAAGTTTAATGAGAAAATTAAATTGGTTTCACTGAATTTATTGACAGTTTCTGTTTTTAATAACCGAAAAAGAAAGTTATGGAAAATCGAAGCTATATTTTTCTGACTATCGATACAAGTTAAATATTGGGAACATCAATTATCATATTGCCCTCCTCAACTATATTTGTTACGTTTAAAAACTTTCTCATTCCACAACTTTTTTTATTATTTTTAATTCACAACCACTTGAAAATTTTGTTTGAAAATTAAATTGGTCTCGGTTCAATGTTAATTACTCGCAAGTTTAATTGAAAAACTACAACTCGCTCACTTCCTATAACCCACCAAACATACATGTATGAACTACATACACAGATACTTTATTTAGTCGAGGATAATTAAAATTTATTTGTGTTTACTTTTTGTGTTGCAGATATGATATAATGAACTACCAACAAAACGATGATGGAACCTACGACTACATTCAAGTAAGTTTATGCACATCTTTTGAACAAAACTCACAATCAAAGTTGGCAAATTTTATAGCAATTCTTTGACAGCATACAAATTTTAATTAGGTTTATAAAAAATGTGCCATCCAAACATAATTCATGTTTCCCGTGTAGAAAAAAAAGTTTTTCTGGAACAACTTGAGAACTTGACTGGGTTAAAGCTGAAGAAGAACAAACTGTACCATTCAAATGTGCTATACGAACAAACCATATTGAAAATATTTAACTTGAAAAATAATGTTCTCTTTGGTATTAACTTGTTATACACAAATTCAATTTTGTAACATCTTCACGAGTGAGCAAAAGTGAGCCTCATTTTTATCATAATTTAAAACGACAAAATGTAATTTAAAGTTCTAAAATATAATAACCATATTTTAACATGTTCTGGAAAGCACTGAAATTTCTGCTCAAATTTCCAACTAATCAAATCAAGCTATGCCTTTTCCATTTTACGTATAGTCTGCATAATATGCTAATCATTTCGAAAAAGAGTCTTCCTCAATGACGAAAATACAATTTGTTCTATTAGTTTATACAAGTAGTTCCTTAAAAACTTTTTGGTTTACGGTTCTCTTAACAAACTTAAATTTTCTACGGGGTTCCAACTCCCAAGACAAAACATTGGTCTACTTTAAGAGGAACTTTATGTTATAGGAATTTTTTTTTCATTTATTATTATTCTCCATTGTCTGGCACTAAATTTATTTGTCCTGTGGAGAAAATCAAACTACCAATTTCAATTGAATACAATATCTTTTTATATCTTATTTCTTAAAGATCTTGTTTTGAACTTACGTCATCTTTCTGCAAAAAGCTGGATAATTTTCGATAAATTTATTACAGAAATGAAACGATGAATGAAATAAACACCTTAAAAAGTAAATCTTTGATAAACGAAATAAGAAACAACAAAAGCAGCTGAGGTTCTGTACATTTAAATTTAGTTTTATAATTGGAAAATAGAATTTGGGAAAATGGAAAACTATTTAGGAGTAATGCAAAACATTAGACTTCCTCTTTGAACCACTTAGGAGTTACCACTTAGAACCACTTTAAGGTTCACTTTAGTTTTGTAAAATCTTACAAAAATTAAAATAATCGAGCATCAATGTTCGACTTGTAATGTCATTTTTAATCCGATTAAAGGATTAACTTATTTTTCAACCTTAGCATTTTGGATTTTGCAATTTATCGATATTTTTTACGTCAAATAGATAATTTAGAATAAAAATCATAATTAAATTGTCTTGAGAAATAATTGGGAATCTGAAAAAAATGATGGTTTTTTTATCTTTTTTAAAACTTTATTATTAATATAATATTGATATTCAATGCGAAAAACTTGAAAAAATTTTTTTTCAATTAATTTTAAGCAATTAATGATTGATAATATTTAAAAAAAAATCACGTGACTGTGAACGCGCTACGATTGGTCACCATAGTTTTGACGTCATAATGGTAGAGCTATTTAATAAAAATAGAGCGTTTACGGCTATTACGTGTGATTTTTGTCAATAATATTGAAAATTTAGGGCTAAAAAACGATTTAACCATGACAACAGAATTAAATAGATCAAAACATTGTATGAAAACTACCATTAAGACGTCACACACGCTCGGATTTGTTCGGGAGCTGTCGGCGTGTCTCCGGTACTGGATTTAAAAATTTATTTTTATTTTGATATACATTTGGAATTATTGCGAAAAAATAAAAAATAAAAATACTTTTGTTATAAAACTTATATATAATCTTTCCATTTATCACAAAAAAAAATAAATTCAAAAGCCTAGTTATTATAATATAGCTGGTTCCCACCCGCTTCGCTGAGCGTATCTAAATTATACTAATTGAATAATGGAAACTTTCATCCCATCAACAAAAAAAGACAGATAGATATTTCTAGATCTTTAATTCATAGAAAGTTCATAAAAATCAAATAAACTACTTTTCCAGGAAGATATTCTATACAGCTATGTAGAAAAGCGATCTTATTGGTTCTATACGTTTTTATGATTATTATAAAATACCTATACTTGTGTTCCTTAAGTAGCCATACAATTCGAAAATGTTGAATGTGTTATATATTTAACTGAGTTTTTCACCAAGTTCAAATTTTTCAATAGTAATTTAACACGTTTATTTCTAAACATTATAGACATTTAAAAATTAACAATGAAAGAAGTTTCAATGCTTCAAAAATTTTCATTATTAATTTACCGATGTTATCGGATGTTAAATTAAAAATCATATTTTGCTGTAGAAATTGTAATTTTTATTTAAACTTTTTTGGAATCATTGTGTTAAAACGCTATTTCACGAACTTTAGGGTAAGTTTTTTTAAAAACACGATTCCTGCAGGATAAGTACAATTGCTATGCTATCTTTTGAGAATCGTGCATTATTCTAACATACGAATTAATAATCTATAGATTTTTTCTGACCTTTCAATTACCCTATTGCAAAAAATCATGTCAATCTTTTGCTCTTTGACAAACAAAACATATCTATCCCACGGGAGTGGTACATTTTTCCTGGATAAAAAAGAGATGAGGCCTTCTTGAGGATAATGCGCTATAACTCTATTTCACAAACTTTAACAAAACTTCTTTTAAATACACGGTTCTTGTAAGATACAATTGTTTTGTTATCCCACCAGAAGAGTACAATTATGTCGATTTTTTTGTTCTATGAAAAACAAAAACGTATCTATCCCACAGGGGCCGTACATTTTTCCTGGGTAAAAGGTAGCCCAATCTTTCTTGAGGAAAATTCCTTAAAACGCTTATCCATGAACTTTTACGAAACTCCTTTTAAATACTCAGTTCCTGAAGGATAGCATTCTTATTCTATCCTACGAGAACCGTGCTATATTCTGACATAAAAGGTAGCCTATATTTATTCTCTGACTCTCAATTAACCACCTCATTGTAAGAAATTATGGTAATCTTTTGCTCTGTGAAAAATAAAAACATATCTATCCTACGGGAACCGCACATTTTTCCTGCATAAAAATAAGACTGTAGGATAAGAAAATCATTTTTTACCTTGAGGACATTATGAATTATAACTTTTAAAATACTCTATTATAATCAGCTAAAACGTTTAGTTTCAGCATGATTTTTCTTTAAACCAGTTTTTCTATTTTCCCGTTGAAATGAGAAATTTTTCCGAAATAAAACGTTATGTAGATAATTATTTACATATTTAGCTATCATCATACTTAAATATCACCAATAATCATTTTCAAATAAAAATATATAGTTTATGCATAATTTTTGTTCCAACCCGTTTTTCAATTTCCCGGATAAATGAGACATTTTTCCGTAATAAAAATTATTCTTTTTAATGACTCAGATTGTCATTTATCATCATACCAAATTTCATTAAAAACCGTATTTATTTGGGTAAGAATTAATAATATGTTTCTAAAAACAATTTCGCTAATAATGAATTATTTTTGAAACAACTTTAATAACCATTAAAAAGATTATAGCGGGCCAACCTTAAAAGATAGACATATGTCCTTGCGGATTTTTTTTTAGAACTTTTTAAGGGGAACAATTTTGCTGAACATGATTTTTGCGTAACTTTAACCATTTACGCAGGGAAGGCAACAAACGCTCTCAAAAGGAAAAAATTTTCCTGATTTTTGCAACATTTTCTATTGATGCTTTGCTGCTATTGGTCGTAGCGTGATGTCGTATAGCTTAAAGCCTTTATCGATAATTAGGCTATCTAACACAAAAAGAATTTTTCAATTCGAACCAGTAGTTCCTGAGATTACCGCGTTTAATCAAACAATCAAACAAACAAAAAACTCTTCAATTTTATATGTTAGTATAGATTTCATTTTATGATTTTTAAGGGTTGTAACTAAATTTCCTAAAAAAATTTAGAAATTAATTAATTTTGAGTCAAAAAATTATCTTTATGTGTGCATAAAAAAGTCAATGTGTAATTTTCATTTTGTTACACAAATAAATAAATAGCTACTTTAATAAAAATCTCATCATAAAAAATTTAAAAATCCCGAATAGAAAAGCAAGCGAATCTTTTGAAAAAGGTATTCATATGGGCATTTTTGAATTGTGTGCTACTCGAGTATTAATGTAAATCTTTGTATGTCTACACACAATGCTCATCCCTTTCACAAGGCAAATTAAACGTGCAAGTCAAAATGAATTTTTAATCTTTTCCCATATATCCCTATGGTAAAATGGGGGAAAAAAGTAGGTGTATGCGTTGCCTTTTCCAAACAGCATTATTTCATATATATTATATAGTAACTTGCCTCATTTCAGGTTGGTGACTGGATTAATGGAACTCTGAGCTTCAATCGCAATTTGCAATTCGGCGTCAAGCGAGGCCTCACCGTGCCCGAGTCGGTCTGTTCCCGGCCCTGTGAACCGGGATATTTTAAGGTCGGCTGCACACTTTTTTCCAAATTCAATTCGAGAATAAAAAAAAACATTTTTCTAGTCTTGCACACAAAAGCTCCCGTTTCGATCACAAAACTATAGAGTTGAGATTTTTAAGATTCAATAACTAATTTTATATATAAAAGTTGCTAGTTAATATTTTACGAAGCGTAAATAATTTCTCACGCTAGATTAAGTCTATGTTTTATTTTAAAAATATATATATTTTTACAGTAAAATTTTCCATAAAGTTTCGGTTGCTTCCATCTTATTACTTTGAGAGTTTATCAAACGCCAAAATAAAGCTGTTTTATTATTTATACAACTTCTTAAACTCGTTGAAAAGATAACCTTTATAATATATATAATTTGATTAAGATTTTCAATTGAAGAACTTTTCTTATGTGTAAGTTGCCAGGTCATAAGGAATATGCCACAAGATGTTACACTTTTCGAATTGTTCCAATTAATGTTGCAAGAATGAAAGGAAAACTCACAAGTTTGAAAAAGTTGCCGTTGTATTTTTTAAATTAATTTTTCTTTTACTAAAACCGACGGGAAACGTGGTTGGTTTTTTGGTGCGTGATTATCTTTCTAATGTTGGTAGATTGATATTTTTAAAATTTAAAAAAAATATCATTACTTCATAACTGAAAGGAAAGCTTTCTACTGATGATTCATCGAAGTGTTTGTTTCAATTTTACCTTAGTGACTTATTAGAAAGTTTCCTACTTTTGTTTGATGAGGCTTTAATTACAAATTAAATATTAAAACATAATTGGTTTGTCAATTAGATTGATTAAACATAAATTTTCATTTTGTAACTTGGTATGTTTGAGACAATCAACATTTAGTTGATTTGAGACTAATTCAAGTCTCTGGTGGTCTTTTTATCAAGAATTTAACGTCAGCATTGAATATTATTATATGAATTATAGTTTTGATTACTTGTTTGTTTTCACTGGCAGAATTTCCAAAAAGGTGGTCAGGACAAGCGGTGTTGTTGGGTTTGCGTTCAATGTCGACCAAACGAGATACTTGCAAATGAAACATCCTGCTCGAAATGCCCTCCGGGGACTTGGCCGGATATACATAAGAGTCGTGAGTATTTTGCACTTAATTTAATTCAATATTTTCTTCCTTTCTTGTACATAGATATGGTTTGATTCAACGTGGAAAACTTTTACGTTTCTTTTTACTTTTATTTTATTTTATTTTATTTTTAATGACATTTTATGTCGAGATGAGCACCGCATGTTAACGTTAACGTTGAATTTCAATTTTTATTGTAGTGCAGATAGTTTGTAGATTAGTTAAAGTTATTGTGAAGTTTCAAGTTAACCGAGATCTGGTTGAAATTAATTTTGAAAAGTTTGAAAATTTAATGCTTAACGTCATGGAAACATGGCCTTAGAAGATCGTCATGAGTTACGATGAAACTGTGATGTAAACACAGGGCGTTTTAAAAGTGATGGAAAATTTGAAACTTGATAATAGAGAATAGCATCTTATAACAAAAACCTCGTAAGTAAGTGCTTTTACCTTCGAAGAAAACCCATCAATTGGTTGTATCATTGGTATAGTTATCTTATAGAAACCATTTATTTTTTGAGAAAAATACGAGTAATATTCAATGAGCTGTTTTAACATCTGAGGTGTTTCTTTAATCCATTAAAAAAATTCAATTTTTAAGAGAACTGGGAAGTATATTTTTGAGAAGACCTTTATATGAAAAACCAACTTTTCTTTGTCGTTCTGCTTCGGTGTGAGAAAATCCAATGAACAAAAGTTTAGATTTAAAAGTACCGTGCATTTGTCTGGAATAAAATGTTTTTCGTATCGTTTTTGGAAAGTTTCGCAAGTCGAAAATCGCTTGCTTGTATCTTCATTATTAATAAGTAACCCAAGTCAACGTGTAGTAGCTTGTAAAAATCGTAATTTCTTAAAATTGCAATAAAGTATACAGTGAAGATGTTGTGATATTTTTTTTTTAGATAAAGGCCAGGTATCAAAGAAGTAACACAAATAAAAAATGATCGAAATCTATCCAGTTGTTTTGTAACTAATTGTAGATTGCTATAGTTTTATTTATATAGATTTTACGAGTTTGTGGATGAAACTGCAAGGTACCTAATATAAGAATTTTTTAACAAATAAATTGGGAAAATATTGGCTTTACAGAGGTAAACAAAAAGTGATTCGTTAAAAACGATACATGACGATGTTTTGTTATTCTTTAAATCTTTTGTTATTCCTAAAGTTTTTGAAAAATTCCTTGTTGATTTCATTCAAAAATTTTCCATTTTAATCAATTTTAAATTGATTTAGGATAATTAAATTTACTAACAGTTATCCTCTTCCCTGAAAAGTATTTCTTTTGTCTTTTGTCTTTTGTTTTACCATTTTTCTTCTTGTTAAAATAAATCGACTCTTATCTCAACTGTAATGTTATTTTGTTGTAGATTGTAATCAAATCCCGGTGGAATTCGTGCAATGGACCGACACGCAAGCGATTGTCGCGATTGTATTCTCGTGTTTGGGCTTTTTGACGACCGCCTTTGGTTGCTTGGTGTTCGTTCGCTACAACAACACGCCGGTGGTGAAGTCGTCGACCAGGGAGCTGTCTTATTTAATTCTAGCCGGAATGACCCTGTCCTATGCGACCACATTTCCCATCATATCCCAGCCGACAACAATCACATGCTCGCTGAATCGCACCCTGCCCGGAATCAGTTTCGCAATGATCTACGCCTCGCTACTGACCAAAACAAATCGCATTGCTCGGATTTTAGCCGGCTCGAAAAAACGCTTTCCCTCGCGAAAGTTGCGCTTCATGTCGGGCACATCGCAAGTTCTCATTACGTGTTTTTTAATTGGTCTTGAAGTCGGGTTTTCGATTACAATGCTTGTCTACGAACCACCAGCGCCCACATTTCAATTCCCGACTTTAGACCGTGTTATGCTTGTCTGTAACACAACACCAACAGGAGTCTTAGCACCACTGGCCTTTGACTTTCTCTTAATAATCCTGTGCACGGTCTACGCGTTGAAAACCCGTAATGTCCCCGAGAATTTTAACGAGGCCAAATTCATTGGATTTGCCATGTACACGACATGTGTTATTTGGGTCGCTTTTGTACCGATTTATTTCGGAAGTGAAACCAAAGTAAAAATTAAAAATTTTATCCATCAAATAAGTATTTAATGGCCATTTTTTTTTTTAGATTATCACGATGTGTGTTTGTGTCACATTAAGTGCAATGGTTACATTCGCATTTTTATTCATTCCAAAACTGTACATAATACTTTTGCGACCCGAACGTAACAACCGAGCTTTGTTCACCACCTCGAAAAGCATTCGATGTCACATTGGCAGTCGTGTGGCATCGGCTCTTTCAGAAAAAAGTTCATTTTCAAGTTCTGGTTTCCAAGAAACGGCTGGAAAATTAGACCACGATCAAAACACCAATCAACAGAATCCACTGCAACAAATCAATAGTTCGAAATTGCACGTGAATTGGAAAGATCGATCATCTAACAAAGGCAACAAAGAGGGTAAGATGTGAAATATTTAATAAATAAGAAACACTTTATAGCACAAGGAGAATCCATTCACAGGCGAGTAAACAAATTTACCTTTTCAATTCGCTCGTTTACAATGTGTATCAAAAAGCTTTCCTATTTGCAAGGAATGTTGAGTGTTAAATAGAAAATTTAATGCTCTATGTATTGTTGGTGCGATTTAAATACATTTATTTTGTTGGAACATGTTTTTGATATTATGCATGCTGAAAGAAGGTGAAGTCGATATTTACATAATGAATTATATATCGCAACTAGTCACATTATACTGGGTGTCCCATTATTCATTATCTCACAGTTTTCACAATTAAAATTTGGGGATTCACTGTAGGTTAGGTTTATGAAAGTATACAATTCTATATTCTGTTTTCTGAATGTAATTCAACTTAAAAAATTCTATTAATAATAAGTGCATTTAAAAGTTGATGTCAATAGAAAATTGAATTATGAAACGCTTTCACTAATAGCTTTTTTGATGAAAAATTTTGAGCAAAACATAAAATATTGTCAGAGCTATAAATCATAAAGATCATTGGAAAGAAATATGTGACATACGATGTGGACACGTTGTTGTTTTGTTGAAATTGAAGTGAAATAACAGTTTTGAATATTTCTCATAAATGTTCAAATTTCTTCAAATTTTTCGACACCAAGAAGTATGACTATACACTTGTGTGTCACATTTTTGTTTTGCTGAGATTGAATTAAAGAAAGTGAATTTTATTTGGAATGACAAGGCTACACACACAAAGTTTGACACACTTTTATTTCTGCCCTTAAAAATATTCAGTTTTTTTTTTTTTTAATAACCAGGCTTATTTCGTAAGTCCTGTCACTTGGGAAGAGAGACGACAATTGTCGTTTCATGAAAAATTTCGTTAGTTTCACATTTCAAACGAAAGTCGTGAAGCACTAGCTTACATAATAGGAATTTAAAATGTCGTCTCACGTTTCAAGTGAAATGTCGATACTTGAAGCTTTAATTGTCTATTTAGGGGATTATAATTTTAGTAACCATGGTAATAGAAACAAACAATGATCACTTTAATCATTAAGGTCCTTATAAAAAAAAGACCATCAATAAAATAGTTCCATAATTTAGTTTGGCACGAGTAAGATTAGCGTGGCACTTTGAGTATTTGAAATGGCCCAACTTTATGCTTTTGTGTAACCATACAGTAAGGTAAATAGAAGCTAAATAGCGTGTCAGTTATCCCAAAATTAAAAATCGATATTTCAAGAGGAATCAATAAATTTTGACGTCAGCATGAGGCCTAAGCAAGCCATTTGCAAAATTCAAGGTATGAGTAACTATGGGAACTTACATGGTCCAATTTGAACAACTCAATATTTTTTATTTCCGAACACATTTTCATATTTAATTTCCATTAAGTAATAATAATTTTCATTTATTTTGCAATTCAAAGGACACATATTTTATAAACATTCCAAATAATACAAAATTTCAGGAATAAAACACAGAAAACACCACAAAATTAATGAAATTCTAACCAAAGCGATTCGAGCTTGAACTCAAGTAATATAGAAAATATAATTGGCAAAATAAACAATCCTTAGATACCACGTATTTTAAAAATATTTTTTAAATTTAAAATGCTCTAGTAATACAGGATCTGGATTCATAAAAATTTTCAATGAATACTGAAAACACATATATTTCATAGGAATAACTAAAAATCGTATTTGTAGCATAATTTTTATGTTAAAACATATAATTTTGTGTAAAACTTCGTGGTGTCAGGAAGTTAACATTTAGTCAAATAATGAAAATCGGCTAAAACGAACAGTGACTACAATTTATTTTGTTGGACCAAACTCCCGCTAGAGGGGCCCCCTGGATCTTTTTGGAATTTGTAGTAGAAAATTGTTGGATGAATTTATATGAATTAACTTAAAATACATGACAGTTCCCATAGTTACGTCTTAATTGACAGATTTATCAAAATCATTTCCCATAAGAAAAATGTGTCTTGAAATTCGATTTTTATCGAACGCCAAGGGAAAACTAATTACCACTCTCCATTTTCGTTTTCTTTTGACTTGTTTTATCAGAAACTATCGTCAATTCTTGGCGCCACGCTTACCTTACTCTCCCTATTAGTTTCCTATCAAAAGCTCCGATAAAAGTTTTTGAATTTTAAAAACTAAGTTCATAATTGGGATGATTGTATAATAGAAACACAGTGAGACACCCAGTATTTCAAAAAGTTTCACAAGTCGTTTCTTTGAGTTTCTTCATTCAATTTACATATCCAAAGACAAACTATCAATTAAACTACCAAGAAAAACAAGATGCCTCGAATAGTACACAAACGAAAAGCCCAACATTGATTGAAACGATTTAATATGATAATGTTTCATATCTGACAGAAGACGATGAAATTCACCAAAGTTTAAGTTATAAAAATTATTTTATTGACTAGTTAGATCGAACTAAACTTAATTGGGATATCTTTTTTTCATTATCCATTGCCAAAACCATAAAGTTTCAAACTTTGTTTCTATTGTAACTGCAATCGTTCGCCTCGAGGGACTTGGTGGAAAATGAAAAAATCGCTTTTCCGAATTTCGATTGACCTCCGTTGAACTTGGTTGGGGCACAGATAGATTAATCGAAAATTGAATTTTGTGTGGCCTGTCCCTAAAGTCAAGTATCAAATAAATAGAGACTATGAGAAACCTTTATACAAAGAACAAGGTATTCGATTATAATTTAAGAAATGTTTCACTTATTAAAAATTTCGATTTTTATAAGATTTCCATTAAATATTTCAGGAAGATTGAAGATTAATGAACAAAAAAACTTGACAAAGATGATTTTATTTTTATTGATGTCATTCAATGAAGTTTTCACTTGGCTTCTTGTGAGAAATGTGTTAAAAAATTAACAGTGTGCGATAAAATATGAATTTGCATCCTGAATAAAACATTAACATTCTCGTCTCTTGAAAAGAAGCTCTTCGATTTTTACTTAAATAAAAATTTGTCAAGTGAAAAGTTTAGGGCGTGTTTTATTAGCCATTATAAAAATTAATAGTTGCACAAAAGAAGAACAAAAAATAGACAAACCAAGAAAATATATTCTTTAAATGAAGCGAAGCAGAAAAACAATTTGACTTAATCTGTTTTTTAAATTACTTATGTACGTAGTACAAAAAATAAACTTTCTAAATTTATTTTTTAAATAACTAAAAGAACCTTTTACGATTTTTATTTTCACATAGTACGAGAGACAAAAAAAAGTTACAGTACTCCAATGTTTTCGAAATATTTCAATTTTTTTATAAAAATAGTTTTGAAATGTTCACCCCAAAATATTCGCAACAATGGGTTGTCTTCACTGGATAAAGCTTTTTCGGATAATTTGGTCAAATCGATTACATTGTTACTTTTTGCGACAACCGCTGATAACACAGAACATACAGCGACAAACCCAAAAAATGAACGCTCTCGAAGTTCATCTTTTAACACGGCGTGTTGATAAAGGCTTTCGCTGTAATTGTTGCTAGTTAAAATTTTACGAAACGAACTTCCATAGTCTTCCAACAATGCATCGTAACAATCCTCGACGTTTTGAACGCTTGAATGTAAAAAGAAAAGAATGTCAAGAGCGGGAGATCCAAAACGACACACTTGAAAATCAAGCATTAAAGCTTCTTGCACCATATTGTCTTTGTTGTACTTGAACATGATGTTATTGATCCAATAATCGCCGTGATTTAACACATTGAAACCTTTTTTATTTGGTTGGATTATGTTAATGATTTTCTCCCAATATGTCTCGGACATTGCTTTCATCTTAGGTCCAAAACGAATCGTTTGAGATTCGGTCCAGCTAGAAACGACTTCGGTTAACGTTCGAAACGATGACATACAATAATTCCTTGCAATTTTTCTGTCGTTTACATAAATATGTTCCTTGTAAGTTTCCGATAAACTATTTGGAAATTTAAGGTTATAGATAAACGAAATTGCATGTAGTTGCGCTAAAATCATTATCGCTAATTTACTGTGTGCGTAGTTGAGTTGGGTGTTCCGAGGAGCGAGTCGAAACCCCTCGTGGCACACGTCGTGGAAAACAAGAATGTTTTGTAACAGATTTTGCGGGAAGCACTTGGGGATGAACTTGATGGGGTGTAAAGCACCAAACGCGGGCAATGTGTCATAATACATGCGCTTTTCTGTCTCGAAGAGATTCGTTTCTTGTACATATCGTTGCACGTAGTCACCTTTTGGGAACACCTTAAAGATGAACAGTTTTTCAAAGGAGCTGTCGTCCAGTTTATAATTGATATTGATGCGATATAACTGGCTGCAATAGTTTTCACCCTTGGGAATTGCTAACGAGACGTTGTAGCTAATTAAACGGGCGGCCGAGTCGATTTGAGCGACGAGATACTGAAGAAATTGACCGTTTTCCCAAAGTTGACTCAGCCCTTCCATCAGTGTGGAAATGGAACTTGAGACTAGAAACAGAATGTGATAAATTAACTAATGACTCATTTACTGATAATTTTGAAGATATGGACTTTATTTTAGATATTTTTATTGATATTTCATAATTTTTGACAGATAAATTTTGAGGTTTATATAAAACAGAAATTTTCTTATTTCTATAGAAATGAAAGGTTTTATGGGTTTTATAAAAATTGATTTACACTCAGGAATGTAGTTCATTGACTTTCAATTGTGTTTATTGCTATACCTATCGATCTTTTCATCCCGAAAATTTAAATAAAGCACAGGGGATTAAATCTTTATTTATGCATGCGATTAGTAAATCATTGGTGCTGAGTCTCATCTCGATTTTTCAATCGGTTGGGAGTAATTAATGCAATAATTAGCCATAAAAATGATAGAGTTTGATTTTCATGAATATATTTTACTAGATACGATAATATTTACAATAGAGAAAAATAAAAAAGATCCGTGTTGGGGACTCGAACTTATAACCTTTTGATAATAATAAGACTTATATGCACGACTCACTATGCTTGAGCTAAAAAATGATCACTTATGACAATGTTATGTTATGTTTGATACATAATTTAATAACCGAAGTTGAGTGTGAAGTGTGAACTATAAATTTTTAATTTTTTCCTTGAATTTAAGGACCAAATTTTAACCAAATTTCATGATTCTAGGTCAATAATGGACAGGTTTTTAGAATTTCAAAATACCTAACATAAATGACTATATTTTGATCATAGACGGACTTAAAACTTCCATTTTTCTTTTAAGAGATTCGGAATCCTAAAAAGGACTATTGCACAGTGAATAGTAGGGACAACCAAAAAAAAAAAAAACGTTGTTTTTGTGTGTGCATATCTATATGTATCAATATTTCTTAATTATCTAATTTCTAACAGGCTGTAAAATTAACCCAAAAATGTTTTTCTTACTTTGTTTTAGAGTCGATCCAAGCGATTAAAAAGCCGGAAATGCGTACATTGTCGTGTCAAACTGGCAAAGAGCTCTTCCAGCTGCTGCTTCAGACTCAGGTTCTACCGTCAACAACCAAACAAAATCCAAACCAAATCTTGTCACCTCGTAAAAAATCAGATCTCGAGACTAGCAAGTGGCAGGAGCTGAGTCCTAGTGCTCTCGTCAAACTTTGCACATTCTCACCGTCAACAATTCGACACCGAGCCACGACAATGTGCACGCCGAAAATGACTCGAAAGTCGCGAATCCGTGAGGAAAGTATTTCAGACGCGTCGCTCAGCGACAACGACAGCAGTTGCCAAATGAAAAATATCACTATTAGTCTAGGCTCGTTATCTTCCGTTCAAAGTCAAGCTGTGGGACACCAACTACAAAATTTCAGCTCGGCCCCATGCAACAATTATAACAATATCAATCGTAGTTTAACGTGTTTAGATGAAGCTGTTTCCAATGGTAGATCAATCACACCGATTTCGTTTAAAAATTAAGTTTATATTTATATCCTTGATATCTAAAGAGTAGTGAAAACATTGAGTCCAACTCAAGTCAATGATGTTCATTTTATCTTATCTAAAGAGATAAAATATTGCATAATAAATCTTTTTATAGTCCCCACAAGTAGATATACAAATTTAGAGATTTAAAATCTTTTGTTATTTATTTAACAAATAAAAACTTAAATAGAATTTATTTTAAAATCTTAATGTAATTGCTCATAAATAGGTTTTTAAGACCTTTATTGATTAAAAAAATCTTATAACTAGTTAAAGAGTTTAAAGAACAATTTAACAAATATTTCGAGGGCAAGATTATTAAAAACTGTTTGCTTTTATGAAGTTAACAAGAGTTTGAATTCTAAAAAAAAATCAACTAATATTTGACAGTAATTACCTATAGCTCATTTTTCACAATATGTGTCGAGTAAAAACATGTTTTACAAAATATTAAACTGTTTTTATATAGGTACTTATACTTCAAATGATATAATTTGAAAAGTTGATTCCTTATGAAGGTATAAATGAATTTTATCTTTTCAGTGAATAAATCTTCATAGAATATAGATTTTGAACAGTTATATAATAACTTTTAAATGGGTATTTTCATCAGAATAAAAGTTTAACAGTAGATTACGCATTAATTGAAGAACTTGCTTTGAACAAATCTACAAATCTCTCATTTTATTAAGATAAATTGTTTATAAAACTCTTCTGTTCTCATTGTTTAAAGTTATATTTAGTCAAATAATCTTTAAAGTATTTTAACGATTAATACTTAAGTAGGATTTATATTAATGTTAATTTGTATCAATTTTTTTTCTAAAGATTTGTTTCAAGATGTTTTTTATTTAAATTTCCTTGAATCTTCCAAAATTCCATGTGTCTGAAGCATTGTGTCAAAATTTTCTAAAAATATTTTTAGTAACATTCTGTTGATATGTAGGTATTATATATTCTAACTACTGTAGATCTAAGCTATATAAAAATCCATTTAGTTGTTAGCATTTGCATGGAAAGTTGTACAAATAAGTTCTGAATATATTTTTATAATTTTACGTTAAGTACTAGGTATAAATATTTAGTTCATATTTGTTATCAGTTTGTGTAAGAAACCCTTCCGTTGTTGGCTTTGGAGTAGTTAGTACCAGAAAAAACGGCGTTGGCCAGCTTACCTTCTTACGGAACCCAGTTTTCTTGCTTTTTCGACACACTCATGACCTTAAGATGATTAAAAGCGACTTGTTAACTTACTTACCAAGTTTTAACAAACTCTTCTTCAGTCTGACATTAACCTTGGCTCAATAAGACTTTAACACACAGCTTTGTCATACTTAAACTGACCTTCCTTCATTTTATCCATTATTGGTTATAAAATTACTCTTTAAAACGCTGGAACTAGATATCAAAATTTTTAATTGACGCTAAATATGTATTCGCCATATGATTTACAAAACAAACTATGCCCTTCAACTGCACTTGTTTAAATTAAAACATAAAAGCACATAAAATAATAAAATTGTGATCCATTTCTTTTATTGTAAAAATTAAAATAAATAACAATGAATAGAATAGTAGCGATGTTTACGTCTTAAGTAAAATATACATGTAAGAAGGTGCTTAAAATACAGCATGTAAACTATAAGTACTGAGCGTTATGGAGTACCTTTTGTGTGAATGAACATTGACAAAACTTATTTTCACTGAACTTGTCACTTGTAAAAACAGTGGTACATACCTTTAATACCTATAACATTTTAATGTTATTACTAAAACTAAGTGATTGTTCAATAAAGATCAATAAATTTAAGCTTTTAATATCCATCAACATGCTAGCATCAATATGACAACAAAATAATAACGAAATACCTAGTATTTAAAAAAAACCGGTTCCAAATCTTTCAAAATTGCAAAATACAGATGAATATTTGCTTGCTTACTGTTACTCACTACCTTAAGGGCTATTAATTCAGCCCAGAATCAAAGATTTGAAAAATTATACATTTTCAAGAATTTTTTTTGTAATTTTTATAGATACTATGCATTTATTTAGCTTTTTAACTTGGGGGTCTGTGGGTCAAAAAAGTTTGGAAACCACTCCATTTACATGAAAATACTTATGAGATAGTCTAGTGCGACTTTATTCAAATTTGGTAATCCTTTAAAACTTATTTGTACACCTATAAATCATCATAGAATATTTCAAAAATCGATTTCTTCAAATGTAAAGAAATATCTTGTAATACAAATGTTTCTAGGTATATAATTAATTAATTAATATGTAACCATAATATTAAATTGATAGATTGTACAAATATTTCATTCAAAAAAATGTTCTAGTTAACTTGCCTTAAGCTCAAATCTTCAAAAATATAAGCCTAGAACTAATTTTAATATACATAAACATAAAATTAATTAGGGTTTTCCAATAAGAACAATGAGTCCAAAGTTCCAATGAGTCTTGGAACTGAAATAAGAACATATTGATTGCCTAAATCACTTTGCATTTTTTTGAAAACTTAAAAATAACTTTCCTTTTGGCTATCGGGTTAGACCTTTTGGATAGCAAAATTCTGCTTTCAAGTACCATTAACATAATTTTTAAACTATTTCAAACACGAAAAGTAAGATTTACCAAATAATGTCAGTTCAAGAATTTTTGCAATGATTAAAATTAATATTTATTTTTTTTAGTTCTTCGATTCCCTTCTTTCCGAATAATGGTATGTGATCTTCAATAGTTAATAACTAACAAAATTGTACTTTCTTTTAATTCACATAATTGCAGCAGTAAAAAGTTAAGCTTTTGTCTTAACCAACACAATTTTGGATGAAAATTTTATAACGATAAGAAAATTGTACGTTTCAGCTCCGACAAGCAAACAAGGCTTTATTTTGGGAACATACTAGTATGCTTATTATTATTATGCTTACAAGTCATTGTTGGTTTTAAAAGTTATTTAGAACAAGTATTCGATGAGTTAAAATGTCAAAACGATCATAAATTTTCATAATTGCAAAAATCATGTCAATAGACAATCATATATGACCAGAATATAATGATTATTCGAGTCTTATTGGAAAACTCTGTGAAAACCTTGTAAATAACTACATTGGAATAGTCAATTTATTTCTTCCAAACACTAAACATAATTTATTGTTAAACATAACGTTAATATAAGCGCAACTAAAGAAGTAAAAAAGATTATTACACAGTTTCCGATTAAAATAAAATATTCAAGGACCAATTTGGCAAAATTTTCGTTTTGGCAAGTACATATATTGTAGTTTAAAGTGTAATTTAAATCCTCAACGCCATAACAATAATTTCTTCCATGAGTTTCTTAAATAAGAATAAGTTCAATATCCTTAAATTACATATTACATACTGCCATTTTTTAGTTCTTAATTCACTTAAGAGGAAACGATTAAAGGGACCAAATGGCACGACTAAGATAAGATAAAAGCTCACCTTTGAAGCTAGTGAACGATTCCAGTGCATTCAATTAAAAATACAACCAAATCTGTTTTTTCTATTGAAAACCTTTTAATTTTTAGTTCGGTCAAAATAGGCAGCTAAGGTATGAATAATTTAAATAGAACTGAAAAGTGGTACAAATGTGAATACGATTCTTAGCGGAATGAAAAGTCCCAATCTATTTGTAAATAAATACAGTCAAGCTTAAAGTTCGTAGAAATTAGGAATTTTTAGCGGAACGGTAAGTTTTATCATAAAGATAGTTTCGAATAAAAATTGTAGATCATGCTGTTGTTTATAAACAATTTTCCCATTTTTTGGTTATGTATAGTGATACATTGGTTCCAATGCATTATCACTTAACTTTCAATTCTTTATCTTCTGAATCCAGTTCATTATCAAGCCACACTTGAACTTGATTATGTAACAAAACATTTTTGGACGATGTATAAAGGTTTCACTTTCAAATTGTTGTAAAGCAGGGTCATTTTATGATAAAACTCAACTTTTGGCCGTAAATGCAAAAAATCCATATTTGCAAACACATTTACAATGGTGGTCCTATCGTAACAATATCCAGTTCTATGCGGTAAGCTTACCTTTATTTTTGAGCTAACTTGACCGAATTATTTGGGAAATAAACAATTTGAAAAAATCAATCAGATAAATTTAAGCATGTATTAACAATTTAATTACATAATTATTGCATTTATATATATTTAATACAACAACTCTCTTTAATAACATTTATAATATATTTTGCTTATAACACAATTTCTTTGATTAAACAAAGTCTTACTCTTAAATATTTGTATTAACTAACAAACCAAACCTCATACAAACGAATAATAACTAGGCGTATAGAAAAGTTTATTTACAAAATACGATATGTATAAACATCTATTGTTATGTTAAATCTAATTTTATATAACCTAAAGTGTCACGTAATCATTGCACAAGTTTTTCTCTTATTTAACAAGATTTATTGATAACAAAGATTTAAACATTAATAAATTAAATCTTTTAATCTTGCGTATTTAGAGAAGAAATCTTATAAACTAGAGATATATAATTGACTATATTTTACATGTCATTGCATGTGTTGTAGGTTTAAGATTAAAAAATCTGATTTTAATAAGATTGATAATTTTTTACATTTTTTTTAATCGATTAGACTTAGTTTGCTGTTGGTTTTTCGCAGTTGCGCCCGCCAAGGGATGATATTTGGGTCGTTGTCGATATCATTATTTTTACATTCCCTCGACTCGATCGTTGTCTGTTCCGGTTTGCTGTTTTCCTTGTTATTTTCTTCGTAGGTGTTTTGATGGCCATTTGATTTGGAATTGGACGATGCCGAGTCGTTCAAGAGTTCTTGATGTTGACGCCAACAATCGTCGGCATCGTGGATTTTTAACGTTCTTGCCTCGTCCACCACTTTAGGAGTGTATATTGTGGATCTAATAAACGTTTTCAATCAATTAATAGACGATACGTAATAAAAAATCTTATAAAGAGATATTTGAAGATTTAAAAATCGTGCTTTTTGTGTGTGGTGTACATATAGGTACTATGCTTATTTATTATATTAAAGAATGTGCAGTGCAAAATTTAGCGGTCCATAAATCGCTTAGAATCGGTTGAAAGGTTTGGAGGACTCTGAACACGAAACGGGAATCCTAAAATAAATTTTTTTACATTTAAATTTGAAACCATTTACATAATTATTAAAGAGAGAGAAATTAGGGAAAATTAAGAGAAAAAAATTTGGTGCGTGAATTAAGGTACATGTGTAACAAGTGAAACTTCTCTCGGTCAAATAATATTGAAAATTTTTTAAACATTTTTGTCAACATAATTACTTTTTAAGTTTTTCAATAAAAAACTTTACAGTTAACAATTGAGTCAAGTCTAGATACAAACCCAAATTCATTAAGAGTAGGGGGAGTAGGGTTAACGGGATTAAATTTTAAATAATAACTGTTAATAATATATTTCTTTTCACTACGAAATGTCATATTTTCAAATACGTCAAATATTTCATAACACTTTTAATATACCTACTCGCTTTCATAAAAAATTGGAATAATGTAACATATGTCGGTATAAGCCGTTATTTTTGAAAATAAGGTAAGTCAGCATTATAAATATTTATTCAGAATAATTAATTTCCTATTTATATTGCATTAAATATGAAAGTTTATATTGACTAAAGGACAAAAATTTATATAGCATTGGTAATATTTTTTATTTCTAATTATTTTAAAAAAACATCATATTATCCTGTTATTTTTCTTGATATGAAACGTAAACAAACAACATCAAACAATTATTTTTCTAGGGTTACAAAAGATGCCAACATAATTTTTATGATTTGTATGAATTTTATTTTGAAAAACTTCAGCAGACAAATGGTGTCGGAGACTTAAACCTTGGACCCTTAACATAGGGTTATTCCCCATGTAAAGCTTTAAAAGCTTCCAACAATAATAAACTAAAACAGTTATTTCACTTTCAAAAATAATAGCGTAGAATGTATCCGGTGTAACACGTATCGTAATTTAAAGTTTTTATCAATTTTACTGAACTGAGTTTTGTCCCTACAACACCTAAAGAAGTTTCACTTTAAAAAAAAGATACTAAAAAAAGAAGAAAAACACAGCCATTCTCTCTTTCTCTTAACTCTGCACATTCTCGTTAAAAAAGTGCCAAAAAATTTGCATATATATATCTATTATCAAGACTTTCGACTATTTAAATTAATTAAAATGAGGATAATTAAGTCATCAACATAATAATTAAATGAAAACAGATAACCAAAATGTTTAATGAAGTAGTGCGTAAGAAAATAAAACTAGAAAGATAAAAATCTAAGCAGCTCTTCAACCATTCAACGAAGATAAGAAAATAAGATGAAAAAAAACATTTTTTTTGTTCTCACTTAATTTTCTGTTCGGCTTCTTCTTTTTTAGCGAGTAGTTGCCGTTTCCATGCTGGAATTGCTTGCAGCCGCTTTTCCTCGGCCTCCTTCAGCAGTTGTTCCTCGAGCTCTTTACGAGCCCGTTCCGCCGCCTTTTTAGCCATCATTTGCCGCTTCCAGGCCGGAATTATATTCCCCGTATTGTCTTTATCGGGAATCTAAAAGCAAAAAAACGTAATTCGATTAAAAGGTTTTTCGGGCCAGAATTTCCGCGTTACTTTTTCTACAAAATTGCTAGCCGTGAACTGCTTGGTGATTTCCGTGAACATTTCTTTCTCCTGTTTTTCCTCGGTTTTTGCCCGTTCCACTTTTAGCTTTTTGATGCCGGTTATGTCTTTGGAGAGTTTCAGCTCGGCAATGAGGTCGGTTTTTTGGGCGAGAAACGGCTCGGTTTGAAGACACTGTAGACTCATGGAACGGGTGGGCGCTGATAACGTTTTCGAAGCTAACATTTTATCGGTACGACGCAGTTGCACACTGTTTAAGTCTTGAATACTGATGGCAGACAGAGGCTGTTGTTGTTTGCGATTTTGTGTTTCGCTTTCAGTGTTGATTTCAGAGATTTTAAATGTGCCTAGGAATTTTTTATAAATTAATATAAATATGGATGTTTAAAAGAGAAGCTGTACCTACCTTGAGATTGATCTTTGACCGGTTCTGGAAGAGGGGGTGGTGGAGGTCCAAGACATACAATATCCGATGTGGACACCGAGTTTTTCATTGGAGCCGGCATAAATCCGATTGAATCGTTTCCTGTCGAATTTTCGCGTCTAAGAATGTAGGTGTCCTCATAGTCGGAAGACCGGATCGACGAGGCTGTTGATCGTTTATCACTGATACTCCGCAGATATTCCGAGGGTTTGATCAACGAATTTGAATCGGAACCCGAACCGGGAAATCGAGGGGGTATAAACGGGAGCACCAACTGCTTGTTCACCAAATGCGAAACATTCTTATCGATGTCTGTTTGGTCGCTGTCCGCCGATGGACTGCACATATTGAGTCGCTCCTGGCTAGCCGCCGGCGTGACTCGTTTGCTTCCTGAGCGGAACACACGAGAAAGAATTTCATTAGCATTAAAGAACAAAAAAAAAAAAACAACACACGGGCAATTAAAATAATTAACTGCTCAACACACATTCAATTACAATTTCATATCAGTTTCGGGTTTAATTACTAAGTGTTATAGTGACCTCTTGATTTTTTTTCTTTCCCACTTTCGTACAATAAATACCTATGTGTTGTTGATTGTTGTCGAAAGTGCAAATTGAGCGCACAATATGGCTATTTATTCAAATCAAACGTATTCAGAAAGTGACCGATTTAAATATTTTTCGCATTTTTAATGGGCAATATATCGTCCATCTTTACGTCAAAAAGGTGAGTAAACATATTCATTTTTCGGCGATTAATCGGCAACCAACCGATGATTTTGCGAGGAAAATTAGAAAGTTTTTCATTTTGATTTTCCGAAAAATAAAAGTAACATTGAGATTTCAATTACAAGCATGAATATTCAATTTTGGACTTCTAAAGTTTGGCCATTTAAAAAAACCTTTAAGAATGTCTTGAATAACATTAAAATTAAATTTTTTCTAGGAGATAACAATTATTACCAATTTTTTTAATTTTTAAGTTCTGAGCTCCTAGTTTTGAGACTGTCAATTTTTTCCAAAGCGTTCATTGATCAATAATAATCAACGATCAAAGCCATATAGTTTTTAATTAAATTAGTTACGAACTAAATAAGATTAGAATTCTTTAGTTCCACAAAGTTCAAAAGACTTTTAAAAAGCTTAATTCACAAAAACAAAAGAAGTGAGGTTTGTTTTTTTAATAATAGTGTCGTATTATTTTTAATTATTGCCCCAGTTTTTGTTTTTAATTTTAAACACTAAGATGGAAAGAGCAATTTAACACATTTTTGTGCGTTTAAATTTTTTGTCGATATTCCAAAAATCTACGCAAAGATTTTTTCTTAAATCCTTTCATACTATTGAAATGTTACATTTTGATAGTGGCTATAATTTAAGGACTTTTCAAGTAGATAAAAAGTCATAATTTTTTGTCCCCTTTCACGTCCTTGTCAAAGATAGTCATATTTTTGAAATTGCTACTCCTTTGGTGTGACGTCACATACCGATAAATAAAACTACTAACATTAACAATTTAATTGCAAGCATAAGTATTTGCGATTTTAAAGCAATGTTAATTGTTTTTGTTGCTATTTTTTAACTATTTCATGAAAAACATTTATTTCATAAAAAAAAACAAAATCTTTTTGATTTGATTATCATTGCTCATTCAATTGTTTTTTATTCGTTAAATTGTTTTTTTTTTAATTTTTAAGATCTATGGGCTCCTAGCTTTATTGAATTTTTGAAATGTCATTGATTTGTTTTACAGTTCTTACAATATTTTCTTTTAGAATACTTAGCCCACAAAAGACTTCACTAACAATAAGATCTTAAAGAAAAAAAAAACAAAGTAAAAAGTTTGTTTTTTAATTATTAATTTTTTTAATTATTCATTTCTTAAATTATTTCTATGATATTTAAAAGTATAGCTTTATGATAAGAACTCTACGAAAGATTTTCTATTGATCGCAAAAATTTGAATTTTGTTTTTATCCATTGTTGTGTACATAGTCATTTTTAAAATTATCGTTTCAGCATTTGTTTTAAAGAAAATTTAAGCTTTTAAATGCTAAAAAAAACAATTAAAACAAACAACATTCATCTTTTTGCCGTTAACATTGTTTAAGTATCCAAAACACTCAACGATTTTCAAAAATATAGTCCTTTCGTACAAGGCTCTAGAGTGTTCAAAAAAAAAAAATAAAATAAAATATATGTTCGTAAGGTGTTCAATAATTGATAGTATATGTGACAAAAAATTTTGACTCCTAAATAAGTTTTTAAGTAATATTAATGTAAAAGTTTGTCTCAATCCATTTTTCATTTTCCATTTAAATAACACATTTTTTTTCACGTTATTTTTTATATTACTTAAATGATAATTATAATACCAATACACTAATAAGAAATTATCAATCTAATGAACGTCAGACTACAAAAATATCCATCATGTTGTAAGATCTTTTTTTAACTTTCATATCTAGCATAAAAAAAGCCCTCAACGTCTTTTCGACAGCCCATCGAAATACTTAAAAATGTCATTTGGAATGTTATGCAACAAATTTAGTGTGAAGTCAAATGCTTTTTTTCACCCACCTTTTTCAATCAGAAATAGAAGGAAAATCAAAAGAAAATTCACTTAAAATATTACTGACACAATTTTATTGATTTCACAGACTGAAACTATGGCAATTAGTTAAGAAAAATTTAAAATACTCACCAATAACAGGCATGGTCTTATGTCGTCCTTTCAACAATTCGGATGGCTTCACAATACAATCATCGGACGTATCGTCGTATAACTCGACCGAAATTTGAGGCGGTGGAATCGGTTGACGTTGTGAAATCGACAGTGCACTGGCTGCAGGTACCGTTTTGGCACTCAGTGTCAGTCCAGACTGAGCCAAATTGGAAGTGATTGAAGCAGGACTTGTTGCCGACGACGAAATACCCGATGACGACCTGGTTCCATTTGTCAAAGTTGCATTAGTCGTGATAGAGGATGATGGCGTGACGGTCACTGCCATAGATTTTACAGGATCTGCCAAAACGGGTGGTGGAAGAGGAGGTGGAGGTGGAGCGCACACTTCAGAAGGAACGGAAACGACTCGTTTCAGGACTCGAGATGATGATAAGGTATTCTTAACAAGAACAGAAAATTTAATTCAATGTTTAAAAAGATCAAATTGTTTCTACTTACTTTACTGTTTTGCGGTGGCAATGAATGTCGAGGTCCTAGTTTATTCTTCTCCGCTTCTTCCTCGAAGTTACCGAGGTCTGAAGGAGAGCCACTCGACATCCCACTTTCTTGCGACTGAGCTTTTTTCTCGGAATCGACTGACGCACGTTTCACTTTATCATACTTCTGCGGCTTCGGTAAGAACTCGTTCATTTTCTTTCCGCTCAAATCGTTCACTTTTGATTTGCCACCGTTCGTATTGGTGTTTGTTATCACATTTTTTCCGTTCGTCAACGTTGAAACGTTTGATAAGCTCATTTTAACGATATTTGAGCCCGAGTTGTTTGAACTGACCGACGTCGAACGGCTGTGACTGCCAGAATCGCGACTTCTGGATCGTCCACTCGTGTTCTCCTGATCCTTCAAGGCGGAATTATTTGTTACGGTATTTGCCTTATTCTCATCTCGTACTAAGTAAATATCTTCGTAGTCATTTTCTTGGTCAGCTGAACGATCTGATAGATCTGACGAAGAGAGATTTTCGTCAGATCCAGCTCCAGAACTACTCGAGTGGACTTCAACTTTAACTATAATAATATGAAAATTAATATAGTTGTGTTTATTTTTAATAAATAAAAAAAAAACAAAAATTTTGTTTTCTAATTGTTGGTAAAACACTCATTTGTTTTTTTTATGTCTAAGGTATTTAATTATTTGAAATTCTTAATAAGGCCTTAGAAACAAGCTAAGACAAAAAAATTCAAAACAAAAACTACGTTAACTTTAAAAACGATTTAATAGGCCTGAAAATTTAATAGTGTTGACTTATTCCACAAGTTAGACTTTGTTTGAAAAACACGACACATTTGTTAATGTTCATTCATTTCCCGATTGTTAAATTAATATAATTGTAATTTTCAAACATAGCTGATTGATTTGTTGACTCTTTCTTAACTAAGTCCACTAAAAATTTTACGATAATATTAAATTAGTAAACAAAAGGAATATGTTTTAAGTTGATAATTGTTACGTTTTTTTTTATTTTTTTTTTTTTATTTATTTATTGGACAGGCAAGAAGCAAGTGGCAACGTACGAGATATCCCTCCGACAAAACTAACCTTAATCGCCTCTCCTCTCTTTTACGCTCCCAACTAGCTACTTACCGATCCACTCAATTTTCTAAATATCTTGAGACCCTTAATATTGAAGATAACTCGTTATGGGCTGCCACCAAAAAAATTCTCAAACACCGAAAAATATGTTCTCCTATCCTGGGAGAGGATGGTTCCTGGATACGCTGTGACAAAACAAAATCCACCGCCTTCTCAAAATTTTTTGAAAAATCCTTTACTCCCCATCAGGAATTTAACGATCTCGAATACGAACGCCATGTACAAAGGTATATAGAAACTCCTCTCCCCCTCGAAGTACCAGTCAAATATTTTCGTCCATCAGAGATAAAGGTCCTTATAGACAAAGCTCCATTAAAAAAATCCCCGGGCCACGACTTAATTTCTGCCGAAGTTTTACGTTATTTGCCTCGAAAGGCAATTATGTTCCTTACGGCATTATATAATGCCATTCTCTGAACCACGCACTACCCCGCACAATGGAAATGCTCTATCATTATCCTAATTCCTAAGCCCAACAAACCCAGCTCAAATCCATCATCCTATCGGCCTATTAGCCTGCTCCCTCTACTATCAAAAATATTCGAAAGACTTCTCCTTAAGAGAATTCTTCCTATTCTTGAAGGCGGCGAAAGAATTCCACCTCATCAATTTGGTTTTTGATCTCATCATTCCACCACGCAACAGTGTTTTAGAGTTGTAGACACTATTTCTGCAGCCTTAGAAAATAAACAGTTCTGCCTTGGGGCTTTTCTGGATGTTGCACAAACATTTGATCGCGTGTGGCATCCAGGATTGTTATTCAAACTAAGAACAGTCCTTCCTACCCAGTATTTCTTAATTATCAAATCCTACTTGTTAGACCGCTGCTTTAGAGTACGATGCAATGCCGAATTTTCCTCCATCACTCCCATTCAGGCCGGAGTCCCACAAGGAAGTATACTAGGTCCAATTTTATACACAATTTACACAGCTGATATTCCAATGCATCCCCACACTGTCCTAACTACATATGCAGATGACACAGCAATTCTTACTTCCAATGCAGATCCGTTCCGTGCCTCCCTTATAATGCAGCAACATCTCGACCTCATTACAAAATGGTGTAAAAAATGGAGAATAAAAATAAATAAAGACAAATGCCAACAAATAACTTTTACTCTTAGAAGACAGATTTGTCCTCGAGTTCACATAGATAATAATGCACTTACGACAGTGACTAACGTACGATACCTCGGTTTTCACCTGGATAACCGATTAACATGGAATCCTCATACGAGACTAAAAAGACAGGAATTGAATAGACGTTATGGTTACCTACGATATATGCTAAAACCCAAATCTTCCCTTAGTATTCATAATAAAATAACACTATACAAAACATTGCTACGACCAATATGGACATACGGTGTAGAACTGTGGGGCTCCACCAAACCCTCTAATATCCAACGAAGTCAATCCTTTCAATCAAAAGTCCTTCGTCAAATTCTTTATGCCCCGTATTACGTAAGTAATGACACTATCCACAAAGATCTGGATATCCCCACCGTTGCGAGCTTAATCACTAAACGCTTCCTTAACATTCACTCTCAATTATCTTCCCATCCCAACATAAATGCCAGAACCCTCTCTTCCTTATCACATCCAAATAATCCTCCACGGCGACTTAAGCGCCGATGGCCTAGAGATCTCCTAATAATAAACTCTTAGAGAGTTCCAGCACTGGCTGGACACTCTCATCATGCCTCCATGTCATGTGGCTCTAGGTATAGTTTTATTTGCTGGCCTTAGAGACACAAATAGTGTTTAGTATTTTATATCACCTCATTTGCTTATTGTAATTCTTCATTGTACAGATTGCAAATAAAGTTTTAAATAAAAATTAAAAAAAAAAAAAAATTTATTTATTGTGTGTGTATGTGATAAAGTCCTTTTATCTTTTAAGTTCTTATCACGATTGTCTTAGCACAAAAAATTTCTATAATCTTCTAAATTTTAAGAAATCTAGAATTCTACGGGAGTGGAACTGAGCACTCTTGAACTATAAAAAGATAGCCGAAGAGGTTTAACCGCAATAAGAAGGGCAATTTTATGATTCATGGAAACAAAGAAAAAAGGAAAAATTGAAATCTTGTTTTGCTAATTGTTGGTAAACACTATTTTGTTTATTTCATTAAAATTTATTTTTTAATGTTTTTTATTTATTACCAAGCTCTATGTTACATAAGAAATGAACATAAGTAATTTTTCAAATAGTTCAGTCATTTGATAAAAAAATATTATTTCATTTATTGATTTTTTGTTAAGACTCTTGATAACTCATAAAAGAAAGCAAGACTATAGAAATGGTCTAAAATTAGTCAATGCAAAATAAAAATCAATTGAAAATTGTCCTAATTAGGCCTAGATATTCACGTCTTGACTTGATTTTTAAACTACTTGAACTAAACTTGACTTGAAATAAAGTCAAATTCGAGTCAAATATATTAATAGCAAGTTACGTCAAGAATTGACAAGTAATTTAATTTACATATTCATTATCAAGTACAATTCTTTGCAAAAAATGTCCATCTACTTGATTTGATGAATTCCCAATTAGACCATTAATAGCAAACAAAAGCACTCTTAATACTAGTTTTGTGTGTGCCAAATTAGGATAATTTAGTGAAAAAGTGTCGATTGTTTTAAAAACAAATAACTAATGAAAATGAACAATGTATTCACTCAAATGTATTATATATGAAAGAGTTCTGAGGTTGCCGATCGCGAATCTAAGTAAAGGAAAAATTCCAGATAATGTTTGTGCTTTTCAAATAAATTGATTTTTTTGGTTCGTAATAAGGAGCACTTAGAATTCCAGGAAGAAGATAATAAAAACAAATGAAAATCTAAAATATCAAGTTGACAATTGTTGTCTGTTCATTTTTTTTTTGTTTTTTTGTTTTTTTTCAATTATCGCGCTCTTAGTTTATATTTGTAATACAAGGGTTACAAGAGATGCTTTATTTACACAAAAGACTCCATTTAAAAAAATATATCTAATTCTTGTGTAGCCTTATGTTTTTCAAATTTTGTTTCAGCTATATTTTTATTGTATTTAATACTCGGTTAACCAATAATAAGTATTTAGATACCTGTTAAAGTGGAAAGACTGGGCTGAGTCGGAATTGGAGCCGGAGGTCGATTTATTGGACATGCAGGATGCGTTGCTTGTTGGGCTGTTGATTCAAATAAATCTTTGACACGATTGTAGATCACTTCTTGAGGATTGTGTAGATAGAACGATTCACCGGAAACACTATCCGAAGAGCTGCTACCCGAGCTACAGGATGCACTAAAATTTTTGTTATTTTCAAAACTTTTGATTGAGCGTGGACTGAGAGATTAGGATTAAAATAGAAGGTGAAAAAAATACATAGATCAACCCATGTTCTAACTAACATGAATACACATTTACATAGGTAGTTTTTGACCACGGATCGATGTAACAAAAACAACTTCTAATTGGCAAAATTATACCTGTGACAATGATTTGTTGACATTGGATTTATATAAAGACCATCATGTGGAGCATGGGCGACTTCCATGGCAGGTTTCTGCAGTGATGGAGGATGCAGATAAAATGGTTCTTTCAAGCCATCTCCATAATTTATACAATCAGAGTATGAGCACTAAAAATTATTGAAAAAAAAATCACGTTTGTTTTTTTATTAGAAAAAAAACAACGACTTCACCTTCGATTGATTATCGTTTCTCCGACAGGTACAACCGTAATGTTTACCATTTAAATCTTTTGAGTCTGAATTGTTGTAATCGGGCGTGGTTCCATGTTGAACCAAAACATTTAAACACTAAAAGGAAAAAAAATTAACTAAGGTGAATGAAATTAAAATTTTCATTGTTAGTACCTCAACTTGTTGGTTTTCAGCTGCATCATTGATGGGACTTTTTCCAAATTTATCTAAAGAAAGCCTCGCACCGTGCCGCAAAAGCCAACGCACCGTCTCCAAATGACCACGGGATGCTGCAAAATGTAAAGGTGTCGCACCATCTCCATCTCGTAAATTCGGATCAACACCTTGATCTTGAATCTAAAGATATCCAAAATTATGATCGAACTTTAAAGTATTTTTTTGGTACTCTCACCATCCATTTGACACAATTCAAGCATCCCATTTGTGAGGCTGCATGCAAGGGTGCCATACCATCTTTGGCCCGTACATACAAAGAACCACCAGCTTCCAGGACCAAGAACCGCAACACGTCCAAGTGACCCTCTTGAGCTGCCAAATACACGGGGGTCACATCATTGTCCATCTGCGTGTTAGCACTGGAAAACCAATTAATCTCGACATTAGAAGACCCCCAACAAGTTTCGAGTTCACTTTCACCAAAGTCAATGTTAGAGAATATTTGTCTTAATTAACAATCTAATAATATACAATAACGAAGGAAAAACATGAAGCACATGTAATTTTTTTGTTGCATTGTATGCAAAACGAATGGTTTCACTATTTACTGTGACTATGTGTGTATGTGTTTCGTTTATAATAATGCAAACGTTGCATTTTCTATTGTTTACTAAAAAAACGACTTATGATAATTGAGTTAATTTATTTAACAAAATGAAAGACTAATTAATAAGATACTTTCTGTATAATGACGAACTGAATTCGATTAACTTCAATTATTTACATTTGCCATAGAGGCATTTTCCTTCAGCGTTCAGCGAAAGTAGATTTGAAAATAAGCGACTTTAATGTTAATTTTATCAAAACCCATTTTCACGATTTATTTTACTGTTAGTTAAAGTAATCAAATTTGATTTATAACCATCATCTGGTCGAAGTCCTCATAAATCTCTTTTTTTTCCCTCATTTTGGATTTTCTTATAAATTGTCATGTTAACGACTTTTAACAGCTTGATACGACATAACATATTGCATTTTCTTGCCAATTGATTAGTTTTAATCGATATAGGTATTATGCAGTTATGCAATATTTACTTTTTGTATTAAATATTTCAATCACATATTTACAGTTGAGTAACTCGATTATCCGTTGTTAATTAGATAATCGGCTGTAATTAGTTGAATGGTTAACGTTTTTGAAAGAATACGTAGAAAATTATTTTTTTTAATTACGTTGTATTTACGTGTTTGATAATAATCATTTATTTGCTTTGGTGTAAGGATAATTACTTGTAATCAACTAGTGACGTAAAAGAATTGCAACTTTTAAGAAAAAATCTAAAACTTGTAGGAAAAATTAATGAATGCATTTTATTATTAATATTCAGAAATGAATACAATTTTCAAAAAGAAATAAAATATTTTCCTGCAATTTTTAGTGTGTTTTATTACAAGCATGCATCTTATAAAACTCATAATGATTAATTTGATACTCCCTATAATTATGAGAATCCCTAAGTTTGATTTAGACTTATTGTTAGTTCATTTTTAAAATAATCAAAACATTTCTCACAAAAGGTTTGATGTTCGTTTTTTAATGGATCAAATTGATTTGAAACAACTAGGAAAACTAAATCAAGAAAAAAGTAGCTACAGGTGACTTTGTTCACGTAACAATCCTTAATTTTTTTTAACACTGCTTGTTTATTGTGATGACATTTTCCCGTCAATTAAGATTTTCTATTGTCATCCCCGTGACGTAGTCTTACTATATAAAAAACAATAAACATAAACATAGTAAAAATAATAAAATAAAGGATCTTAATCGAGTTTTTTTTGTTTATAGATATAAGAAATATGTTAAAAATTAGATATAATTAATTCATTATAAAGTCAGTCATTGCGACTAGAGGACTGTATCACTATAATTATGAAATCTTAGCTTTATAATATGTATGGTATGATAAAAACTCAGCTGGATTTCAATATGTGAAAAACTTTCCCAACTGTTGGCCACTGCAATAAAAATCAATCATCTGTCTCGAAAAAGTGGGCAATCCAATTAAATGATCGTATTTGTTATCTCTCCGACCATACGCCAACAATACTGACCGCAAATACCTTCTTCAAATTACGGAAATTACATTTTAATTTTTAAAAACCCAAAAACGCCAATTTCCATAGCCCACAATCACACATTAAATGCACGTTTCAAATTCGAATTAATTAAATAATTAAAAACCTGTGTCCATAGATAAACATCTGTATTACAACCAAAATTCATTCACTCAAAAAAAGAAAAATGTGGAAGTGAATACAAACACGATCAAATTAAATTTTATAAGAAAATTCTTTCTTTCTTTTTTTCTTCAAACTCAAATTGATTTATTTGTGCGGTGAAAGCGAACATTTTATATAGCAATAGTAGAAATAATATAACAGATAGATATAAAATGGACAGTAAAATATGCAGTGAATTTAATTACGGAATTAATAAAGAGATAAGTAAATTGTAACATAAAACATTTTTTCTTTCTTTCGTCAATGATTTTAAACTCTCTTTATTTCGGTAACGGGGACTTTCTCTCCGAACTTCCGATTTGGCAAATGGGTTCACATTGATTTCATTTTTTTTTTGTATGAATTGAATGATTTTTTGAAACTTTATCAGTTTATTATTATATTATAATATGTATTTTTAATTATGTTAGAAATTTCATAAATTCGGACTGTTTGATCGATATAATGCGATAAACTAGTTTTTTTCTCCTTTCTTGTATTCGCAATTTGAATTCGACACTAAGCGAATGTGATCCATGTACAGGTGGGCAAGGGGTGTCGCACCTCCTTAATGGGAGTAACACATGCTGTACATGGGACCCAGTAGGGTAGCTCCAGAAAGCACAAGCTGTTCAGTCGTTGACGCTCCTCTGTGTTCTCTCTAGGTCCTAGGAGGTTGACAGCCGGATAGTTCGGAGGTGATTCCGATCTTGTTAGATATTTTTGGCTGAGCCTGACTATCTCGCTCCTGACCGTCGCTATGTTTAGGTTCCTTTGTATCATTCTTGGTGACATACCACGGGGCACCTGTTATTGTTCGTAGCACCATCAACTGGAACCGCTGTATCCTTTCGATATTGGAGCTACTAGCTGCTCCCCACAATTTAATGCCGTACACCCAGATGGGCTTTATGATCACCTTGTAGATCCTTAGCGAATTATCCAGAGACAGACGGGAGTCGTTCTTGAATAGCCAGCATAGCTTACGGCAAATCGCACCTAGTTGACTACGCTTGTGTTGGATGTGCTTGGACGAAGAAATGCGTCTGTCCAGATCCATTCTTAGGTACCTATCTTCCGTGGTCTGGGGGATTTGTTGACCGTTGAATGCTACCGGAGGGTAGGTGTTTCCCCTTGTCGTGAATGTCACGTTAACTGGCTAAGTCTCGTTTAGCACCATCTACCACTTACAGAACCAATCTTGCATTAATTGTAGCGCGACTTGCAGTCTCTCAGATACCTCTGTAGGGTTGTTTCATCTTGTCATAAGTGCCGTATTGTCTGCGAAGGTTGCCAGGATTTTGCCTTCTGCTGTTAGAAGATCATCCGTATAGACCGTGTACACGATAGGATCAAGGACACTACACTGTGGGACTCCTGATCCCAAGCGTAATCGCTTGACCGTAGCTAACGTAAAATTTTCTTTATGCCAGATAGAATCCTATTACTCCCGCCAATGGAGGAGGAGGTAATAGCATTAGTACGACTTGGATATTGTGTCACACCCTGTTGAAAGCTTGACTTACCTGCATTCAAGAAGACCACCGAGCAGTACATTTTGGATGTAGGCAGTTCATTATTGCGCTTGCCATTCTGTGTGCCTGCTCTATAGTAGAGTGTTCTTTTCTGATACCGAACTGGTGTTGTGGAATTACACATTTTTCCTTCAGAATGGACACGATACGTTTAAGGAGCGTCTTTCCAAACACTTTTGACAGGATTGACAGTAGAATTATGGGTCTATACGTCTATTGTCCCAAATGTGACATGAACTCAAATCAAGCACTGTCTTTTTTAATATCCAGCTACTTGATTTAACAAATTTCTACTGTTCCCTCATTTAAAAAGTAGGAAATTTAATTTCATTAAATTAAAAATCTAATTAATTGATTAACGTAAAATTTTTGTGTAGAAATTAGGAAAGTTAATTAAATATTCAAGGATGGCATTGAGATAAAAGTCCATGATCACAATTAAAATTTGTATGATCAAGTAGAGCAGGAAGTAAGTAATTAATGATCACTATATAATTAATTGATTTAACCATGTCATGCTTTCGAAACTAAAATAAGATGTTAACATAACCTCCCTAAGCTTTAAAAACTTTAAATTGCCGTTTAATTAAAATGAAAATATTTTTTTCTTGGATTTTCAGCATCAATGATGCTAAAACAAAAAATTGAGGTTGGTTGAGAGTCAGAATTCTAGTTCTAGAACTTCTCTGGAAGATCCGTAGAATCTCATCGCTGTAGTTATCTCGTAGATACACTGTTATCCAGAAGATTTATTGCAAGTTAATGTCTTTCCAATATGGCGACGTGATTGGCAAATATACGAGTTGGCAAAGTTGAAATTCGAAAAGAGTACATTAAAATATATATAATTACCAATTATCAAAATTCTCGAAAAATTTTCCAAGTAAAAATTAAAATATATTAAAAAAAATTTAAAACCTGTTATTTTTAAAACGATTGATCTGAGGAACATTATTTTAAGAACCTTTTTTGTAGAGTGTGAAATGTCTTCTAAATCCTTTCTTTTAGATTGGTGTTTCAAGAAACTGTTCCAAAGATAAAAAGGGCAAATAAGAGGCAAACCTTAATATTGATATTACGAGCTGGTTTTGGTGTCAAAATTTTTTTTAAATATACATATACTATACATTCTTTGACATCGTAAAATTTTTTTACACACCCTAGAGTCTAGACTATAGGTAGATGCGTTAGAAATTCTTAAAAAGCTCGTGAACTTTAACGTTCACTTATAATAAAACTTCTAATAACAGTGATTTTACGAGGTCACAGGCCTCTGCAAAGATAGATTCCTACGAATCGTACCTGAAGAAGTCTCAATTTGGAGACTTCAATAACTTCAATTTTTTTAATAACTTTTATTCTCTAGAGTCTAGAAGGAAGAAGTACGAAATATCAAAATATGAAAATATTTTTTTGACTAATCAAAAAAGGGAAAAAGCAGTTACCTAATTCGTTTTTGCGTAAAGAGTTTTATCGAATGGTACTACTTCGTCTAACGTCTCAACAATAAAATTTCAATTTTCGATTTCAATTATTACATCATTTTTAAATGTTCATATTTTATCATGTAAGTTTTGTTTATAACTTAAGTTTTTTTTGTAGTGAAAACCAATTTATAAAAAAATGACAACTAAATCAAGTTATTGACCAAATGGTTGATAATATTCAAAATTCATTAATCCCTATGCATTTATCTTCTATTTCAGTTATTTTAATTTGAAAATCTAAGTTCCTTTTATATCCATCAACGTCTTCTTCTATCTTATCATACGATATTTCAAAATTTTCAAATTAGTTAATTGAAATATTTCCATAAGTTTGTAGATGTGTACGAACGTGTACGATGTTATACGAAATGACATTTCTAAGTAACACTTCTAAGTAACACTCTATGCAATAATGACAATAAGCCAAAAATGGGGTGAGAGTCGGTATAGAGGGTAAACTAAATATAACATACAAGGGCGCGTTCAGACGGATCAACTAAACTCGCCCGACTATTTTCAATCTTGTAGACTGTAGCAGGGTAAGCGACGCGAGAAGTGAAGCACAAGCGAGTTGAAAGGGAAGCAAATTGAAAGAAAACTTATCAACTAAACTCGTTCAACAAAAGATTGACTGAATCAAACTTTTGTTGATCAGTTTTCTTTCAATTTGCTTCCCTTTCAACTCGCTTGTACTTCACTTATCGCGTCGCTTACCCTGCTACAGTCAACAAGATTGAAAATAGTCGGGCGAGTTTAGTTGATCCGTCTGAACGCGCCCTTAGAGTACCTACCATTGAAACAGTACTTTCATCATCATAACTCGATTTTTTTGAAAATGTTGGTTAAAACATTATTGCGGAATTCCATCTAATTATAAATGTTACATAGACTTCTCGGTAATTCCTCAAGAGTTATGAGTCAAGATTTTCTACTTGACTGGTTTTAAAGCAATTGCATCGAATTTCAAGTTATTTGAGCTAAATTTGGCTTCAAATCAAATCAAACTTAAGTCAGATATATTTAAATACCAAATGAACCATTGAAATCACAAGTCACAATTATTACAAGCACATTTCATTTCAAAAAATGTCCGAATACTTAATGTATCTCTTATGTGGTCAAATCCTGGTGCTTTATTAGGCTGTAAGGTTTGAATATTTTTTTTTGCGGTTAGCAGAAAACCAGGTTAGGGCACGTTCTCCCCGCACTGCAGCCTAAGGCTTGTTATACTCCTGTTCTGCTCATATATCCCTGCTATGGAAGGGTCCTTGCTTATTCCAGGTTCAGCATTCTGCTAGACAGAATGCTGAAAAAAAACTTTAAGGTTTGAATAGTTACTTTTGAATCAATTTCCCTTTGTTAATTTCTAATAATTTCATCGATATTTTAACATAAATTTCTGTATACGACCAATCAAATGAAGTTATTCGCTCATAACAATCTTGATTCATAACAAAAATTCTCGAATGGGTTTCAAAGAGGAAATTTCTCCGTTTTAACTGAGTATTAAAAAAGGAAAGTTACACAAGGAAATATAAATTTTCTTCATTTAAAGACAAAGAGTCGCGACAAGGAAATCCCTTACAAGACATTTTTATGGCTATTTAAGTCTTAATTTCTACCATCACACTAATAAAAAGCATATTAATTCAACAGAAAGTTATCTTTTAAAATAAATTGATATTGAATCATTTATCAAACAATTTTTACCAATTTTTAAAAAAATTGCATCAATTTTCATGCTTTCACACGAAAAATGGATTTTAATGGTTGCTATATAATTGATCTACCTATTATTTAACGTCGTTATTAAATCGGGAAATTTTACCGATTAATTGAAAAACGTGTTCAATGTTCGCATGAGAAGATCTCGGCAATTAATTTTGATGGTTAACTTGTTCTTCATACAAAAACCCAGTTGTTAATCGAGCTACATCTCAATAGATATCTGCCGTCTACACCTAGATTTTAACGCCACTTTTTCCATTTACATCGAGTTGCCCATATGTCTGCGTTAACGCTGTTCGTAGTTCTACGAGGCGGACGACTGATACGAACCATAACTTCTCTCGCACGGGTTTCTAGTGCAAGTTTATTCAGTGCATGGATAATTAATATAGCATATCTCTATTTCTCTCCTCTAAATTCAATTAAACACATTGACCTCCATTTTTCAGCCAACAAACAACACGCGACAATTGTTACATTGCTCGTGAAATCTTTTACATAATTCTTTGTAAGTCCTAACAAGTCCTTAAAGAAAGCTTTTCTCATCGACAGATTACGTGTTTTATCTCATATATTAATAAATACCGTAAAGTAAATTATTAATAATTGCCTAATTGGCCGCTCAATATCCGTTAGATTTTCATTTCTGTTTTTCTAGCGAGTCTACATTTATAATTACAAGGCATATAGCGTAGGTAATGGAAAAATTTATGTATAATGTACTCGTATATACATTTATAATCAGACCATGACAAATATCGCACGGTTATTTTAAATATGAGTCGTTTGAACGAAAAAAAAATAAAGGAGCAAGGCTTTTAGCTAGCGTTACACAATGTGTTTTTAAGAGAGAAGATTTTTCAATAAAAAGTATTTTCAAAATCGTGCTTTAAACAAGAAAAAATCAAAGACTAAATTTCGACTAAAAGATTCGCTACTCGACTTGATTTCCAAGATACTTGCGCTTAATTTGACTAAAATCAGGTAAGGAGAAAATTTTTAATATATAACTAATATTATCAAAATTGTGCAAGAAAAAGTTAGAGACTAAATTTCTCTATAACACAAAGCATTTGATAACTACAAATATATAGTATTTTTTTAATAAGATTTTTAGGTTATATTTTTCACTTTAAAAAAGTATGAACATTTTAACTTTAGAACTTAAGTTTCTGGAGGTTTTTAAATGGTTCGAACAACCATTTGTGTATAATTTTCATTCAACTCAATTGAATCAATATTCATACGTTTCTATAGTAAATGAAAACTGAAAATGCATTTGAAGATGCATTCAGTATTTAGAAAAAAATCAAATTTACATTATAACCACTTAATAATTTAGGACTTTAATTTTTTTATGTGAATTTTGTTTTTAAGTACTATTCTAAGACTAGGAGTTCACTACTTGATTAAATTTCAAAGTTACTTGACTTAATTTTCAAGCTACTTGGCTTTAATTTGACTTGAAATCAACTTAAGAGAAGATTTTAGCTAAGTATTGTAAAAACCGTGTTTTAAACAAAAAAGACTAAATTTGTTTCTTGCAATATAAAGATTCTGGTAGTAAAATATAATTCTAATGAGACTTGTAGGTTAAACTTTTCTCTACGGGAAAAACTATTAATTAATTATTTTGGATTAGAACCTAAGTTCTTTAGGATTCTGAGATGCTTAGATCAACCATTTGTTGACAAATTTCACACGTTTCCATGAAAACTGAAAGTTCAAAGCATCCATTTTGAAAAATAAAAAAATAGAAAAATTATAATTCCATTGCCACCACAGTTAAACAATATAAAGGTGCGCCGACGTATTGTCTACAGACGTTTCGTCTACTGAATAGTTTGGTCTACTCCTATATTTCGTCTACATCATAATTTTGTCTCCTGAACCTTTTCGTCTACAGAAATTTGGTCTACAGACATTTCGTCTACTAAAAAATGTGGTCTACTAAATTCTGTTGTCTAATGACAATATGTCTACTAATGAATGTATTCTACAGCCCTTTTTCTAAAACTATGTATTTAGATGCAAGTAATAATGACAAGCAGTACCTATAATAATAACAATGAGCCTGTAATATATATGGAATGCCAAATGAATAAAATAAATAATCAAAGTTTTTAGGATAGTAAATTTTGTATTTATTTCGTTGTAATACAAATTTGAGATCTGAACATTTTAATCATCGTCTCTTCTTTCTTCATCTGATTCTTCTTCCGGTACATCTTCCCTTCCTAATCTTTTGAAGCTTACAGTTTTTAAAAATGTTGTTACTTCATTGCTTACTTTGTAAGTCTCATAATTTTAAATTGAATTCTCAATTCTTTTCTGATATGCTTTATAATTTCCTTTTACAGGTCTTAACTTAACATGCCCTCCACCCAATTGAACTACTATAATTATATATGGCTATAATTTATACCATAGTCTTAGGACTACTGCGTGCCTTTGGCCGCGTGCCGGACGACCTCTTACATAGGTTACCTCGACGTAGGTGTCTAGATCTTGTACAATCAATAGCGAAGTAATTAATTAAAAGTACGCCATTCAACAAGTAAAACGAAATTGATTGTTGAACAAATGTGGGTGTAGTTACAAATTGGGTGAAATGTCGGTGTATACATAATATGGTTGTAGACGCAATGTCATTGTAGACGAAATATCAGTTTAGACGAAATGTCGGTAGACGAAATATAGTTGTAGACAAAATTTCTGTAGGCAAAATATCTGTAGACCTAATGTCTATAGACGTAAAGTCAGTAGACAAAATGTCTGTAGACCAAAAAAAGTAGACCAACAGTCCTGGCACGAATATAAATAGTAGAGAAACACAACGTGGCTTGCTTTTTAAGCTACTTGGTTTTAATTTGAATTGAAATTAAGTTCAACATGGGCTACGCAAATTATATCATTGACAAGTCAATTTACAAGCATATTTCAATGAGTTTAAAAAATGTCCAACTTCTTGACTTGATAAATACTTAGGTAATAGAGAAATTACGTCATTAAAATCATTTAGGAATGACAGCAAAAAAAACACCAACAATAATTACTTGTATCTGCCATATTAAATCCAATATTATATCTGCCATTATTTGTAAATGTTTCCATGGTTACTAAAAATTCAGAGCCATCGATTTTTAAATAACTCTGGAAAACTCCAATTTTCAAAGCCACCGTTTAGAGTTTTAAGACTTTGGAAACATAGAAATAATATGTGTACTACAAAACAAAAAAATAAATCAATGGTTGACCTAAGCGCCATTTAAAGCCTACATGATTAGTAAAGCCATATAAAGAAATTGTTGAGACTGAAGGATCAGGGTAACAAAAATTAACGTAGTTTTTTTGATTGCAACGTTTCGTTGTATTTTACAGCTTCATCAGGCTCTCAAAAATATTTAAGTTGAATACCGTGTCAAAACGTTTGTAGCCAAACAACAACATTTGTAGAGGGTCTACAACTAATATTAATTGTGTTCAATATATATGTGCAACAATATATATGTTACCGGCCAAAGCCGATTTCAGGACAAACTAGTTTTGCCTAGGTTAGACTAGTTCTTCCTATACGCGATAGGATTAACTAGTATAGCCTAGGAAAAACTAGTTTGTCTTAAACCAGATAGGATAAACCAGTTTAGGCTAGGCCAAACTAGTTGATCCTGATATAAATACGCACACTCAAGGATAAACTGGTATGGCCTAGTCTAAACAAAAAAATTAGCAGAGTCGAATGTAATTGAGCAAACATGTCAGGTCTTGTACTACATGCGGGAGTTTCCAAAAGGTTTAAAATGTATTCATCCAATATTCGATAACATTTATTTTTTTTTCTAATGATCATTGCACAAAGTTGATTTTAAATGAATTGTTGCTTTCAAATTTGAAGACCGACGGATCGATATGGTTTTAATAAAAATAATTATTTTTCCAATTACGGAGTATTTTATTCAGTTTATCTATTTATTTTGACTTTCTAGATATACTATAATGTTCAGACCAGTTTATACCAGATACCAGTTTATCCTAGAGTGTGCGTACTTATATCAGGATCAACTAGTTTTGCCTAGGCTATACTAGTTAATCCTATCGCGTATAGGAAAAACTAGTTTAACCTAGGCAAAACTAGTTTGTCCTGAAATCGGCTTTGGCCGGTAACATATACATTTTATTGGTATTGAATTTTATCTTTACAAAACTAACGCATATGTACTACAATAGTGTCAACTTAAATCTTAACCTAAGATTCCGATTTTCGCTTCATTGCGCGCACTTTCAATTGGTACCCTTATATCATCATGCACAAAAAAGAGCTTTAATTTGATATTTATTAGTTATATTATGAGTGTAGCAATCATGCAATGGGATCTTAGGTTAAGAGTTAAGTTAACCCTATTGTGTAGTACATATACGTTAGTTTTGCATTATAATGGGCTTTATAACTTTTACGAAAATAACTTTCCTAATATTTAAAGTTACATTTCACGTTTAATTACAAATATAATATTCGACACACAGATACCTACCGTTAAGGAGTGCGTACTGTACGTTACAACTTTTTGAATTGGATATTCTCAAAAGCCGTTAGTCGTACAAAAGAAAGTAACGGTATGTTTTCTGTAGACTTTTTCCTAAACTACAAATTTAATAACTAATATTTTTTCGATAAAAGTTATTATTAGCGATATTTTTACGAAAACTGCGCACGTATCGGCGGGGGTTTTTGAAATTTTGTTTATAACCACAAAAGAAAGCTTCATGCAAAAATTCAGCTTTACCTTAATTTTTCCGAAGTTTGACCTTTTTTTGTCATTATTTCCAGGACTATATGTGTTATGGCAGGTTTATTTTTCAAATTTTTTCTGGAAAATACATGGCTCCGGAGTATCGACCACGTAGGAGCTTTTGCTTTGTTATCGTTCATCTTATACCTAGCTTCTTAGTTCGATAAAGTGACTCGAAATTTTTCAATAAAACTTTATTTTATGGTTCTTAAGCTCTTTATGAAAAATAAAGTATCTTCAACATAAAACTTGGGCTAAGTATTCAACTCTTTCTTATATCAGTTATTACAATGCCCGTAGTTTGTTTTTTATTGAAAATTATCAATTTTTTTCTCGATTGTCAACATTTAAGATAGTGAAAAATCTTAGTTCTTTTGGATATAATACTCATATGATAAGTGTTTCACATCCTAAAAACATTTGTGAGTTCCCACCAATTATTGATATTTTTCATTTTGGTTTTCTTCTTTCATAATAAGTGAAGAAAATAATCAAGAAAGAAAATAAGTATATTAATAATAATGAAATCAAATTTTAGATTTAAAATTTTAGTTTATTATCACTGATATAGATACTAACCAAGATCTAAGTACCTACAAGAAATATAGGATAACATTTTTTGTTGACAATTTTTGCTAATTATTCCAAGTTAAATCTTTCACGTTACCAATTTTTTTCAAGTTTTTAACCTTAGACTACAAAGAGAAAAAATGTGTTAAAACGATGGCATGTGACTATTTGAAAGTGCGTACAAAATTCAAATTAACGTCTTGTATCTATTCTCGTATTCGCATGAAGAAAATTTTTTACAGTGAAACACGCGATAGAAACGTTTAAATTACGAACCTGATGCCCCGATTTGTGAAGAGCCTCGCTTTTCGTCGATTCGAGCTTTTCATGTTCGCCATGTCGTTTGCCTTTCGAGAACTTGCGCCTTTCAAGTCACACCACAAGCATTGAAACCACACATTGAAATTAGGCACTAAAACTAACTTCAGCAACGATGCACTAAAAACGATTTATTTTTTAATAAAAAGCCTAAGTAAAACATTTAGCTTATTCCGATTCAACATTAAATCTCACACACGAACGTTTCGCGAGCAATGATTCGCACCGACTAAAGTTGAAAGACAGATCGTGGCTGAAGAAAGCTCGTAAATGCACTCAATTATGGTTGTTCTCGCAACGAAGCGAAAACTCTTCTAGCTACCTTTCTCTTCACCGTACGAAAAACAATTGTTTGTTATATCATAATCTGTCCGCTTAACGGTTATGAATTGTAATAACCATTTCTTTTTTGCAGAATTAAATCGTCTTATTAACGTTACGATTTTGGAGAACTTTTCTGCTAAATATTTAGAATTTTCTGGGCGAAACCATCTAGAACCATATCATGCGCGCCCCAGTGGTGATTTTAATGAGTGTAGAGAAGCGAAACCACGCCATTTTTGGACGATTGCTTTCGAATTTTGAGGATTTATTTGCGTTTAAATAATCAATTTGGATGGGTTTAACGAATAAATTTCGTTTTTAGTGAGATTTTAACAAAATACAAAAAAAAATATTTTAGTGTTGATTTTTTCCAGTGAAACTCATATTTTAACTTTTTTTGAGGATAGGTAATACGCTCTTCAATGGTGATTTCAATGAGTGTATAAAAGCGAAACGATACGAGTTTTTGAATGTTTCCCTTCGTATTTAAAAATATTTGACTGGTTTCAACGATTCATTAAGAGTTAAACGAAACATCAAAAGTGTTAAATTAATTTTTCATCAATATTTAGTTAATTTTTTTTACAAGTTTCACCTACCATTATAAGCTTGAAGTAGTTTTCTCGAGGTTTTCGTCGGTCATAAACTCCCAGGTATTTTCTTAAGTCAAAAGTGACAACATTTCTTTCACGTTAATTGCAAGAGCCACTCAAGAAAATCAGTCGAGTTTAACGAATGTCATTCTATAATTTATATTTTAATTGCTGAATACTCACTTAGTTAATTCATGTAAAAAATGATAGGTAATGAAACATAATTAACCCGGTATAAATTTAATAATTGAAAAATAAAATCAAGTCATAAAATTGGGTAAAATTTCACTTATCACTTTCTATCTAAGAACTTATTCTAGTGATTTATGATTTTCTTTAAATTACCTGAGTTGTGGTGAAGCATCGACCAGCAGTCGGACGCAGTCCAGACATCCTCGAGCCGCTGCATAGTGGAGCGCCAAAGCGCTGCTGGAGCTTCGCTCTAGAGCCGGCATATTCGCCTCCTGAAGAAGCCACTGCAGGACGCTCAATCGACCGTATCTACAACAAAAATATCAAACATCACTCAAGACGATAATTTCCAATTAGAATATTGTTGGTGAGTGACATTTAAGTAAGTATTCAATGCCCTATTTAATTATTTTTAACGGCCTTTCTCTTGCACGTCATCTTTTTCCTGTCACGCCTTTCGCTATTGGTCGTTTTAATACAAGAAAAAGTCTCAAAGAAGATCAAAACTTTGAAATTTCTTCGACCTTATCACATGAAAATAAGTCTGATTAGATGTCACATACTTTCTCTTTTATTCTTACCATTTATTAAGGGCCCGTAAATTGATTGACCTATAAATGACGTTAAAAACATCAATTTTGCGGTTTAAACGAAAGCAAGTTACCACAATGTTCACTGATATGAAAGACTCGAAAATTCGTACCAAACAAATATTTCAGCGGATCGTACATCTGTATAGGTATATATGCGAACGAAGGACGTTCAGAAGAGAGTTCAAGGCGAGTTGTATAAATGTGAATTAGAGCGCTGCAACAACTGCTCGAGTACACAAACGGCTCTAACTGTACACGTCTTGTTGTAGATCCGGATATTTTTTGAAAATAAACGGAATAAACGAGTTCTGAAAGCCGCTATAATACAAACATTCTTTCATTCAGTTTGATTGGTTGTAATGCGTTACACAATATTTCAGACAAACAGACGGACGATGCGATGTCCGCTTGTGTTTTCCACGTTTCAATAACTGGAATCTGGGCAACTGGACTTGGACATAAAGGAAGTGTTTTGATCGCTTTCAATTCAAGTGGATTTCGCAATTTATCGACTAGAGACGTAAGAAAAAAATTATGATTAATCTCTTGGAATTAAATTAAAATCACATAAAAATTCTTTATTTATTGTTACTTATATGCAGTTATACGATTTTTTAACAACAGTAAGATTCGTGTCTCGGCTAAAAACAATTTCTTGAATCACTTGGTACTGATCGCGGGAGGCATTCACCGTGAAAACTAACTTTTTCTTGTTTTACTATAATGATATAGATGGCATTGGTTTTATCATAGCTATCTACTTATAGGTAAAGAGAAATCAAAGTTGTCCATTTAGTGCCGTAGTGGGTTTCGGTATCTTAGATCTCCACTTTTTGCCTGGTTCTAATCTAGTTGAATTCTAAATTTTTCTATAATAAAGAGGTTATCGATAATTTTTGGGTTTACACACTCGCGTTAAAAATTAATATAAGTATAATAAATTAATATACATAAGAGCTTTTTATCAAAAACCTTAAAACATGATAAGATTAAGAGAAAATGAACCAGAATGAAAGATTCAACCAAATCTTCTTTCGGAACAAATTTTATTGGTTTTATCTTCCAAATTAAAAAGGTTCCAGACGCTGAGTTGGAGGTGTTATTGAACCAAGATTTGTGCCAAACTTAAGAAGATCTTCTTAAAAGTTTAGAAGTAAATCAACAAGTCATTTTCAATCGTTTCAAGGTCACGTACCATGATGCGGTACAAAAGCAAGAAAATTGGGTTCCATATGAACTTAAGGCAAGCGACTTAGAAATCGATTTTTTCACTTATGAACAAAGCAAATAATCGTAACGAAGGACAAGAAGTAGATTCAATTTGTGCAATCCAAAAACAAAGAAAACCGTTGGATAACTTTTGATGTTGGAACTATCATTCAAAAGCAGCTTCTAGTGCATAAAAATTAAAAGTAGATTTACCGAATAATTTTTCGTTATCCGACTTCCCATTGAAACAATTTTATCCGTTTCAAATTTTTAATTGCAATGTCAAGCTATAAGAAAGTGAAAATATTTTTTTGACAGAAGAAGCGACATATGGACAATATTGATCCTATCCCCATAAGAGAAAGTAACCCAAATTAAAAAAGAAATTTATTTATTCTCTCTATAACTCATAATTGGCAGCAAATTAAATATTAGACCAAGCTTTTTATAGATATTTAGTAATTAAACAAATCGTAATAATATTGTACAGTCTCAATCGTCGAAACGAAAAGGAAATTTCTTGCATACGTTTTTCAAGATCATTGAACGAATATTGGAGAAAGTCGTAAAATCCCATAATTACGAAAATATAATTATTTAATTGAAGGAATCGATATTTATAAATGATTCTTGTATAATACAGTTAGGATTTAAATGGTTTATATTGGATTATTAGCGCGATGTTTATATGCGTTTACTTTTCTTCGGACGCGAAGACTAATTGTAACGGGATTGAGGCATGTGGTTGTTGTTGTTTTTTTATCTTCATAGGTAGATCCCGATTATGAATTCCGGTTGTAAAGGTTGTAGTCCCGTAAGGAAAGAGTGAGGAAGGCCAACGGTAACTTTTGCATTTTCTCGAATCATTTCTATAAATAGTTCACAAGTTTATACAACGAAACAAATCGATTGCAAGTTGTCACAAAAGAGAATAAGTCTTAGAATAAAATGTTAATTCTTCACTTTCCAAAGGTTGTTAAGAAAAACAAACTTAAATAATTTAAATGAGGTAATGAAGAGCTTTCCCCCTAAGAAATACACTGTATCCTAACATGCAGATTAAAATATATCCATAGTTATATTTTGGATATATTCCAGACTATATGACTTTTAATCGCTATATTATACTTGTCCAGATATAATTTTAAAATATAGATTATATTATATTTTACAAATTATTACAATACCCATATACATTTTCAAATCAAACTCACATGCCCTTTAGCTTACTTTCATCACAACTAGTATATCATTTGGAACTTTAATTTTTATGCTCTTAGCTCCGTTGTTCCACGGAGTCCGAAAAATTGTGTAATGGTTCTTGAAAATTGTAGTTCCCTTTAATCTTTAAAGACTCGATTTCAGTGACGGGATCAAAAATGAAATTTTACATACCGAACTTTTTAAATCGTGAATATTGAATGCAGTTTCAACCAATCTTATTTCGATGTGGTACAAGGCGCTCTTCGGTGAGAGAATGGTTTATAAGCACCAACAACTGCCGACAGTTTTTGATAAAACAAGCCAAAAGAAAACGAAAATTAAAAGCCGTAATTTGCGAGTTTTCACTTCGTTTTCAAAACTTGTTGCGAAGGCCGCAGCGAAAAAGCGTGGTCGTGATTTCCCCATGATTTTTGGCGCTTGGGGTTACCGTAATATACCCATTTTTCATCACCTGTCACAATGCGTTGCAAAAATCTTTTTCCTTTTTGTATTTCGAGCAATTGTTCACAACTATTCTGTACTATATGACATAACTATTTCGTCAGTGCATATAGCCATCAGTTGCTGAGCGCTTTTATCTAAATAAAAAAATAAAAAAATTGTTTACAAGTACAGAAACGCCGTTAAACATCTCTCGGCTTCAACTCGTATGGCACCCAATACCCTTGCTTCTGGTTCATTCCTAGGTTTTTAAGACATTTTGAAACTCCTTGTTGGCTCACTCCCAATGATCTTGCAAACTCCTCTTGAGTTTGACACTAGTCTTCATCGAGCAAATGCTCGAATTTTTAAAAACTTTTGATCTTCCATCACTATCTCGGTCTTCTACGTGAGAATCAACGTTTCTTGAAGTGTTGATACCATTCATAACATGTTCTTTCACTCATAGCAGTCTAACCATAAGCTTCTGAGAGCATTCGGTGAACCTTAGTCGCAGATTTTTTTAATATTAAAGAAATACCTATATTAAGTATGTGTATAAGTTACATAAGGTGCATTTGTATGCATACAATGTCTTTTTCTCGAAAACTTCAAGGATTGTCGTCGATATATAGCTAGAATATAGTTATTAAGACAGGATTGTTTTTACTTCTTTTGTCTAAATTTTCCTCGAACGAGATCACAGGTATAAGCATAAATATTGATATTATAATTCTATACAAGACATTATTACACACTTCATTCTTGTAACAATATAAAATTGATTTGAATTTCCAACCTGACAGATGCGATAAGGGTAAATTATGCGTGAGATCCACCTTGATGCGTTTAATCAATTTTTTCACAAACTAGAAAAATTAATCTTGTCTTTTTAACATGTCAGCAATTAAAACGTCACGCCTCTAAATCGTGAGAAATTTGATTACAGATTAAATTTAGATTATTGGCAAAACTAAGTGTCGCTCTGGGTTAACGATGCAAACATCAAAACTTGATTGATACTATACAGTGTGATACTATAAAAGTGTGTAACCCAGATTGAGTCTAATTGCAGCAACATTCTTTTATTGAGGCAATCAATTTCTTAACGATATTTTCTTATCATTACTAAAAACTTTTTTAATTTCGTAGAATTATGTCATCATGAAAACATCATCTATAAAATTTCTCGTTTTTTGTGTCATAACCACTCACAATGTAATCGTGATAAATCAAAATCTGTCTACAATACAAATCATATATTTGTTAAACAAAGCCATTATATGATAAAACTAAAAAAAAAACGTAATCATATCTAACACATAATGGAATACATAAACTTATTAGAAATGAAAATATAAATGCGTTCAACAGAGCGCAAATGATAGCCGGAACTTTGCACACATGGATGAAGTTCGAGCTCAAATCATTATATGTACATATCTAAGGTAATTATTTGAGTTGAGCTCATATCAACATCTACATACATAACACCACAAATTAACCACGATTAAGAAAAAAAATCATTGCTGCTAATGATAATATTTTATTGTAATATGACACACATTGTGTGCTAATATATTCTTTATAATCAACTATTTGAATCTATAAGAACAAGTCTCTTGATATTGTATTATCGATGGTTCTATCACTTCATTTATTGAACATTAAACTAATCATTTATGATCGTAATCTGGCTTTTTATATAGTGGAAACTATTATTTAAGATGCATATAATTTATTTATTGTTATGTACGTTGCTGTAATTTTTCTTTGCTTTAATCATTGTTATTGTATTGTGTAGAAGATGTGTAAAAGTGTGTTTATGATTCGACCTTATTTGGTTCGATTTATGCGTTTAATTAAGTCTGTAAGTATTAATTTAGATTTAACATTTATAGTTTATGTCGTAATGAATAATTTAAATAAGTAATGTTTAAACGTTATTTTTAAAGCAAAAAGATAATAAATCCTTACGCTTCAACATATTATAAAATAATTGTTAAAGGGAGCATTTACAAATTATTTTTCTGAAAAGGGGGCTAAATAAGATTGGATTGGTGATAAGATCAAAAAAGATTTCATATTTACTGTAACAGGTATGAAATTAATATAAAAAGCATTGATTTAAATTTTCATTGCGATTGATTAGTAACCTAAAATGTTGACTCTCCCCAACTTATTGAAAAACTATGAAAAATTTAATGTCGCGTTTTTAATAGTAAAACACTTTTAAGGCAGAGAAAATGTAAGGTAGAACAAAAAAATGTTGGGTGAATATTTTTAAAATGGAAATCCATATTTTGAGAGCCACTAAAACTTTATGTAGCTTGTCCAGTAGGCAAAATGACAACAAAAGTTTTTCCGTTGTATTTCCGCAAAGTGTACAAAAGTAAATATAATTAATTGATAAGAAAATGATTTTACCCTAAATTTTCAACTTAAGACCTCTTAAAGCATAATTACCATTGAAAAAAAATTGTAGTCATTTTACCTACTGGCAAAGCTCTATGCAATTTTAAAAGCTCTTAAAATTTGAATTTCTATCAAAAAGTAGAAAAAAAGAATTTACCCAAAAAATTTCTGGTCTACATTTCATTTTCTTTGCCTCAAAACTTTGAAATCTTGTTCTTAATATAAAAAAAAAGGTAATTTCAATGCCTCTATAGACGACAAACCCATCAACACCAGACTTATACCACAGTGTTAAAGATGAATTGAAATATTACCTGTTAATGTGGTAATACGTTATTTACTAATGCAGTGGTTCCCAAACTTATTTGGCCCCTTTTTAGAAAAATAATTACTCAATGCTCCCTTAATCAATTATTTTATAATATGTTGAAGTTTAAGGGTGTCTGGCAGGAAATTAATACGATACTAAGTGCCTGGCAATTGATGGCATGGGCCTTCGTGGTACTATCCCGAAAAAATATAAGAAAATCACGCCTCATACTTTGACGATTTTGAGAAGTAGGTAGGTAGGTAGTTTTGTTTGCCTTTAACTTACCTCTTACCTTGCGAAGCTAAACTTCATAATAGCCAATCATTCTATTGGAGACATTAGGCCGAGAAACTTTTAGCTTTTACACTACGACGCAGCTTAGGTCTAGCATTCATGGGATGTTCCTCTATTATATTGTATTTTTCTTCTTTATTTATTTTAGGGATTCTAAACATGATAATTTCCATTTAAAAGTGAACGTTAAACGTTTTATTTAAAAAAAGAAAATATTTTTTTTAAGTTCATTTTTGATCAATAGATGTTTTTACCACTGAAAATTCAATATCGAGTTTTTCTTAATTTCTCAATAGTCAACGTTTTAGATTACTAAGTTGTCATTATGAAAATGTATGTCGAATGCTTTTAGAAGACACATATTCAATATAACTGGTTCACAGCAACTATAGTTACTATGGAAACTAATACTATGGTGACATTAATGCCGCTATAGACTACGAACCCATGATTGAATGATTGCCTGCCTTATGTCACAGTATAAAAGCTGAGTTATAATTTGTTTATATGCTATTAAGTTACTATATACAGCATTTCAATATGTCAAAAGTTGCTACTATAATACATGTCTGAGTTTTAGCACTATCCAAAAGAAAATATAAAATTCAATTAATTCCATTTTGACATGTAATGACTCATATTATGACGATTTTGGGTGGCAATTTTGTATCTTCATGGAACCAATCGTTCCATCCCTGTTAAGGGCACTGCGCTATGAAACTTTTAGGTTTTACACTATTACGTTGGTCTGGCCTTTACGAGCTTGTTCTCTATTATAATACAAACTGTTCATTTATAAGTGATCTAATTGTAAATCCTATTCAAAAACAGAACACATTCCTAGTTCCCTGACTCAGTTCCTACAAAAACTCAACCAAATTATTATTCTCAAATTAAACTTTTCTAAGCTCTTTATCTGACAGAAAAAAACGTTTAGAGCAAAATTCATCTATCTCAAGCATCTAAAAGCGCAGCTATTGTAGTCTTTGCATTAATTTAATTAAATTTTAAGATCAAAATTACTTTTTAATGCTCTTAAATAATTTTCATTGTTTTTTTGGAAAAAAAGTTTGTATTTTCAAACATTAAAACAATAATTTTATCAAGAATGTAGTAAATGCCAGAACTAGAGGCACTAATAATATATCAACCATTTATTTACAATTTGAACGTTTCCATAGTTACTAAAGAGCCAAAACTTTAAATCACTACACGGTTGCTATGGAAATGTGATTTTTCTCTATTATTTCCCAGAATGGTTGGTTTGACTTTTCACTAACCTTGGAAACGTTCTCATTATAAATAAATAACTGGTTTATTTATATCGTTTATTTTGAAAATAGTTTTAGTTTTAAAGACACTTCATAATTAAGTGGGTTAAAAAGCTGGATTTTTGTAGTATAAATAAAGAAGAAAAGTATTATTAAATAAGAAAAATGATTCGTTTATTTTGAAAGCGTGATAAGACAGTAGATAAGTAGAGTTTTATAAATAAAAAAATTAATGTTTCATATAATGTCTCATTTCAACTTGCATCCTATCGATAACTATCTCGATTTTATCAAATTCAATTACAACAACAATAACAAAAAAAAATAATGATTACCTTCCTACATTGGTTTTCATATTAAACTACGTGCAAATCCTGTATCAAGTAATTAAATCAAAGTAATTCATGAAGGTATATATAGTAAAGACAATTGTCATAACAAACTTAACGCACTTTTACTTTTTATTCCTACTTAACGTTTCTTGTGTATGCACTCATACATAAGCGACGCATAAGTAATGTGAGAAAATTTTTTTTATCAAGCTCAACAATGCAGAAATAAAACTGCAATAATTGTTCCAACCACACAATTTATGCGCATATACATTGTAAAAAACAGCGTGTAATTGAAGCTTGTTCATCATTTCATGGCTTCTGTTTCACAACAATTAAAAGTACAGCACTTGCCAAGAGTAAACAAAAAGCCGCTAATTACATATTTGTACACAATAAAATAGTCGAAAAAGCTTATTTAATACCTCGTATGATGTATGGCACAGGCCGTAGGACATCGCCGATCCAATTCCCGGTGTGCCTGAAAGACGCGTCTGTGCTTCACCCTCAATATTTCCAGCCCCAAGCCTCGCATTCTACCACCACAAAATGCACTTCTACATCTACTATTTACCTGTTGATTTTCAACACTAAGACGGATTGAGTTTTTCGTAGTTTTTGATGACACTTTTGACCGTTTCACCATTCGCAACGAGAACATGACGCGAATTCGAATGTGTCGGATCACATATTGCTCGGTTTTCACCCGTGATTTGTACTCGCTCGGTTCGATCCGTTCAGAGTTCACTGAAACTTGACTGTGACGCCGATTTCGCACTTTATCAGGGTTATATTTCCGAGGTGCTGGCAATTGGTTGGTATTTAAGTCGTTTTCAGACGCAAATCGTTGATAATCGTCTTGTTGACAGTCTTGGTGCGAGACATAGATTGGATTGTTGTAAAGACTAATCGGGTCACTGTCTTCGGAACTGCACTCATAGATTGTGTCAACTCCGTTACGAAAGTGGTTTATTGTTGTTGCACCACGTCCAAGTGACATTAAATGGGCGCGCGAATCTCGAACCCACCCTTTACTAATCGTCCACTGATTCTTCCACTCGGAGGACTCACGACTTTTGGGCGGCAACCGCTGTTTGCCGCGAATAAATCTATTTTCCCAATTAGCACTGATTGTTGCCAAATGTTCGTTTCGACTCTCGTAGATAGGTCGTGGTGTCCATTCACCCTTTGTAGGACACGGGCAACAATAAGCCAAACACTTCTTCACCCGAAACTTGACGTTCATTGTCCATTATTGCGAGGTAAAAGTGTAATTTGGCGAATTTGTTGGCAGTTCCGGGAAAGTTAGCAAGAGGAATTATTTTTGCTCGACATCGCACATCGCGCGTTACACAGCCTAACACCATTCACTTTGGAGAGCAAACATTATATTGAAGCACTTATTGAGCTCATAATTCGCATTGAAATGAGTGAATTGTGGATTTATGATTACGGGCTGGCAATGAAGAGATTGATGACGAGCGGGTGGTCATTGAATGTGTGTTTGCGAGTGTGAAGTACGGATTCGACTACAGGAAGAATGGACAAAGCCAAAGCGAGCCGGAAATGATGGCGCTGAAGCGACGCGTTAATTTCTACTTCCCGCATATCCTTTTTAATGGCTGTTTGTTTCATACATATATCTACGCAATTGTGTTTAGATTGGCGGCAAATTATTTCATATATATTCATTCATCGACATTGTTACATAATAATTATGAACATGGTCAACATCATAACAATCATTATTAATATTATTGCCTAAATCATCTAAAACTTAAAATTCAAATTTTTTTTGGAATTTATTTATGCGAGATTTCAATGAGCTAATATTTTGTATTATTGAGAAAGATAATTACTTGTATATGTGTATTTATAATGCGTATCGAACAACATATTGTCATTTGCATCCGGACCGGATATAAGACCATAAGGGAAATGGTTTGCTTGATGTAGAAATCGGCCAGAACCAAACTGAGGAGACTCCAAATAAGTGACACATTTTGTTGTTGTTTTTTTAATTCCGGTACGATCACTTTGTGAGCACAACACGATTTTATTTAAAAAAAAAATTAAATTTAATTTTTTCGCGATCATTATGAGGTTATTTATAGATTTATCTAATTTCAAAACCCAATTAAATAATAGCTATTTGAGGTTGTTTGATTCAATATCATTAAAAATTAGCAATTCGGTTTGTTTTAATTGTTTGGCAGTTAAAACAATTACATCAAATGTTGAACTAATCTGAAATTTTGCTAGTTCGATTTTGAACGCGATTTTTAGTTTCGTTGTAGCAATTTGTGAAATTAATTGATGTTTAGATTTCTAATCGTTCAATCAAATCAGTTTCCACAATAATTTTTCACATTAAATTTCAGATTAAGTTTATTTCTTTTGGAGCCCAAGAAATTTCTACAATTTTCATGAAGTTTAATTAGTCAAGGTTTAAGCCTTCCTGGCTGTATACATTGCTATTGTTATTAATTTTTTTGTCATATTGGTTCGAAATACTCAATTAAGTATGTGAACATATTTAAGCAGTATCTAACTAAAAAGTAATTAACTCGTTGGTTTAACTTAAGGGAAAGCAATAGTAATAAAACGTAAACCGTGATAGGACGATAATAAGACGTAATAATTAGATTTCAACAGTGCAACACTTGTGATAGAAAACCCAACGAGATTAAAGCCAAACATTTTCCAAGTTACAGGCTAAGTTTTAAGATTCAGTCGATTATCCGCTTTACAAACTGGTAAGAAATTACGAAAAATACAAACTGTTTTTTTTTTTGTGTGCTTCAAGTCGCTTTATCATCTATTGTCACATCACGACTGTCTAAACACAAAAAAATTTCTGTTGGTCAATTTAATCTTAGGTCTAGGATCTTAAGTCTAGGATTCAACGGGGATCAAACCTGTACTACTTTACGCATGAAGCGGAGCTACTTTACTACTGTTCTAACCACTGCACCAATAGGTGGTGATGACACTGTTTTAATTCTCAATAAAGATATTTACACCTTTCTAGGTAAACTCAAAGTTAAAATATGAAGGGTCGTCTTTTTAAAATTCCTTTTTTATTTAAGTATGTTATTGTAATTTATGATAATTTTATTGGTAGTTGGTTCTTTCATTTTTGTCAGCTTATTGATTTCATCGATCTATGGCCCAAAAACTCTAAACTATCGAATATTTTCTATTAAATATATAATTCTATATAGTCTATATATCTATATATTAATACGTGAAGCAAAAATTTGTGATCTCTTTTTACCAAATTACACGAAAGGAGGAGTATGAAATTTGGCACAATTGAAGTTTATATGAGGAAGTTGTGTATTGAGATAATATTTTTTTTATAATAATGCTTCAAAGTACCTTAATTTAATGAAGAAAGACGTCACACACATTACCATGCGTTTGACACACACAGACACAAAATACACACAAATATATAGATTTTTAAATATCAGTTGTTCAGTTTCACCACAGACTTCAACCATATTCCAAATGTCATTATTTAAACAAAATATTGTGAGAGGAATTTAAATTTTGAAATTGTAATTATTGAAATTGAAGGAAACAAATTTAACCGATTATTTGATTATTGAGTATTATTATTAAAAATATATTTAAAAGATTAAATTATCAGGAACATGGATAAAAAATAAGATACGTATAACTTCAAATACGCAACGTTTTAACCATTTTATTTGGTCTTCATCAGGTGTTTCTTGATTATTATATAACGTATAAATAATTCATACTATATTCTTTTGGCAAAATCATTCAAATAAATTACATAAAAAATTAATTTAGGTAGGTAGGTACTATTTGAAAAAAAAAAGCTTAGCTTAATTCATAGTTTTAAACAGGACTTATGCAGCCTATTTCCATGTTTTTATCGTTGGCTTTTAAATGAAAAAAATCTAAACATAAAGGTACTTTTGTTTTACTTTTAAACGTAGGAAACTCACTTGAAATTACTTCTGATGTTTCTTAGTCATATTTTTTTTTTGTCTAAAAAATATTTCAGAATACTGTAATTTGAATTAATATACAACATTATAAAAAGAAAAATATCTGCTGCGTGGCGTCACAGTACTTTCTTTTACTTTCATTTATGAAACTCGCTGTTGGTTAAAAGAAATATATAAGCACTTTATGACTATACATAGCAGAACTATATGCATACAGGTATACAACATATATGTATTTATGAATTCCCAAACTTCACCCTAGAACCGTCCTTAATCGAATTTTCCCAGGAAAAAGTTTCAAATAAAAGTTTTAGCCATAATTAAGTTTAAAAACTATCATAAGCTTAAAGAAAAACTTTGCAGCCGTTTTCGAAAAAGATTGAAAAAGCTCAAAAACTCCGAGAATAAAGTGGAGCTTTCGGTTAACCGATTTCAATTAAAAGCTTCACGGCAAAACAAGATATAATATGAAGGAAAATTTCCAAGTTTGGTTAAATTCGGAAAAGCGTTCGATACGATATGGCTGTCACACACAGGCACACACAGATATGTTTCTAAAAACTACTTTTTTGGACTTAGGGGACCTCAATACATATATGATATGAACGAATTGATATTTAGTTTTGAAATTTTAAGAGAATATTCTGGAATAATTTTGTAAAAGATTTATGGAAGAAAAAAAATAAATATTTTGAAACCTCTACACCTATTTCCTTCCTTAACTTAAAATAAATATTTTCAATCATTATATGATGCACTTTCTTTAAATGAACCTTGAAAAAAAAATTAGTCAAAAAATTATTTTCCAAACATTCGCAAATGCAATTCATTGTCTGCTGTAGTTAGCTTAGTAACTAAAGTTTTTGAGGCAGTTACAAGTGAAGTGTACCTTTAGGTATGCAAAAATTGTAACGAATTATGGTCGAATTTTGACCACTGGGCAACCTCTAGTAGGTTATAAGTCTACGATATATTTTGTGTAGAAGGAAGGTCTTTATTTAACTAAGGAACAAACCATTTTAAGATTATTTAAAAGAAACTGCTTTAGATAAAAACTTTGCATTGCAAATCATTATCTAGATTCTTATCAACAGTAGCCTTGTACCCCTTTAAAAACTCAAATGATACTTTTATATTTAAAACAATTACTTAATGTTTGATACAACTATCAAATTGTTGTTAAGATTGAACTTCATTTTTGCTAAATTGCATTGGTTACGGAACGAGGATAGGTCATTCCCAAGCTGGTCGAAAATCTACAAAAAAATTTGCTGAGACCACATTGGGAAATTAATAAAGCACTTTTTCAAAATATAAATCAAAATATTGGCCTATTAAACCAGAGCTAAATCCTTTAAAATGGCAAAAAAAGAAAAAAAAATAGTTTTTCATTAGAAAATGAGGAGAATATAACAAAAATGAAAGGAAAAATAAATTACGGTTGATTTGAGTTCAGGAAGTGGAAAAAAGGAAAGGGTTTAAGGATAGAAAAGGTTTATTTCCATTTCCGACAAAACGATATGTCGAACTCAGATCAACCGTAATTTATTTTTCCTTTCATTTTTGTTATATTCTTTTCCTTTTCTAACGGGTTTTTATCCTGCTATAATTTTTTTTGGGTTCAAAAATTATCGACCTTGGTCTATACCGTTAGCAATCGAAGTATTTTAAGGTTTCAACGAACATAATTTGTAAGTAATCAACGCAATAATTCATAAAGATTTGCATGTGTTCATCATCATTTAAAAAAAGATAACTCGGCGAAGAAGTGCAACCTATGAAAGATTGATTTGTGTAAATTCCAAGCATTAAAAGAATTAAAGCGAAATAAAAACATCACATGTACTGATGTAGAAAAAACACCCTTTCAGTTGTCTTATAGTAAAGCTAACAAAGACGAGAAGCATAATTAGGAACATCTTAAATTTAAAACTGTTGATGACTTACTGATATCTTAGTTTTTATTTTTTAGGAACCAGACAATCAAAATAGGATATCTTGAAGATATTGGAAAACAAGTAAAGTTATTTTTTTTTGGCATCTATCTTTAGGAAATTCCTTAAAACAATAATATTTTAATAAACATTCTATATTAAAGTAGACTGAAAGTTTTCGCAACTTGAATGTTGACAGGCAAATGTATAAAGCTTCAATGATGACAATTTGGACTTGTGGATATTTAATCTTCAAACAATATGACCAAATAATAATTTTAGCGATATATCGGTTATTGAAAAAAATTAAAGGAACTGAATACGTATCACGACTAAAATTCTTCCAATGTCTTCTAAACCATTTTACCAGCATCTTTTAGAAAGTTCAAGTTCAAAAAAAGTCTACTAGTTCATTTATCAACCCTTCAGTATACAACGGCATCTTCAATTGTTAAAACTGCCTGGAAGAGATTAAGAGTATCCTGAGGTTACTTATGTTTTGCCTAAGACTTCACCTAAGATCTCCCTAAATAATTGTTGAGTAGGTATAATAAATGTTGACGCGACTCAAAACAAATATCTTTTAAGTAATGAACTTGGTTGAAAAAATATAGAATTTTCAATCATTTTTCATTGTTGATCGAATCATTTTGTGATAAGCTATTACCCATAAAACTATTTATAAATAAAAGTCCTGAATCAGGTTTACAAACTTTCACTGAATATAAGTGATTTAGTATGCTAATATAACATCCACATAGCACATCCAGTATGCTAATTGAGTGAATATAGTAAATATTTCTTTCTGACTTGATTCAGTGAAACTAATTGTTATCTTGTAATATACTAAAAAGTTGCGTTGTGATGGAGAGGAAAATAGCCATTCATGTAATAATAACTCGCTCAGCAACCTTGGTAAACGACATGGTATATAGCTAACAATGTGTATACGAGCTCTGTCGAACACTTCCCGATCCCCTGACGAGAATGTAACACACATTTAGCGACATGACAAGATAGATAGGCCAAAAAATTTGAGACTATGTATAAAAAATTTCACTTTAATCAGCTAAGATTTAATGATTTCGATTAAGCAACTGTAAGATGTAGAAGCTAAAAGAATTATGAAAATTTTGTTTTTAGGGTTTCAATAGGCATCTTGTCGAAATCGAACCGTTCTTGAGTTCAAACCTCAAAAACTTAGGATCAATAGTATATTTGAGTTTTATAAAATTCACTTTATAGTAATTTAAATCCCTGTGTACAAGCCGATTTTATATTTACTTAGTACAATTATAAATTATCATTTTATATGTTATCATCAAATTAACCGAGGTTCAACCTTCAAAATAACCAGTCTACCGCTAAACTTCATAGACCAAACGACACAATTTCTACTAAAGATTCACTATTTGACTTGATGAAATCTCTATTTTCAGCTTTGATGATTTTAAAGCAATTTTTTTCTACCAGAACTTCAAAAATCAATAAAATAATTACAAGCATTTTAATAGTATACGTTTCAATCAATCGAATGAACCATCTGCGTTTTATTTTCCGTTACAATCCAAAACTCCAGTTCAAACTCAAAATTATATGTTAGTGTATACCTAATTTTCAGATATATAATTGAAAGCAAGATTCCAACAAAAAAATTAATAATTTTAAATTTCCATCAAATTCGCGATGAAAATCAATTTGCAAATAATCATCACACTCTCATATTATTTCTTCACGTGCAACCTAAAATTTATGGTCCAAATAAGAAAATATAATGAATAACAAGCGTTTAATTTATAATAATATTTATTATATTATAACCTAAGTATATACGTTCTTATTGTTGCACACTGAACTGTTAATTTTTCATTTCTGTGTGTTTTTTTTTTTAATTGTAACATTCTGATTTTGATATAGTCTACATCACATGTGGTTTTGTGGAATTAATTATTTTGCTTGTGATTAATTGATTTAACTTGACGTGCTCGATATTAACTAATTACAATTAGCGCTATTAACTGATTTTTTTTCGCCTATAAACCAATAGAATTAGTTATGTGGAAGATATAACTGCTGTTTTTCAACACGCTAAATCGATCGTAACATTTAGTAATACGTTTTAAATACAATTAGAGAAATTTGTTATTTTATTTTAATTTAAATTAAACTTTAAAAGTGAAATCGTCTCCCAAAATTTTACTGTGTTTGTTCTTTTATGGTAATTTTTTTCAATTATTTTTCTCATAACAACAAAAGTCAGCTCACTCACAATTTTACTGACCGCATTATTGAATAAATACGCTGTGAAAAAATTTAGTGTAATGGAAACTTTTTCACTGAATCAAAAAGAGAATTTTGCCTAATCATGGGAGACGAAGCATTTTCAACTATATAATTTCAATTATTGTCGAAAGATGTGAAAAGGTGTATGAATCAAAAGTAAAAACGTTGATTAAATAGAAAATTTTGAGTCAAGTTCATGACTAATTGGTCGAGTTGTGACGACTTGTTATAATGTAACATTGAACTTGAATGGTTTGTGTATAAAACCTACCATAGCTATAGAGAAGTGTACAGCTGTGAGATTTTATGAGAGATGTGTAACTTGAAAAGATTTCATCTGTCGTGCGGATTGATTTTCAACTTTCTAAATGTTTAAATAAAATCTCTTAGCAACGAGCACTTGAAGGTAGTTATTCATTAAATTATTATTTTATTGCCTACTTATTGACATCTGATATGTCGTTAGGAAAATAATAGTTTCATTTTATTTTAGATAATCTATCGATAATAATATAAGGGCTTGATTTATTTATATCAATAAACTTTTTCAAATAGAAAATTCTACAACTAAAGGTGGGGGTGACCAAACAGAACGAGAACATTAATGAAACTCTTTATAAATATAACATTTTCTACAGATTCATTACTTGGCTCGATTTTATAGCTACTTGACCTAAATTTTACTTGAAATCAAGCCAAACATTGACTTCACAGCTTATTTCATTTATAAGTCAAAATACTATATATAAATCAAGCACCATTCTACCACAAAAATTTCTAACTATTTGATTTGATAAATCCCTAATCCTTTCAAGAATCTTGTATGTATAAGTGGTAGAGGTAGAAGGTAGAAACAGTGCTTTGTGCATTTTGTGCTTATGTGAGCCAGTTTTCAAAAGAATACTGCAGCATCTCGGAAAGTTGGACATGATGCCTGGAGAGATAGCAATGGCAGCCCCTAGGCTGAATTTCTTTAAAAGCCTAATGCTCCCCTAGTTAATACAAAGGGTCACATCACAACAGACCACATTGGATGCGGTGATAAAGGGAAAGAAATCCTGAGATTCATACAGTGACAAAAAAAATAATTATTATGAAAATTTCGAAAGAATTAATTAATATTATATATAAGAAAACCCGACCATGACTAAACATGTTCTAGGTGCAAATTACATTACAAAAATACTTATGTGGGGTAAAATATCATTTCAACTCAGAAGAAAATTTCTAATATAAAATTAATTTTCTCTTTTTGAAAACGTGAATATTGAACTTCATTATTTTACAAACTAAAAGTTTCTTTTAATGTTTTTAAAATAATAATAAAAAAAATCGTTAATACTTTTGTAATTACAGGTAAATAATATAATATAATTATCATTTTAACACTCTACACTCTACAGTCTACCATATAGGAATTAGTAGATGGTTTTCTTTTACGGTACCAACGTATGCAAGTACGTTTAATTTTTATAATTTTCACTTTCTGTATGAACAATATATGTACATACATCCACATAAAATACAAATTCTCACACTGTTTGAACTTTCGTTATAAGTACTAAGAAAGAAATCATATACAAAATACCTTAAAGGTGGCACACATTCACGAAGAAACTCAACATTGAATTTAAATCAACGTTTAAGCCCAAAGATTTTTTATCAATTACTTTATAATATACTTGAACAATCTTTCTAAAATTGCATCTCAATTTAAAGTTATAATACCCTCGAGTTTAAAAACGGAGGGAAAGTTCACGGATACAGAATCAATCAATCGTCACGAACGCTTGATGTTTAATAGAATCCCACCGACTTATTACCGGCATAAAGAAGTCAAAAAGTCCATCCATTAGACATCTCCACTATCATTAAACTGTCAAGATTGAAGTACACTATAATAGAATCGAGACTACTTGAGTCGAATTATAATTTTACTTGAAATCAAAGAATTGCCATTGAACGTCTCCAGGCATTCACTTCAATCTATGTGCGAACACTTATTTATTTAAATTGATTAAATTGTATGTACGGAATGATTTTATTCGGATTTTTATGTAATTAATTACCGCACTAACGAAATGCTTTACTTTCATTTACTAAGTCAAGCATTGCTATTTGAGTCTTAACCAATTGAAAAGTAACTAATGAATGACTAAAGTCTGTAAAATGCAATTATTTTATATTTTGGTTTTTTAGTGCTTTCGGCATGAGATGTGCTCATTTTGGTAGTTTGCGTATTACTTAGGTAAATTCTGAAACATACTAATTTTTTATTGACAAGAAGAAATTTAGAAATTTAAATATTTGGTTTATGAAGTGACCTCATTTGGAAAATAATAACATTTAGGTCTTGTTTTGGAGATATGATAGGTTTATTAGAGTTCCAAAAATTAAAATCCTCAGTTCTTCAGTTAACATTATATTTTGAAATCACTACCTATCCTTATTATAAAATCTCATTTATTTTAATTACACCACGTCAAAGTGTAAAAATGATCCTGACATGTTTTGAAACATTTCGGGTGAAAGTACTTTCAAAACTCAACAAAGAAATTTTTTTATTTTGATAATTTTTGCAATAATTCTTGCAATCGCTATACATAGCGGGTGAAGATATTTTACACCATTAATTAAGCAGTTATACAAACGTTATTCTGGCCAAGAATACTATAAAAAATTGAAACTTTCCTTAGAAAAGATTCAATATGACTAACACAAATGGAAAATTTGTAGAGATTTAAATTTGTAAACTTTGTTTTAGGGTTGCAGCTTAGATATATAAAATACTGTTTTTTTATTTGTAAAGGGAAGTGTAGGAACAAAAAAATAAACATTATTTTAAGAAAAACTAGCCTTTAAGAAAAGCTCTTACTTTAGGACAGAAAAATATTCAATATGCACTTTCAGCACCATTATAAGGATATTTTTATCACCTCCCAATATAAAACTAGGTTATAGAAAGCTTTGTGAATGTAATTGGATTGAAATGGTGGTGAATTTTTATACCTAAAAGAAAAATTTCTCAGAATCAAAGAAGGAATATTTATAGATCTTTCAATAAAGATTTTTTTGCATTCTGTATACACATTCATACAATGAGCAAATGGGTTATAAGATCCAAATTTAAAAAAAAACTTAAAATTAAATATAAAATAGAATTAATGTATGAAAGCCACCAGCCATCACTGGAACTCTTTAAGAAATTGGGAGGTGGTCTCTTGGCCATTGTTGCTTTAAATGACGTGGAGGATTTTTTGGATGTTGGACATAGGAAAGAATTTGAACTTCTGGATTAGAACGGGAAAATTATTTGTCATGAATTTAATGAATCTATTGGAAATATAAGGGTTGTTAAGATATCTATGGGTTACTTCATTTGTAACATAATAAGGTGCGTTTAGGATTTTTCTAAGGACTTTTAACTCTAATGATTGGATGCGTTGGATATGAGAGGGCTTAGTGAAGCTCTACAATTCTACTCCAAGTGTCAAAAAAGGTGTGCTAAGGTCTTGTCGTTTCAGGCTTGTGTGTGGGTTCCACGTAAGTCGGTCGTTAGTGGTTCGTTGTTGTATCGATGGGGATTGTTGTTTAGAGTAAATGTTACATTGACGCATTTATTTTTGTTTATTTATATTTTTCATTTCTGGAACCATTTGGCTGTAAGGTGTTGCTGTATTAAATTGGTGGCTTAAAATGGGTTTGGGTCGGAGGCAAGGATCGCATTATCATCTGCGTAAGTAGTTATCATTGTGTGAGGATGGGTTGGGATGTCAGATGTATATATGATATAAAGGATGGAGCTCAGTACGAACTTCCCTGAGGAACTCCGGCTGGGATAGTTTTAAGAGAAAAATTACAGATCCGCATTTCATTTTGAAGGATCGGTCGGAAAGATATGATTTGAGAATAAGGGGACATTGAGATAGTAGGAACTTCTTGAGCTTATAGAGAAGTCCTGGATGCCGTATCCTGTCAAACGCCTGGATGACATCCAAAAACGCCCGTTGACAAAAATGTTTTTTTTTCAAGATCCGCAGAAATTTCATCTACTACCGTAAAACAGTGTTGATTGGTTAAGTGAGATGGTCTGAATTGCTATTGGTTCTAAGGAATAATATAAAGTTTTTCTTAACATAGGTACGTATTTCATCTTAATATGTAAAGAAAAGCTCAGTGATATGGAAAAATAAGATCGGGAACTGTTCATAAAAATTATGAAAATTTTTTCAAAAATCACCGACCAAATGATTATAAAATATCTTCAAAGAGCTTTTAACGACCTACTTATAAGTCATTAGATTGGAAAATATTCCTTAAAATTTATTTGCTACATTTTTATTTGGACTTTTTTCTGAAATTTGGTCGCAGATGGACGCAATTTGGAGCAGATTGGCGTTGGTAGGATGCCAATATGGTGCAAGTGTTCGCTCGTGACACCTGGTGGGGGAGAAGTCGTGGGATAAAGAATTCCAGTAAGGATTCCCATTTTTATCCTTGTACATCAATTTTTTTGAATGTTATAAGAATGCCAGTTGATAGTGCTTGTGATGTGGCTCAGAGCTGATATTAGTGGTATAAGGGTTGGTGATTGATTTAGAAAGATGTCAGAATTAGCGAGGATGTCTTATTTTTCTTTTACCAATATACCAAAATGACTGGGAATCCATTGTAATAACAGATGCTAACCTGTTTTAGCGAGACTGTTCAAGGAGGCTCGACATTTGTTATTAAGGACGCAATCGGTGGAGTAGTTAGATGATCAATTTACGTAACACAACTAATTATACACACATTAACATATTTGATTAAACTACCTTCAACCACATCAATTCACAGTTCATTCACCAAATTGAAGTAAGAATAAAACGAAACTTTTCAATGAATTTTATTATACACACATTTTATTGCAAATTATCGTTAACTATTGCCAAAACCCCGTTGATCTCAATAAGTAGATATCTAATTCCTCTAATTTTTGTAAATTTCCCGTTATTTTTTTAGATCGTTTTTAATTTAAACTTAATGACCAGACTTAGATCGTCATTAGTGTAATGTTCGAGCGACATAACTCGAAAATATTTATTATCTAGCTTAAAATTACGTAACTAATTGTAATGGTACACCGAAATTAAACGATCCAAGTCTTTCCTCACTTGGTTTTTTCTTGAAACGAACATTAAGTAAGGAATTTGAATCACGAAAATATTTGTTATGATTTAATCAAAAATCAAAAAAAGGAAAACTTGTATTATGTAAACCTCCAAAAATTTGTTTTTCTTTTGACTAAATTAACATTTCAATGATGCGATTTGATGAATTAAACATTGCGTTGCGTTTCTCTATTAAATAACTAAATAAGTATTATTAATTTATAAAAAGTATAATTAAGTAATTAAAATTAAATTACAGGTAAACATTTATGGAACACGAAAAGGAAATGCATCAATCCTTGTATACAACCTCGAACCAGAAAAAAGGCTTTCAGAATTTTTTTTTAAATAAAAATTTACCTTTTTACTAACGGATTGTTAATATTTAATTGATGTTTTTATGGCTACCATAACAAGAATTAAAACGCTTTCTTTTTATACTTTAATTTTTTTTTTTTGATCTTCAAGTCGTTAATGAGAGGTTATTGTTCGTTAATTCAATAAACAAATAGAATGGAAAAACTAATGAGCAATCTATGAAATTATCCATTTGTGGTTTACCCATCCAAAAGGGTCTAAGTACCTACTTGTCAGTTTAAGATCAAATAAAAATACTCATTATTTGTAAATTTTAAGTAACTTCTGTGAAAGTGTTCTTAACGCCTAACGTATTATACAAAAAAGAAATAATTTTCTGAATAATTTATCGAGTTAATGTTTGAATAAAGAAGCATTCATTTAAAAAAAAATCTCTTTGGTTGAGAGATAAGAAATACAATTTAGAGAACAAAATTAATTGAAAAGGGATAATAAACATAGACAGTTGAGAAATTTCTACTTTCTCCAACTTTGAATTAGGTGTAAATCAGTCATTTACTGCCTCTTCTATAAAATTTTAAACTTACCAAATTTAAAACATGTATCCTTAGATTGAAGCTTTGATATCCTTGTAATAAGGTTAAATGTTTCAAAAAGCACAAACTGTTTTGTTCACTCAAACTGTTGTCAGTATTTTCACAATGATTCAATTCCACGAAACCAAATATACAAAAGAATTGTTGCTGTAATTGTTGCAGCAACGGTATATCCAACAATCGCGAAACAACTCCAATCCAATTATCTCGAGTCCGTGTTCAGTTCAAGTCACTGACGATGTTTGTTTGCGATCGCGGTGAAACCATCGTTGTTGCTTCCTCGACAACGGCATTTGAAGTCAATGACGTCAGAACGGTATCTCTTCGAGAAATTGCAGTCTGTCATTGACTTTGTGTGTGTCTGTGTGAAGACAACCACCACTTCTTCGACGAGATCTGGCCACAAGAAGCTAGAATGTGGGTCGTCGTAAAAGTGGGTCGATCTTGAAAAACTCTCGTAAACTCAACGTGTTTGAAGATTCGAGAAAAGAGCGTTTTCCCAGAGGCGTTATCGGGTTTCTCTGTTCGACGACTCGTTTTGTTGTAGGGTGGAGATGAAGAAAGAAACGTTTACCAGACTTTTCCTAATTGATAGTGAAATTTCATGTTTTGACGAGAGCAAATGAACACACGAACGAGCGCGTGTTAAACTGGAAAAAATATAAAAAATCCTCGACATTTGTGACAGTCATCTTTTCATTGATTTAGATTATAAAGATTTAAATTCATCTTTATAGAGAAACAATGACGATCGCTAGGTACTTGTTAAAAATGAGCCACGCTGTCAGCTTTTAAAATAGGATTCTCATACTCATACGAATGATGTTATGCCCCTGCCGATTTAAACTTCGATTTTCCTCTTCTTCACACTGGAAAAACTGCAAAAATATTTGCAGTTTTTACTTGTGTCAAAATTTAACAAATTTTTACTAAGGTTGACCAAAAAAAAAAAAATGGTTTTTATTCCAAGACATTCGACAAGTTTTTACAAAAACTCCATTTGTTAACTAATGATGGAGTAAAACTGTTTCTTTACATTTTAATTATTCATGATATTTTCAGTCTTTTACAGTCCTTCACATCGACTAACGATCAATTGAGTACCAAATAGTACCCATACGATTTAAAAATATCCTAAAATGCAGGTTCAATATGTCCATAGTTATTGTTTGGATATATTTTGGTTTTTATCATTTTTTGTCGCTATATTTTATATCTTATATACTATATATATATATATATATACTTATATTATATATAGTTGGGTTATCTTGCAAATTTATCTTTTACTTCAAATCTAAAAACACATATTAATTAACAAGGTACAGAGTTATTCGGTAACAAATAAATTATTGTGTGGTTTTATGAAACCATGATGCAAGTGAAACTTTTTTCGCATTGTAGACATTTAACTGAAAATTTTCGGAATATTATTCAATTTAGGGTATAAAGTCGGGTTTTTTAATCTTAATAATTGGAATATTATCATTCGATAATGGGAAATAAATAGTCGACAAGATATCCAACTATAAAAAAAATTTGTGTGTGATTTGACGAGTTTCGGAATTCCTTTACACCCCCAACCAATCCTCAACGTAATGTAATTGGCTTGTATCTCGACTCGTAATCGTATCACTGTCGCTAGTGCCTTGATTAGAATTAGCACCCGATTTTCGCCTCTTGTAATTTGGACGATACTTTTGTATGCTTGTGATACTTGTTGCTTTTGATTCAGAATTTTTTCTTGATGTTTCCCTCGCTGACTGGTTTATTTGACCCACTAGCTGTATATTTGTCCATCATGATCAAGTAAACAACAACATTTACATCATTACACTGATCAAAACTTACAAATTCCAATAAACATATGAGTGTTAATATATATCATATACCTATAATACGACATATCATATGCTAACACGCTAAAATTGGTGTGGCGGTTGGAATCCTACCCTTAGCTCGCGCAAGATAGTAGGCTAAATATCATTATAAATGTAGTAGGTAATTAAATGATTGTCAAATCGACTAGGCTTTTCCACTTATATAAAGTGGATTATTATTATATTAACTAAATTATCAACACCAATATTGGTGACTATTACAATAACTACATTTTCTTGCCGAGCCCTGCCGAGAATGTACTACGCGACATGTTTACATTTAGCGACATTATACAAATAATTAGAATCCATTGCTTCATTTTTTTGCAAAATCCTTGATTCATTTTACAAATTATTGTAATAAGTTTCGCTAACACATGCATGATCTCATAATTTCCCGTTAATATTTCTGATAAACTAATACATATTTCTGCTTACATATTATGTATATATATTCTCGAATGTAATACGTTATAGTTATTGAAGATATCTGCTAATGAAACAAAACAATGCTTTGCAGAACATAACCAATTATAATTCTGGTTATATTTGTAGAAATGTCTCTACGGATGTATTCTAAAAATGTTTCCTAGATTATTAGATTTATATCCGGTTATATTTTTGGATATAATGTTTTCGTATTGGTATCAAAACTTTCTGCTTATCATATCTCAATCGAAGAAATACCTAGACCTCCAATGCATGAGAAGGTCAACTCAAAGAAGGTTCAAAGATACGAGAAAGTAACCTCAAGGAGCTTTTTTATAATGTAATCATGCTCATCACTGCACTTTTCAACGCAATTATGGAAAAGGGAAACAATAAAAAAAACTATAAGTGTTCCAAATCGATAGTTGAAACATTCAACGATTAAATTAGGGCGGAAAATTGGCTTGCATATAGATAAAAACTGAAGCAGATGCATTTAATGATAATAATTATCTGTCGCTTTCACCACAAACGTAATTCATAGGCCATAGCACAATATGTTGGATACACACATTTTTTCCAAGCCAGTAACACAATATTTTTATTTCCCAAAAAAAAAACCTAAAATCTAAAATACATTTAATTTAATTAAGATAGTTTTGATTTTTTCAGATGTTGAACTAATTTTATTTTCTTTTTCGGTCGACTTAATCAATAATTATAGTTCCTAGTTACCTATCAAATTATTTTTTAATAATTGAATATTAAGTAAGTTGATATGTTGATGAAGAAAAAGTAGAATTTGAGGTTTTGAAGGATACATCACAGAATACAATATTCGAGTGTATATAAGATGCATGTTTACAATAACACTAATTATTCAATTATATTTTATTAATATTAATCGTAACACTTTTTACAGGTTTTGATTACAACATTGAAAGAAAAAAAATTATTGTATTTCTAATAAAAATCAATAAGTAAATCTTCGAAAAATACAGACAATAAAACCAGGTTTATATCCACTTAAAAGAAGATGAAAATTGCTACCAGAAGAGAGATTTTTTTTTTGAATAATTAAATCTCATTGTTCTTAATATGATTAATTGAGGTGAGCGTGTCAATGGCCGTTATAAAAATTAATATTTTTTATTTGTTGTTATTAAATATGGATTTGTAAGTAAACTTTAATAAGATACTAACGTGGTTTCATATCAGCTCTAATAATTAATCAGCTGTATGTTAAATGAAATCGTGATAAAACTTACATTATGAAGTCCACGTGCATTGCATCATTTAAGACAAAAGAATTTCATTTCGGTCGATGAAATAATATCATAACCATGTCAATTGATAATTTGAAGGTTTGATGATTTTATACTTTATTTGATTTTTTTAAAGTGACATTTTGTTTACATCGTCTCAAATTTTTTCCTCTATCTATTGCATGTCACGTGTAACATTCTCGGTAGGACGCGGCAAGTAGTAATTGTAGTAGTCCCCAATATTGGTGTTTATTTAGATAATATAAGGTTTGTTCGCGGTACTGATCCAGAACTGGTGAAGAATCCATCCAAGTAGATAGGATAATCGCCAAACGCATACACGCTTATGAATAAACTGATTAAGGGTTATTTTCCCGTGAACGAGTTTGAAAAGTAGTAAAAAAGTAGAAAAGTAGTTTGGAAGTACGACGAGGATTAACGAGAACCCACGAAAATTATTAATTGAATAGAACGTTGACAGACGTTGATGCCTCGTTTACACGAGTCTACTTTGGTTGACCGATTTTAGTTAATCGATCAAAAGTGGAATGAAAAACCTAGTGTGATGACTCGTTCAAACTTTTTTTGATCCACTAAAAAACTGATTACGGTTCTCACACGAGGTTTTTTACTCAACATTTTTTGAACTATTAAAAACGGGCTACTAAAATTGACTCGTGTGAACGCAGCATGACAGCAAAACTGGATTAAGAATTAGCCACAATTTAGCAAACTGCACATGAGTAAGAGAATCGAATTTTTCATTTTAACAAAAATCTGAGGAGCGCTAGAACCAATTATGAATCGGTAACGAGCGCATTTCATGTGAACCGCGAATATCGGACCGTAATATATTTTAATATATTTAATATATATTATAATATATATAATATATATATAATATATATATATTTAATATATTTCTATATTAATACATTATATTAGTAAGCCAGGCTTAGCAAATTTAACAATTAAATAATTAGATACAGCATTTATAATGATACTTTGCCTATTATCTTACGCGAGCTAAGGCTAGGATTCTAAGCGCTACACCAATTTTAGCAATTTAGCCGTTTTAGAATATTATATGTCATATTAGGCATATCTATATCTTAACTAATATATAAAGCTGAAGAGTTTGTTTAGTAAACTACGCTAATCTCAGGAACTACTGGTCCGAATTGAAAACATCTTTAGGTGTTGGATAGTTCATTTATTGAGGGAGGTTATAGGCTATATGGCATCAATATGTAGGAGCAGCAGAGCATGAATCAAAGATCTAGTAATATCTATTTATCTTTTTCTGTTAAAATAGCTGAATTTCTTATTTTGGGTACAGGTTTCTATTATCTACACAACTTAATTTAGATACGCTCAGCAAAGCGAGCGAGATTCAACTAGTTTGATATCTGTTATACTGTAACTCCTATTTATGTTGGTGTTTGTGTTTTGATCAGTGTATTGATGTAAAAGTTGTTGTTCACTTGATCATGATGGACAAAGATACAGCTAGTGAGTCAAATAAATCGGTTTACGAGGGAAACACTAAGAAAAGTGCAAAATATCTGACGATAAAGTAATTTTTTATGCCATCTAAGGCAATTCCGAGAGAGTTCGTGCTTATAAAGAAAGGAAAACCTGAGTAAGGAGTAGAAGTTAGCGTTGATTCCTGGATAAATACGTCTATCGTTCAAAGTGACGAGCCTGTATTCGAAAATATTATTGCAGAAAAAACTGCATCAAAAGCAACTAAATGCGGAATGATGCTCCAGGTATCCTCAAAATTGCATACGGCAAAAATCGAGTGCCAGTTCTAATCAAGGCACTAGCGACAGTGATGCGAGTAGGTACCTACGTGTCAAGATACAAGCACAAGTTGAGAATTAGTTGTTGATGCAGAGGAATCCCAAAACTGATCAAATTTCCCTCAGGTTTTCTTATAGTTAGATATCTTGTCTACTATTAATTTCCCATTCTCATTCCCATTTTCCAATTATTAAGTTACGATTAAAAAACGCAATTTTAAACCCTTAATCGAATAGTTGACCAAAAATAAGTTTAACTTGTACCGTGGTTTCATAAAACCACGAAATGATTTATTTCTTACTTAAAATGTTTCCAAAATGGCTTCTCTTGATTTCTACTCTGTTTTCGTTGTTAAAAAAGTCTACATTTCTTGCTCATTAAATGAATTCTAGAAGAAAACCCTCTGAAAACTACGGGGTCGGAAGGAATTAACCTCCTCTCAACCCGCTCCCTCTTCAGAGGTCTGGTTGCAGCTACATGGAAGTCAGAAATTTTTCTAGAAATAAGAAGCTTAGAAAAATTTCTTTCATCGTTATGACCTTGGAAAAAGTTTACTGTGTGACAGACTTTGACCAATGAAAACTCTTTATTTTGTTTGACGATAAAATTTTGCTTGCTTGACCAAAACTAATTAAAAAACCTAAGTTAGTTGTCAATACCTAGGACATTATATCCTAAATCTAAACCAGAGACAAACTAATAAAAAATCCATTAAAAAAAATTCCTCTAGACGTGTTATATTTCTACTGAACGCTCTGATTACTTTTTTCTGAAAAGCTCAAAGTTGAAGCCGGAGCAAAACATGATTTCCCCAAACTGAGAATTCATTGGCTCATTAGTTAAACATTTTTGCAAATATATTCTGCCTAACATTTTGGCTTTCAGTACTGAAATTGTTTGATTTATAAATTGGCATTTGAGTCTCGAACCAATGACGAATGAAATGCAATCAATCTGAACTTAACGGTACACAAATGAAAGTTTTTTCTTCTCCAATTAAATAGGAAAAAATTGTTAAAACTAACAAAAAAAGAGAAAATGATTAGGTTTTATGACTTTTTTTTCTTCTAATGAAGCGCATTATTGTACAGGTAGTACTTAATATACGCGTGATTGGGTCCCAATGCGTACATTCATTGTCCCATTGACCCAAATATGAAACAATTTCACTAATGCCTCGAAATAATACCGACTTTATTCCATCGCATTGGTATGACGATAGAGACGTCTCTCTCTTGGAAGTCGTAGGCTGCTTAAGACAATTGTGAAGAGAGAGTGATTATATATTTATTTAATAAATTGTCGGAAATAGGCAATTAATTATTGTTTGGTGTACGTCTGTTGCTGCTATTAAGTGTTCATTACGTACGAAATGGAAGTACATAAATAAAATTTCGATTTTTTCCTCACTTAAAGGCTTTGCCGACTGGAGATCAATCACATCTTAATGACAATAACAATTTTCATTGTGGTGTTTTCGAGTCGGTGAAATTTTCAATTGAAAGACAAAGGACTTTGATAAAATCTGTGTCTTTTTGCATACATCGATATGCTTATTCATAGTGAGAAATCATATTCGATACCTTAAATGAGCGACTAAGAGAAAATATATAACAGAATTTTACTCTTAAATCTTAATTTTATCTTAATGACAAATAAATTTTCTGAAAATTTCACGGAATGGAAAAACCACATGGAAAATTGTATCTAAAACTTAGATTCTATAAAGAATCAAGAGTAAAATTCTGTTAAAAATTTTTCCTAAATCGCTCATTTTAGATATCGAATATGATTTCTCGCTATGAATTCGCAGATAGTAAAAAACACAGATTTTATCAATATCTATGTCTTTCAATCGAAAATTTCACGGAATGGAAAAACCACATGGAAAACTGTATTTGAAACTTAGATTCTATAAAGAATCAAGAGTAAAATTCTGTTAAAAATTTTTCCTAAATCGCTCATTTAAGATATCGAATATGATTTCTCGCTATGAATTCGCAGATAGTAAAAAACACAGATTTTATCAATGTCTATGTCTTTCAATCGAAAATTTCACGGAATGGAAAAACCACATGGAAAATTGTATCTAAAACTTAGATTCTATAAAGAATCAAGAGTAAAATTCTGTTAAAATTTTTTCCTAAATCGCTCATTTAAGATATCGAATATGATTTCTCGCTATGAATTCGCAGATAGTAAAAAACACAGATTTTATCAATGTCTATGTCTTTCAATCGAAAATTTCACGGAATGGAAAAACCACATGGAAAATTGTATCTAAAACTTAGATTCTATAAAGAATCAAGAGTAAAATTCTGTTAAAAATTTTTCCTAAATCGCTCATTTAAGATATCGAATATGATTTCTCGCTATGAATTCGCAGATAGTAAAAAACACAGATTTTATCAATGTCTATGTCTTTCAATCGAAAATTTCACGGAATGGAAAAACCACATGGAAAATTGTATCTAAAACTTAGATTCTATAAAGAATCAAGAGTAAAATTCTGTTAAAAATTTTTCCTAAATCGCTCATTTAAGATATCGAATATGATTTCTCGCTATGAATTCGCAGATAGTAAAAAACACAGATTTTATCAATGTCTATGTCTTTCAATCGAAAATTTCACGGAATGGAAAAACCACATGGAAAATTGTATCTAAAACTTAGATTCTATAAAGAATCAAGAGTAAAATTCTGTTAAAAATTTTTCCTAAATCGCTCATTTTAGATATCGAATATGATTTCTCGCTATGAATTCGCAGATAGTAAAAAACACAGATTTTATCAATGTCTATGTCTTTCAATCGAAAATTTCACGGAATGAAAAAACCACATGGAAAATTGTATCTAAAACTAAGATTCTATTGGTTTCAATTGGTTGAAAAATCTTATCGTAACCATGACAACGATCACAGCACATTCATGTACTACTTCAATGTCAATCCGCCGTTGGAAATAGTTCAACTTTAATCGATTTTATTGATCGTAAATCGGCTCTAAATCAAAAACAAAGCAAAGAATCGTGATTAATGTGTCTTAACTGTTAGTTTTAAGTTCGTTTTTTTTGTCCATTTGTGAAAATATAATAGAAAGCACTCAAGTATGTATGTACTGTACGTGTATGTATCCTCGCTAATGGGAACTATTTTTGCAATGAACCTTAGAGTATAGATTGGCAAGAGTAAATTTGGAACAGTTGTCGATTTTTTAAATTTCCTGTCCTTTCCGAGATATTCGTAATTTTCGTTTTTATTACAAATTCTTTTTAATCATTGTGTTTGTGTTGATTGTATAGACAACCAGCACAATAGTTATGCATATTGTGATTGCCTGTGCTAAACACTGGCTTTGGGAAGTCTCCCCAATGATTTATCAATCGCAAAATAGCGGCCTTAAAATTTATCGATTTTCTTCAACAAACACTCAACTATTCAGCGTCCTTCGGTTTTTACGATGTAAAATTTTTATCCCACGGATTTCGTTCAAACTTTGCACACACGTTAAGGGCCCCTTTGTGGATGCTAATTGATCGTTGAAATCTTTTCCAGGCATATAAGGACTTGGCAATTTTTGCATTTTGAATAATAACTCTACTGCATTAAATTCATAATTATTTTTATTAATTTAGTATTTTTTTAATATTATATTTTAATCATTGTTATTGCATTTTATATTTATTTGCTTAACATTAAATAATTACTTATAATCCTATATATATTTTATGTATACGATATTAAATTTTAATAAGTAGATATTTGAATTGTTGAAATATTTCTTTTTATTTCTAGAACCATCCCTATTATTTTTTCAGATATTTCTCCTTTCCTAGATACTGCTAGATGTAATGCAGAAAAAATTTTTATCAGTCAGCACAGTTAAAAAACATTATACAGTCTATGTAACTGTTATGCGGGTTAAGAAATAACAATTTTCAAAATTGAAAATCACGAATATATCGGGGAAGACGAAACATTTGGAAAATCGGCAACGACAACTATTCCGATCTTACTTTGGACTATTTATATTCTGAGTTTCATCGCGAAAATCAATCAGGAAGTCTTGACGAAACATTTTCTTGGCCCATGTTTGAACTATTGTATTTAAAATATAAGTTTAAAGGAAGCATTTTCAATTCTCTTGTAGCTACGTGGGATTATCGGCGGTCAGCATGCATAAGGTCTTCGGTTCGATTCCAGCGCTCGGCGGTTAGATTTTTTCCTTTCTGTTTCGTTAATATTCTTGGATGTCTCTATTCGTTACAGTGTTTAGGTTACAGCATTCCATCGATCGTTTATCTTTCGTCCTTCGAGACTTAATCGATAAGTTTCTAAAGACGTAGTGATGATAATTACCGATCGATGACAGGGCCAGTTTCTTTTTTACCTTTGTGAAAGAGGATTTTTGTTAATGGTTTTATTTGACATCACAGGATTAAAAAAAAAAATGAAAATTAGGATGGGAAAATTCTTTTTTGAATTTTCATATTTTCCAAAATAGGAAAGCTGGGCGTAAATCGTACTTGAATTTCCAAGCGATTCCCGAAATTTGATTTGGCATTTTTAATGTTTTTGTTGCGAAAATCCACCCAAATCTGAAAAACTCTTATATAAGTGACTAAAATTGGCATTTTTCGTGTTTTTTTGCAACTTTAACGTTGAATACCTTGTTAGCTATCGATCGTACGTTAACGAAAGTGAGTTCATTAGAATCAGCGTGGAAAACTCTATCGATCGGCACCAAGAACGTATCGGAAAAGCTTGAGGGGAAGGTTACCGTTTTATTGAATTTTTCGATTTCTCGAAACAACAACCAGATCACCCGCTGATTTTGATGTGGTCGCCGCAGAAAAACGTTGACACTTGTTTAGTTCCGATTGCGATGAAACTCGGAAAATAGATAGAGGATGATAAAATCGGAAAAATGGTCTCAGCCAATTTTCCTAATTTTTGGTCCGTTCCGCGATAAGCGTACTTTTCGATTTCAATTAGATCATTCTCAATTATATAGAGCTAACTGAATATTTTCAATGGACTTCATTCGGCAGCCTGCAGGTTTCCGGAAACACTGAAAACCCCAAGAAAATAAAAAAAAAAAAACATCGTGAACTTTACAAAGTGCAATGATAAATACTTACAGAATATAATGCAATATAAATGTAGTTTATGCCACGATGGAATTTAATGTTATTTGATTATTACATTTGGGAGAGTATAGGTTTCCGGAAAGATAGAATACTAATAGAAAATCACATAGGATCCTATTGAATATCCTTACATACGTAGAAGAAGGCTTCAAGAATCAAATGCAATATCAGTTCAGCTGTAAACAAGGATAATTAGCTTACAGGAAAGCAATTTTCATGTGGATTTCATAACCCCATACAGCAAATGATTTAACAATGAATTTTCATGTTAACTTATTTCCGATGGCATTAAAGCATCGGATATTAATTAATAATTTGTTTTTTTTTTTAATAATATTATGCCACAAAAACCACTCAAAACCATGATTTTAAGATAAATAAGACACTTTGACCGGAACATACATAGCTACGAACGTGCCAACAGTTGAAATTTGGAATAACGATAATGTTTAGCGAGAAGGAAAAGGATATCCTAACAGGTTGTTAAAAATATTCGTCCTTTCCAAGATATTAGATATTAGCAAATTTTCAATTTCCAAACAGGTGACATTTCTTGGATTCAAAAATGACTTTTACTAAGGCGCCTCTTCAGCGAAATTCGATTAACTACACTATTTCTGCATTACCGATATTTTAGGTCGGTAAATTTTGGTCGGTAAGGAAGAACTTTAAATTCGATACGGACATTTTTCAGTGCGGATATTATTTGATTAATTTATTTAATATTCTAATTGACAAATTATTTACAATATTTTTATTATATGCAATACTTTTAATCATTGCTATTTTATTTGTCTCAAATATATACAAATATATACAAATATTTAACACGTTTCAATTGGATGAAAAATCTTATAGTAACCATGACAACGATCACAGCACATTCATGCACTACTTCAATGTCAATCCGCCATTGGAAATAGTTCAACTTTTATCGATTTTATTGATTGTTAATCGGCTCTAAATCAAAAACAAACCAAAGAATCGTAATTAATGTGGTCCGTCCCGTGGCGAAACGTGCGAGTAACGAAACGCATTCGTATGTAACGTTTCGCTACTCGGTACTAGATGGCGCACCCTATATTTTGCAACGAATACATAAGGCTCATGACAGCTCTATTATTTATATCATTGTACGGCTGGACTCCGTGACGATAAGCCACCGGGTTGAATTGCTATTTAAGACATAAATTGAAATAATTAATTTAGAACCTAGCTTTTGTTATAAAAAAGTGCACATTTATTATTTTTGTAATGATAATTAGTATCGTTCAGTGAGTGTTGACGTCATAAAGTACTTATACATTTAGCCATCTTGCAATTTCTTAGTTGTTTAGTTTTTTAAAGACATATTTAATAACATGAAACCTCGGAGAATTGATGAGTTTTCGACGAAACATTGCGAAACAGGTCGGAACTTATGACTTTCGTGGTATACGACCTATATCATTTCATAAACTGGGAAGCAACAGTATATGGAAGGGTGTAATCGAGACGGATGGGTACGCTGGTTAGCAGTCAGAAGATCGCCTTTCTTTGTCTAAGTATACGTCGCCTCCTGCACGGAGGACTTATTCCTGGAGGCCGCATACCGTAAAGGATCTACATTTTTTAAAAGGTAAGTTCAAGTAAATGAATAATTAATAAAATTTTTAATGAAATTTAAAGGCAACACCTTTCATTTAATCGTTGTAAAATCTTATGTAACTGAGAAATCTTTGTTAATAGGTTATAAGAAAACTATTTTCGCTGGATCTTTTCGATTAATTCGAAAGTAAATTTTGTTTTTTTAATTCGTTTATTTAAAGTCGCATCAACTTGAAGGTTATAAGCTACTTTTGATGAGGAGTTTTAGATTCTAGTATTTATGTTATTTGTTAGTATGTACTTTGGTTAACCTTTTCACTTTTGATTTTATCAGTTTTTATGTATGGGTTATTTTTATTTTTAATTACTATATGTTCTCTATAAGTTTTTTTTTTTTAGGAATCTAAATAGTTTTAGTGATTTGGTTTCATTGTCCGATAAGATTCTTTTATGGTATGATTGTGTACTAACGTTATCCTCTCACTCGCGTATTTGGGGCAGTTCACTAGAACATGCTACACTGACACTTGTACACCACATACGTTACTCACGGTCGCTGACTTCTTTTCCAGAATATGACTATGTATTAGTTTACAGTGTCCTAGTCTGAGGCGGCACAATATTACTTCTTCGGTTTGGTTCTATCTATATGAAGTTCTCCAAATGGTTGGAGTATTATTAATGGATCTCAAGCTACGTTCTTCTTTATTCCACCACTCTACGATGTAAAGCTCTTTAATTGCTCGTAAGGTTTCCAATACCAGATCGGTTGAAGGTATTCCGATGTTTCGTCTGTCCTCGATCCCTTTTGCCCTTGCGGCCTCGTCTGTCTCCTCATTCCTTGCAATCCCGCCATGACCAGGGATCCACAAGAATTCGATGATTCTTCCTTCTTATCAGAGTTTTGTAATGTTTCTTTGAATTTGGGTTAAAATGGATGTTTGTTTGCTCAAATATACTGTATACTCCTTAAAGCGGCAATTTAGTCAGAGCAGATCAGTGTTCTTCCTAGTTCCATTAGTTCCTTCGATGATATCATTAGCTTTATCGTACACATTATTGCATATAGCTCGGCAGAATAGAAGGATAATTGGGGTAGCAGTTCAATGGAAATTTGGATATATTGGGTGGAAAAGGCAGCTCCTGTATGCGCTGCAGTTTTTGATCCATCTGTGTATATTAATTGGTGTTGTGGAAAATATTTGTAAACGATTTCATGGAGCTCGGTCTTCTATATGGTTGAATGGGTATGATCTTTGTTCCATGTTCTCAGTCTGAAGTTTATGTTAACTTCACTGACTTCCCAAATGGCGATTTCGTGTGTCATTGGATGTATCGTTTTCGTGATGCCAATCTCCAGGTGACTTTCTAGTTCTAGTGCTCTAAATAAAGTATATTGGTCCAACTTGTCTTGCTGTTCTATACCTGTCAAATAAGTTTGTGGTATTTAAAGAAGCAACTATCGAGGTTATTTTTTGTTTATTGTCAATGAGGTACTTTAGGGTTAGACTGTCTCTCCTCGGAAAGTAAATTATTTGCAATAGTATTTTTACTATTTAACATATAGGGGCTGCTGAGATGAAATAATAATTGCATTTTTCATTCTATAACTGTCATATGTAATATAATATTTATTGCAGCCCCCCTCTCCCCGCACCCCGCCCCTGATGTCTTGTACGTGTATGTGTGAAGCAGCCCCCCTCTCCCCGCACCCCGCCCCTGATGTCTTGTACGTGTATGTGTGAAGCAGCCCCCCTCTCCCCGCACCCCGCCCCTGATGTCTTGTACGTGTATGTGTGAAGCAGCCCCCCTCTCCCCACACCCCGCCCCTGATGTCTTGTACGTGTATGTGTGAAGCAGCCCCCCTCTCCCCGCACCCCGCCCCTGATGTCTTGTACGTGTATGTGTGAAGCAGCCCCCCTCTCCCCGCACCCCGCCCCTGATGTCTTGTACGTGTATGTGTGAAGCAGCCCCCCTCTCCCCACACCCCGCCCCTGATGTCTTGTACGTGTATGTGTGAAGCAGCCCCCCTCTCCCCGCACCCCGCCCCTGATGTCTTGTACGTGTATGTGTGAAGCAGCCCCCCTCTCCCCGCACCCCGCCCCTGATGTCTTGTACGTGTATGTGTGAAGCAGCCCCCCTCTCCCCACACCCCGCCCCTGATGTCTTGTACGTGTATGTGTGAAGCAGCCCCCCTCTCCCCGCACCCCGCCCCTGATGTCTTGTACGTGTATGTGTGAAGCAGCCCCCCTCTCCCCGCACCCCGCCCCTGATGTCTTGTACGTGTATGTGTGAAGCAGCCCCCCTCTCCCCGCACCCCGCCCCTGATGTCTTGTACGTGTATGTGTGAAGCAGCCCCCCTCTCCCCGCACCCCGCCCCTGATGTCTTGTACGTGTATGTGTGAAGCAGCCCCCCTCTCCCCGCACCCCGCCCCTGATGTCTTGTACGTGTATGTGTGAAGCAGCCCCCCTCTCCCCACACCCCGCCCCTGATGTCTTGTACGTGTATGTGTGAAGCAGCCCCCCTCTCCCCGCACCCCGCCCCTGATGTCTTGTACGTGTATGTGTGAAGCAGCCCCCCTCTCCCCACACCCCGCCCCTGATGTCTTGTACGTGTATGTGTGAAGCAGCCCCCCTCTCCCCGCACCCCGCCCCTGATGTCTTGTACGTGTATGTGTGAAGCAGCCCCCCTCTCCCCACACCCCGCCCCTGATGTCTTGTACGTGTATGTGTGAAGCAGCCCCCCTCTCCCCGCACCCCGCCCCTGATGTCTTGTACGTGTATGTGTGAAGCAGCCCCCCTCTCCCCACACCCCGCCCCTGATGTCTTGTACGTGTATGTGTGAAGCAGCCCCCCTCTCCCCGCACCCCGCCCCTGATGTCTTGTACGTGTATGTGTGAAGCAGCCCCCCTCTCCCCACACCCCGCCCCTGATGTCTTGTACGTGTATGTGTGAAGCAGCCCCCCTCTCCCCGCACCCCGCCCCTGATGTCTTGTACGTGTATGTGTGAAGCAGCCCCCCTCTCCCCGCACCCCGCCCCTGATGTCTTGTACGTGTATGTGTGAAGCAGCCCCCCTCTCCCCACACCCCGCCCCTGATGTCTTGTACGTGTATGTGTGAAGCAGCCCCCCTCTCCCCGCACCCCGCCCCTGATGTCTTGTACGTGTATGTGTGAAGCAGCCCCCCTCTCCCCGCACCCCGCCCCTGATGTCTTGTACGTGTATGTGTGAAGCAGCCCCCCTCTCCCCACACCCCGCCCCTGATGTCTTGTACGTGTATGTGTGAAGCAGCCCCCCTCTCCCCGCACCCCGCCCCTGATGTCTTGTACGTGTATGTGTGAAGCAGCCCCCCTCTCCCCGCACCCCGCCCCTGATGTCTTGTACGTGTATGTGTGAAGCAGCCCCCCTCTCCCCGCACCCCGCCCCTGATGTCTTGTACGTGTATGTGTGAAGCAGCCCCCCTCTCCCCGCACCCCGCCCCTGATGTCTTGTACGTGTATGTGTGAAGCAGCCCCCCTCTCCCCGCACCCCGCCCCTGATGTCTTGTACGTGTATGTGTGAAGCAGCCCCCCTCTCCCCACACCCCGCCCCTGATGTCTTGTACGTGTATGTGTGAAGCAGCCCCCCTCTCCCCGCACCCCGCCCCTGATGTCTTGTACGTGTATGTGTGAAGCAGCCCCCCTCTCCCCACACCCCGCCCCTGATGTCTTGTACGTGTATGTGTGAAGCAGCCCCCCTCTCCCCGCACCCCGCCCCTGATGTCTTGTACGTGTATGTGTGAAGCAGCCCCCCTCTCCCCACACCCCGCCCCTGATGTCTTGTACGTGTATGTGTGAAGCAGCCCCCCTCTCCCCGCACCCCGCCCCTGATGTCTTGTACGTGTATGTGTGAAGCAGCCCCCCTCTCCCCACACCCCGCCCCTGATGTCTTGTACGTGTATGTGTGAAGCAGCCCCCCTCTCCCCGCACCCCGCCCCTGATGTCTTGTACGTGTATGTGTGAAGCAGCCCCCCTCTCCCCGCACCCCGCCCCTGATGTCTTGTACGTGTATGTGTGAAGCAGCCCCCCTCTCCCCGACACCCGCCCCTGATGTCTTGTACGTGTATGTGTGAAGCAGCCCCCCTCTCCCCGCACCCCGCCCCTGATGTCTTGTACGTGTATGTGTGAAGCAGCCCCCCTCTCCCCACACCCCGCCCCTGATGTCTTGTACGTGTATGTGTGAAGCAGCCCCCCTCTCCCCGCACCCCGCCCCTGATGTCTTGTACGTGTATGTGTGAAGCAGCCCCCCTCTCCCCGCACCCCGCCCCTGATGTCTTGTACGTGTATGTGTGAAGCAGCCCCCCTCTCCCCGCACCCCGCCCCTGATGTCTTGTACGTGTATGTGTGAAGCAGCCCCCCTCTCCCCACACCCCGCCCCTGATGTCTTGTACGTGTATGTGTGAAGCAGCCCCCCTCTCCCCGCACCCCCGCCCCTGATGTCTTGTACGTGTATGTGTGAAGCAGCCCCCCCTCTCCCCGCACCCCGCCCCTGATGTCTTGTACGTGTATGTGTGAAGCAGCCCCCCTCTCCCCGCACCCCGCCCCTGATGTCTTGTACGTGTATGTGTGAAGCAGCCCCCCCTCTCCCCGCACCCCGCCCCTGATGTCTTGTACGTGTATGTGTGAAGCAGCCCCCCTCTCCCCGCACCCCGCCCCTGATGTCTTGTACGTGTATGTGTGAAGCAGCCCCCCTCTCCCCACACCCCGCCCCTGATGTCTTGTACGTGTATGTGTGAAGCAGCCCCCCTCTCCCCGCACCCCGCCCCTGATGTCTTGTACGTGTATGTGTGAAGCAGCCCCCCTCTCCCCACACCCCGCCCCTGATGTCTTGTACGTGTATGTGTGAAGCAGCCCCCCTCTCCCCGCACCCCGCCCCTGATGTCTTGTACGTGTATGTGTGAAGCAGCCCCCCTCTCCCCACACCCCGCCCCTGATGTCTTGTACGTGTATGTGTGAAGCAGCCCCCCTCTCCCCGCACCCCGCCCCTGATGTCTTGTACGTGTATGTGTGAAGCAGCCCCCCTCTCCCCACACCCCGCCCCTGATGTCTTGTACGTGTATGTGTGAAGCAGCCCCCCTCTCCCCGCACCCCGCCCCTGATGTCTTGTACGTGTATGTGTGAAGCAGCCCCCCTCTCCCCACACCCCGCCCCTGATGTCTTGTACGTGTATGTGTGAAGCAGCCCCCCTCTCCCCGCACCCCGCCCCTGATGTCTTGTACGTGTATGTGTGAAGCAGCCCCCCTCTCCCCGCACCCCGCCCCTGATGTCTTGTACGTGTATGTGTGAAGCAGCCCCCCTCTCCCCGCACCCCGCCCCTGATGTCTTGTACGTGTATGTGTGAAGCAGCCCCCCTCTCCCCGCACCCCGCCCCTGATGTCTTGTACGTGTATGTGTGAAGCAGCCCCCCTCTCCCCACACCCCGCCCCTGATGTCTTGTACGTGTATGTGTGAAGCAGCCCCCCTCTCCCCGCACCCCGCCCCTGATGTCTTGTACGTGTATGTGTGAAGCAGCCCCCCTCTCCCCACACCCCGCCCCTGATGTCTTGTACGTGTATGTGTGAAGCAGCCCCCCTCTCCCCGCACCCCGCCCCTGATGTCTTGTACGTGTATGTGTGAAGCAGCCCCCCTCTCCCCACACCCCGCCCCTGATGTCTTGTACGTGTATGTGTGAAGCAGCCCCCCTCTCCCCGCACCCCGCCCCTGATGTCTTGTACGTGTATGTGTGAAGCAGCCCCCCTCTCCCCACACCCCCGCCCCTGATGTCTTGTACGTGTATGTGTGAAGCAGCCCCCCTCTCCCCGCACCCCGCCCCTGATGTCTTGTACGTGTATGTGTGAAGCAGCCCCCCTCTCCCCGCACCCCGCCCCTGATGTCTTGTACGTGTATGTGTGAAGCAGCCCCCCTCTCCCCGCACCCCGCCCCTGATGTCTTGTACGTGTATGTGTGAAGCAGCCCCCCTCTCCCCGCACCCCGCCCCTGATGTCTTGTACGTGTATGTGTGAAGCAGCCCCCCTCTCCCCACACCCCGCCCCTGATGTCTTGTACGTGTATGTGTGAAGCAGCCCCCCTCTCCCCGCACCCCGCCCCTGATGTCTTGTACGTGTATGTGTGAAGCAGCCCCCCTCTCCCCCGCACCCCGCCCCTGATGTCTTGTACGTGTATGTGTGAAGCAGCCCCCCTCTCCCCACACCCCGCCCCTGATGTCTTGTACGTGTATGTGTGAAGCAGCCCCCCTCTCCCCGCACCCCGCCCCTGATGTCTTGTACGTGTATGTGTGAAGCAGCCCCCCTCTCCCCGCACCCCGCCCCTGATGTCTTGTACGTGTATGTGTGAAGCAGCCCCCCTCTCCCCGCACCCCGCCCCTGATGTCTTGTACGTGTATGTGTGAAGCAGCCCCCCTCTCCCCACACCCCGCCCCTGATGTCTTGTACGTGTATGTGTGAAGCAGCCCCCCTCTCCCCGCA
>OY292317.1:600000-760878 GCA_958496155.1 Sisyra nigra
TTTTGAACGAGTCATCACACTAGGTTTTTCATTCAACTTTTGATCGATCAACTAAAATCAGTCAACTAAAGTTGACTCGTGTGAACAAGGCATCAACCACTGTCAACGTACAATTCAATTAACGTCAATTAAAGTCGTTCACGGAAAAAAAAACCCTTAATCAGTTCATAAGCGTGTATGCTCTTGGCGATTATCCTTAATCTTAAAAGTTATTGAAAATATCTTATCAACTAGTTACCAATTAATCAAGATTGGATTTATATCGATTTATTATAGATGAGATGTACTATAATAAAATTTCAAAGTTGGATATCTGGATTAATGCTTTATATTGACTATATGAAAACAACAGAAGAAGGCTCAGTTTACAAATTAACATTTACAGAATAAATCTCCCAGAGCTGGTTCAGTCCTAAAGAAAAATTTATATCGGCCTTGAATATGCTAATCCAAATTATGCATAGAAAAATTTGCGATATTGGAATAATCAAGTTTTATGGAATCTAGTGATCAAAATTTTAGATTAACGTAAAATGTTGAATTTTATTTAAAAACCGAAGGTATTACATCTTGTATCGTTTATTTCCTTTAACGTTTTTTACATAAATATATTTTCAATTTCATAAAGAAAAAAAAAACTTTACTGCTATCTGTCTTTATTTTGGTATATTAAATAATAATAAAATTGAATTTTTCAGGGAAGATGACTGCCTTGTGGTTGAAATGCATTTTCATCAGCCGAATAAGTATCATGAGCTGGTCCCCCATAACTGTATTCTCCTTGCACAGAGTCAAATGCGTTATCTGTCCCCTCATTTTTTAACACTACCGTCTCTTGTCGTAAACTTCCATCCGAAAGCTCGTAACTAAATGCATACGTACCATCTCCACTGTTAAGGTTATCATATCTTACAATAGTTACATCAGAATCAGCTGGAGCTGCGACACTCAAAGCAATTGACCCAAAGAGGACTAGCAACTATTAAGAAGTAAAATTTGCGTAAATCTTTAAGAAAATTCTAAATTTATTTCACTTACCAATAATTTCATTTTCACAGTAAAACTGTTAACGACTGATTTTTTTTTTTTTAATTACAAACAATACAATGAATTTTCCAATTTCTTCACGCTCTTTATATAATGTATAGGGAATAAAATCCCCTCTTGTATTATGGAAAATAACAAAAAACTAACAAGTTCTTGTCTAATATTTATTATTAAACAACTATTATAAATAACTATTTGAAATAATATATATATATAAGTTCTTTAATATGTTAATAGGAAATGGAAGAAACCAAACACTTACAAGTTTACTTCATTACTTACAAGGTTACTTCATTACCTACAAAATTATGAAAATGCAAATTTACAATTAAGACAGCACCCTTCAATATTAGTCTTGAATAGGCATGATACCTGTAATTGAAAATCACTGATGTATTTATTTAATGAAACTTGAATTATGGAATACAAAACACACATTTATTCTATTATTTAAAGCGAGATTGATTATTAAATTGATAAAATAAAATTGCAAAATTTGAAAATTCGCCATGTTTTGTTAAACACGAATCAGAGTTAATCAGAGCGAATGACGTCATGGTACCGAGAAGTGAATGTAGTCACAGTTGAATGTTGATAAACAAGCCGAAGAAGCCAAGCCAAGCAAACGATTTGTTTTTGTGATCTTATTTACTATTGTGATTTATTGTTATTTATTATTCATTATTTGTGATTGTTATTAAATCCAACGCAATCATGAAACAAGGTTTTATTAAGGCGAACAGTGCTAACTTACCCACAATCGACGTGTTGATGCTGGGAGAGTTTTTAGCATCAAACCAAGACTTCTGTGCAGCAGAATTTAGGATTATATAAAAACTTCCATGTAAGTATATATATTATTTATATTTAAAAATCATAATCATTTAAGTTATAACAGAATCCAAATAATCTAAAATCTTTTTTATATGTATTTCATAGCAAGTTAGAATTATAGGTTATATCATTGAAATTCACTTTCAAAATGTTTATTTATTTTATTTTTATATCGAACTTTTGTACATCGATTTCTTTATTTTAAGTTCGTCAGGTGATGACGCTACAAATGTATTTGACGGGACTTAAAGAAGGCCAGAAGGATACTATTGTGACAGTGTGTAGCTGATGGCAACGACAGCGCAAATGAAACTGTAGCAATAATTAATGTAAAAAAGGATGAAAAAAAATGTATCAAATGATCGATATTATTTTCTGCATGGAAAAATAATGTGTATCCATTGTTATAACAAAGCATTTTGTGAATTGAGTAAATAAAATGCAAGTTAAAAAAAATAGTTTTATTTAATTAAAGAATCTTATAAGTTTATTAAACCGTAGGAAATGGTGATTACATCATCAAGTATTTTATCATAATTATGATTTAAACAACCGGATCGTAGAATCGCTGTCTCAGACTGGCAATTTTTTTGTTTTTTTGCCACGATTTTTGATATGTAGCCTCAGTATATGTAGCTTTGCTTTTGGAGGCATGCTAATTGCCCTCCCGTTTTTTCCACACATGGTTTTATGCGGATCTGTGACACCGATCCCATCAAATGATATTCCATTCAATTCTCCATATCATTTGGCATCTAAAATTTTAATAAAATACTTATTAAGACAAGGGTAAAGGTGACACCTAACCTCAAAAAACATTGTTTTTACAGTAAAAAGTGTCAAACATGACACAAACGACTTTAAACTTTTTGAAATAAATGAAATACTCACGTGCACTTGCGTCAAAATGATCTTCATAAAAATAAAGATGAGCAGTAGGCAATATTCTTGTTAAATCTCGTCTTGCAAGTTTAAGCCACTTGTTTCGTATTGTTTTTTTTTTCGTGGAACGAACACAAATAACTTATCAGGAGTTTTTAAAGATGTGTTATCTGATAACAACTTTTATACACTTTGGAATTCATATTAAACAATATTTAGTAACAAAATAACTAATTGAACGACTAAGGAACTTCTGTTTCAAGCTCATATTTACACGACCATGACGTCACGCGGAGACAATTGCATTAACAAGGCGTTTTGGCACGAATTTAAAATATAAAAATTAAAATGCCACTTTTTTGGCTCTAAATCTTTATTAAATGAAGAAATATGTAATTCATTGTGAATAAAATACGTTTCTGAGCATTATTGGGTACTTTTTAAAAATTCGTGCCTATATATATGCCTATTATCAAGAAAATTAAATGCGTTTTTTTTTTATTTTCGATTTTGAAGTTACAATCAGTCATGGCCACCTATTGGCACAGTGGCTAGAGCAATAGTTCTCTCCAATTCATACGTCAAGTGGTTCGGGTTCGATTCCCGTTGAATAATAGACTTAAGATCATAGACCTATGAATAAAATTGACCAACAGAAATTTACTGTGTTTAGACTGTTAGCTGTGTTAACTTGTTAAAGCGACTTAAAACACCAAAAAAAAAAAACAGTTATATTTTATTTGAAAAGACCTTTGAAAACGTTCTCAAAATGGTGAACTTTTCAAGTATAAAATTTTGATCCGAATTCTTGAAAGAATTTGTCGAATGGACTAATGAATCTCACACTTGGGGTACCTTTTTGGGGTTCTTAGAAGTGTCGATGAGAGAAGGCCGTGTGTCCAATCCTTAATCTGATCAACAGACATTGATCTGATCGTCGGCGTAACATTGGAACGGTCTCCTAAAAATGCTGTCGCGAACCCTGTGCAACCTTGTGGTTGTTATTTTCGATTTTTCGTTCCACCAATTTTGAACACATTTCCGGACCGTCTTTCTGAAGTTGCTGTAGGTAATATTTGCGCTTGTCTGGTCTTGACCATGAGTGGTAGAATTTTTTTCAGCCTTGTCTACTTTGATGTTTTCTGATATTTCTTTGTGGGATGGTATCCAAGCAATGATCAAACTTCTGTCTTTCGAGAGGTTTCCTAGATTCATTTATGCTTCCTGAATCGTCTCGTTTGGATTTGCTAGTGCATCGATAATGGCTTTAGAGTTAGAGCATATTAGTACGGTACCTAATTTTTGTTATTCAATTAACTTTAGACTTTCAATGATTGTGTATGATTCGCAGGAAAAAATGATAAATATTCTGGGCAGTTTATATTTGAACGTCCTCTCATCGATTACTACTGCGCATCCACTGTGATCCTCGAAGTCCGATCCATCGGTAAAGATTCTGGTGAATTAGTGGGGTATTTGTTGGTAAGGGCTGTGTGCAATTTATTACAACTTGTGTTTTCTTCTCGTTTTATTATTTTTGGCTGCAAACTAAAGATTTGCTCTATTTACTGAATATATAATACTAACTGATACCCGCTCGCCATTAAGACTGCAGCATCTCGGAAAGACGGACATGACGCCTGGCAATATAGCAACGGCAGCCCCTAGGCAGGTGCTGGCTTTCTTTAAAACCCTGGAGCTCCCCTAATAAACACAGAGGGTCACATCACAATAGACCTCCCTGGTACCAGTGATAGAAGGAAGAAATCTAAATTCAGTTGATTGATTAATTGATTCCCTATCTTCACAACGAAATTTAAAAATTAATCTATTTAGGCAGAAACAGATGATAGATACTTTCAGACTTAGATCCCAAGTAAGTTCATCAAAATCTTTAAAACTTCTTTTCTAGGAAGAGATATTAGCTATCTTACAGGTTCATTACAATTTTAATATAAAATGTTCCTTTAGACTTGAAAATTTTTAATTTCAAATGTCATTTATAACCGTTCAGCTTTTTTAGTTGATAAGATTCATAGCTATTTTTAACAAAAATTCATTAAAATTATTTCCGTTAAGTAATTGTTAGCTATTTAAAAATTTAGTATATTATTTTAATACGTTTATTTCTAGTTAATATCTTCGACAATGAACAATAAAGGAATTCAAATATATTTTTTAAAATTAATTACTAATTTTATTGAGTGTTAAAGTGAAATTAACATTCATTTTCCAGTAAAAATTGTAAATTTTTTTAATTTAAACATTGTAGAGATTTTTTTTGTTGCTGCGTAAAATTGGCAGGGCCTTCTTGAGGAAAATATGTTAAAATGCTATTTCACGAACTTTAACAAAAATTACCGAAAATACACGGTTCCTCTAGGATTCAGTTGTTATGCTATCCTATATAGGGTGACCAACCGTACTCTTTTAAGAGTACATGTACCTTATATATCGAATTGGTGTAGAATTTTTCAAATTCTATGTTCTAAACAAGGACCAACATAACATTTTTATATTTCTAAGAAAAAAATAGCAATAAAACAGCCACTACGTACGACGCACAATATCCAGTCGCTCTGCTAACGCTTTTTAAATCTGTGATATCTTCTAAGATAACCATTTTTATGATATGCTGTAAAGAGCAATTTTGATCTACATGAAATGCACAACGTATCAAATGTATTTAATTGGATAACGAATAAAACTGTATTGCTTAAAATAGCTTTGTAAAGAACAAATAATTTTTTTATGATATGTAAAAGATAAAAATGGTTCCTGTGATTTACCCTTAGGAGATAGACATATACCGTCAAGGACTTTTTTTATTAACCTTTTTAAGATACACAATTTGCCGCATATTAGTTTGATCTATCTCGTAAGGTTTAGCTAGCGTTTGCAATTTAAGTGCACAAAAATATGCTTCTCGTGACATCAGATTACAAATTTGTATTTCCCGACTTTTTTCTATAACAATATGAATGTTTTATATCTGAAAACCTTCCTCTTGAATCACTCTTTCAATTGCTGAAAACTGCATTAAAATCCGTTTTGTAGTTTAAAAGATCTAAGGGAACAGACAGCGGGAACAACTTTGTTTTATACTATGTAAAGATGTAAGTAGTTGTAATTGTAATTTATCTAATACATGGTTTTTGAACATTTGATATAGGCTTAAGAATATGAAGAAAAGGCGTCATATGGGGCAAATGCAGCTCTCAAAATTATAATAGTTGATTTATTGTTTGTGTTACGAATATTAAAACTAATTTTAAATTTTCTACAAAAAAATTTTTTGTGTGTATTGTAATGCAGGCGTCATTTTCAACACTGAACTCCAAAGAGTATAACAGCTACTGCAAAATTTGAGAAAAGTAATACCTTATTTATTAATAATATGTGTCATTTGTATATATAATTATTTTTAATTTAAATATAAAAATAAATAAATTAGACAATAAATACAACAAAAATTCAAATTACGCGCGCCTAGTTAAAAAAAAGAGCGGTTTTGTGACTAACTTCATTTTGTTAATTTGTGATGATAAAATAGAACGCTACTAATGCTTCCAAAAACAGCGCCGCGATGCAGACGTCATTTTCATCACTAAACTCCAAATAGTATCACAGCTACTGCAAAATTCGAGAAAAGTAATAACTTATTTATCAATAATATGTGTCATTTGTATATATAATTATTTTTATTTTAAAAATAAAAATAAATAAATTAGAAAATAAATACACAAAAATTCAAATTACCGCGCGCCAAGAAACCCAGTGGTTTTGCGACTAACTTCATTTTGTTAATTTTTGTCTTAAAATCTTAAAATTTCACTCTAATCATTTTTTCATAACGCACCTAAAGAAGTATAACTTCAAAAACAAATATTTAAAATATATAAGTAATCAAAATCGGACTTATTTAAGCTGAGGATTAAGAAGTAAATACCTTCATTGACTCGACTAAAGAAGTAGCAATTAGAAATTTGGCCATAAACTATAAAACTTCATAGTTGAAAAACTAAATATGTACATATTACGATGACAAAAATTTAGTTTAGTCTCGTTTCCCATATTTCAAAGAAGGGCCTCCTTCGGATTCATCTCATTGCTTATTTTCTTAAACATATAACTAAACATTTCATCTCTATGAAACACCAAAGAAATGTCAACTTAAACTTTATCCTCTACCTCTACTTTCCGGCTTTTCCATGACTTTTGAAACATCTGTTGACATATTATTAACGTTCTTAAATTTGCTATAAAATCGAAAAAAAGCTTATTGAAAATATCTGATCAATTATTAACCAAATAATTAAGATTGATATAAATTCAAAGTTGGATATCTGCATTAATGCATTACAAATCCTTTGACTATATGAAAACAAAATAAGAAGGCTCAATTTACAATTTAGCATTTACAGAATTAATCTCCCTAGGGCTGGTTCAGTCCTAAAAAAAAAAATTGATATCGGCCTTGAATATGCTCAATCCAAATTATGCATAGAAAAATTTGCAATATTGGAATAATCAAGTTTTATGCAATCTAGGGATCAAAATTTCACATTAATGTAAAATGTTAAATTTTATTTAAAAACCGAAAGTATCACATCTTTCCTCGTATCGTATATTCCTTTTAACGTTTTCACATTAATATATGTTAAATTTCATTAAAAAAAAAAACTTCACTGCTATTTGTCTTTATTTTGATATAAATAATAATAAAATTAAATTTTTAGTTATCAATTGATTTAATTTTTGGTAGGAAGATGACTGCCTTGTGCTTGAAATCCATTTTCATCAGCCGTATAAGTCACAGTATAAGTAACACCATCTGGTCCCACAAAACTATATTGTCCTTTAACAGCGACAAATGCGTTATCTGTCCCTTCGTTTTTTAACTCTCCCGTCTCTTGTCGGGAACTTCCATCCGAAAGCTCGTAATTAAATGCATACGGACCCACTCCAATATTATTGTTATCATATTTTACAACGGTTACACCAGAATCAGCTGGAGCTGCAGCACTCAAAGCAATTGACCCAAAAACGACTAGCAACTATTAAGAAGTAAAATTTGCGTAAATCTTTAAGAAAATTCTAAATTTATTTCACTTACCAATAATTTCATTTTAACAATAAAACTTTTAACGACTAAATTTATTTTATTACAAACAATACAATGAATTTTCCAATTTCTTCACGCTCTTTATATAATGTTAAAGGAATAAAATCCCCTCTTGAATTATGGAATTATAAAAAAAACTACCAAGTTGTTGTCTAATATTTATTTACTATTATACAACCATTATAAATAACGATATGAAACAATAGATATAAAAGTTCTTTTATATGGTAGTAAGAAAAGGAAGAAACCAAACACTTACAAGTGACTTCATTAAATATAATACAAAATGATTGAGAAAGCAAATTTACAATTAGAGAGCACTCTTCAATATCAATCACTCTTGAATTTTCAAGAAAATTAAAAACGTTTATTTTTTTATTTTCGATTTTGAATTTGCAATTAGTCATATTTTATTTGAAAAGCGACCTTTGAAAACGTTCTCAAAATGATGAACTTTTCAAATGCAAAATCTTGACCCGAATTCTTGTTTTTACTTGAAAGAATGTGTCGAATGGCTTAATGAATTGCAATTAATTTAAAACGATAATAAATTCTTTTAAATGACATTAATAGTTTCAAATCAAAAAAATCATTGCCAAAAATGTGAGACTCGTATATATTAATTGTTTTTCTTTTCAAAACATTAATATTTACCTATTCATAATTTTTATATTGAATGAATTGAAGACCATACGTTTCGAACAGGTTTCCCATAAAGTGAAAATAATAGCTATTGATAACCATTTTACGAATCTAGGCACATCGAGCATGATCATTACATAAGTTGGTATTATTACGAGTTCAATATTCACGAAGATAAATGAACATAAACCTCACTCTCATACTTAGTGCTTGCAGGCAAAGCGCAAATTATTTTTTATGGATATCGAAAAAATACCCATAAACGCAAACTTCGGCTTAAATATCATCTATCATTGATCATTGTCAATAATGTGTAAAGACGAAATGGGAAAATTTCGCTCAATTCATATATTATGTTTAATCGACAATCTCTCTTTATATTATATTAGAATTTTAATTTAACCATGAAATAAACGGTTAGATGTCAGTTTTTCGAATCACAATTCTTCGAATGCACAATTTTTCGAAAAATTAATAATAAATAATTTTAGTTTTATTTGCCAGTTTACACAAAACAAATGTAATTGAAAAAAAAAACCTTTATTTAGTAAATAAAATATAATAATTTTTTGGACATTTTTAACATATATTTACTAAACAAAAAAACCATGTAATTTACCTTTGTAAATAGGTACCTATAAGTTATAGTTTACAGATTGTTCATTGTTGGTAAGATTAGCGTGGCGCTTAAAGAATTTGAAGTCGCCCAACGTTATGCTTTTGTGTACCATAGAAATCGATAAATTTTGACGTCAGCATGAGGCTTAAGCAGGCCATTTGCAAAATTCAAGGTATTAGTAACTATGGGAACTTGATGGTCCAATTTGAACACTCAATATTTTTTATTTGCGAACACGTTTTCAATATTAACCTTCCATTGAGTGGTAATAATTTTCATTTTTTTGCAATTCAAAGGACACATATTTTATAAACATCACAAATAACACAAAATTTCAGAAATAAAACACAGAAAACACCATAAAATTAATGAAATTCTAACGAGTTTGAACTCAAGTAATATAGAAAATATAATAGGCAAAATAAACAATCCTTAGATACCACGTATTTTCAAAATGACTATAGATTTTAAAAATATTCTATAAATTTAAAATGCTCTAATAATGCAGGATCTGTGTTCATAAAGATTTTCAATGAATTCTGAAAACTCATAGATATTTGCAGCATAATTTTTATGTTAAAACATTTAATTTTGTGTAAAACTTCGTGGTGTCAGGAAGTGCACATTCAGTCAAATAATGAAATTCGGATGACTATAATTTCTTTTGTTGGGGTCTCCGCCAAACCCCCGCCAGGGGGCCCCCCTGGACCCCTTTGGCATTTGTAGTAGGAAATTGTTGAATGAATTTATATGAATTAACTTAAAATAAATGACAGTTCCCATAGTTACGTCTTAATTGACAGATTTATCAAAATCATTTCCCATAAGAAAAATGCGTCTTGAAATCTGATTTTTATGGTAAACGAAGCGAGGCTCGAGTATGGTTATAGTTAGGCGCTTTGAGTATTTGAAATTTCCTTACTTTATGCTTTTGTATAAGCATAAAGTAAGGCTTATAGAAGCTAAATTTCGTGTCGATTACCCAAAAATCGACAATCGATATTTTAAGCAAAAGCGATAAATTTTGATGCCAAAATTGGGCTGAATCAGATCGGTCAAAAATTTATACGCAATTTAGTTACTATGGCAACTTACATGAACCAATCAGAAGCAACATGAACCAAAATCAACAACCGCTATATTTTCCATTCTTCCGAAACACGTTCCAAAATCCAAATTCTAAGTTCCAACAAAATTTTCGAATTCAAGGAAAACATATTTAGAAATTTAACGCGGTGAAACTAACTAAAACGCAGGCATAAACCACTTCACAATTCTAACACTATTTTAATTACAACAGTTTACGTTATTAAATTTTATTACATACACATTTCCATCTTTAATTGGTAAAATTATCAATAAATAGAGTTAACCGTCTATGTACACACCGCAAATAATGAAAAATTTAAAGAATAAATCACAAAATACCACAAAATACTAAGTACAAATTAATTAAAATCTTACTGAAATGACTCCGAGCTTAATTGGAAATAAATGATTGAATATAAACAACAATTTAGTACCTTTTTTTTTAAGGGTGACTAGATTTTTAAAATATTAATTGTCATGAAATAAATAATGGTTTTTTTTTTCAAAATTCAATAATTAACATAACGACAAAACTTAAATAACGGAAATATTGTCATATCAATAGTCAGTCATTTAATTTTTAAATTTAAAATACATGTTCTAATAATAAGGAATGTTTTCATAATGATCCACAACGAATACTTAAGAGTTTAAATTTTATAGCGACTTAAAAAAAAGTTATTAAACAATATAATTTCAAATAATTTAAAGATTTTATGTATATAATATTAATATATCAAATATTTTTATATGCAAAAAATTCTTTTTAAAATGGCTAATTGTAAGTTAGACGTCTCAAAAACATAAAAAATTTAAATTAAAAACAGGATAATTCTGAAGCTGCACAATAATTTTTCTTTAAAACCTCGTGGTTTAAGAAAATGAACCTACAGCCAACAAATAATGATCGGAAATACGAACAGTATTGATAGATTTATTAATTACTCCAAACACCAATCAAAGTCATATATTATTTGAGATAAGGATTTTTGGTTTTGTGGAAAACTTCAGGGTCCCAGTTTGTGAAAAAACAGTCAAATGATGCAAACCGGGTAATCGAACAGTAATGTTAATTTTTCTTTCATTGGGGTAGATTAATTAATTACTCCAAACACCAATCGAAGTCATATATTATTTGAGGTAAGGATATTTGGTTTTGTGTAAGCCTTCAGGGTCCCAGTTTGTGAAAAAATAGTCAAATGATGAAAATCGGGTAAACAAACAGTAATGTGAATTTTTTTTTTCCAAACCCCCGCCAGTGGTGGCCTCCTGGACCGCCTTGGGTTTTGTCGAATTTGATTTCGTTGGATTTTCATTTTTATACTCAAAACGATGTTTTTTGTGTTCATTTTCTTGATTGAACATAGTTTTGTTAATGACGACCACCTTCAATATTCATTCATAAAGTCCAATCGTTTCATTGGCGCTCAGCTTTTAAAAACGGATTCTGGTAAAACAACTTCTAAGATATCAAAATAAAAGTGTGGTATTTTTCGCGTTTTCGCTTAGTTTTCGAATAAATGCAACTTTTAGATTTTCATATAATCGCCTTTAGTGCTTCGGTATTTGCGAGTATGGTTTCTTAGGCGCCCAGAATTGACAACGGTTTCTGATAAAACAACCCAAAAGATATCGAAAATGAAAAGTTGAAATGTTACTTTTTGAGTTTTTGCTTAGTTTTCGAATAAATGTAACTTTTAATGTGTATGTTAATCATTTTTAGTGCATGATATTTTCAATAATGGCTAGGCACCAAAAATTTACATCAGATGTTGATAAAACTAAGCAATTAAAATCAAAATTTAGAAGTATTAATTTTCGAATTTTCCCTTTATTTTCGGTAAAATACAAATTTTCTAACATCATACGATAATGTATTTTTAAATGAAATAATCAAATTTAAATGTTTACCTTCGAAAATCGATGATAACAACACTGGTATTTAAGCAATTTTCCGTAAAATGCCTCTTGTCTTAAGCAATCGATTGAATCAACTTGAAATTTGTGACAGTCTCCTTAGTTACGTCTTAGTTGACAAATCTATCAAAATCATTTCCCATAAGAAATAACATTGGACAAGTTTCCAATTAAATCCTGTTTTTATCGAAAACGAAGCGAAAACTCGCAAATTACCACTCTCAATTTTCGTTTTCTTTTAAATTGTTTTATCAGGAATCGTCGTCCACCACGCTAACCTTACTGTCCCCTTCATTTTAAGTACTACACTATCGCTATTTCCAGAACGAAAAGAGATACAGAGATAGTAAAAAGTGAAAAAAAAGTTATATGTACTGACTAATTTCCCTTCGAAACTATTTTTTAATTGTATTTATGTACCTATTTCATTTGCTCTACCCGTCGAAAATGATTTACACTGATTTTGGTTCAAAAACACCAACCCTACCTGTAGAAGTTGATTTAGGCTGCATTATTTCGAAAAAATGTTATTTCGAAAAATTGTGTTTCGAAAAATTATGTTTCAGGAATAGTGATTCGAAGAATTGTGATTCGAAAAATTGTGGTTAGAAAAATTGTGATTTGAAAAACTGGTCGGACAACAAAATAAACAAACCAACTCTTCAAAAATGCACCTTATGAATTTTAAATAAAGGTTTTCCAATATGTTTTATATAAATTTTGATAGGTAGATTTTTATACATATATGAAAGCTTTTTGAAGTTATACTTCTTTAGGCGCGTTATGAAAAAATGACGAGAGTGAAATTTTTAGATGGGCGGCCATCTTAAGACAAAAATTAACAGAATGAAGTTGGCCGCAAAACCATTTGGTTTCTTTTAACTTGGCGCGCGTAATTTGAATTTTTGTTTTATTTATTTACTTTTATATTTAAATTAAAAATAATTATTCATACAAATGACACATATTATAGCAGTAGCTGTTATACTATTTGGAGTTTAGTGATGAAAATGACGTCTGCATCGCGGCGCTGTTTTTGGAAGCATTAGTAGCGTTCTATTTTATCATCACAAATTAACAAAATTAAGTTAGTCACAAAACCGCTCTTTTTTAACTAGGCGCGCGGAATTTGAGTTTTTGTTTTATTTATTTACTTATTGTTATATTTAAATTAAAAATAATTAATTCTTTAAATATATTTTTGTAGTTATACTTCGTTAAGCGCGTTATGAAAAAATGATGAGAGTGAAATTTGAAGCTAACTGATACCCGCCCGATTCACTGGACATAGCTAAATTAAAATGATTAATAGAAACCGAAATAGCGAAATATATAAAAGTCATTTTAGCTATGTAGTGGCAAAGATAGATAATAGTTATCGATCAATGCAAGTTACTAGCTTTGCTAGAAGACATGACCAACGACTGTTTGGCATATGGTTGTAAATTACGGATGTAACGATTTATGAAAATGTGGGTAATTTCAAGAAGAACCAAATAAGGCCAATAAAATTGGGTAGTGACATCTTACAAAAATTGAACTTTTGAATAATTTAGCACATGTAACTTTCCGATGCACTTTGAGATACTTAGTAACAAAAACTGATTGTTTTTTTATAATCTCCAGTGCACAACAACATCTTTAAGCTCTCAAACGAGCCTAAGTCGAGCTTCCTACACAATTTAATGTGGGAATTACGGATTTTTTAAAAAAAATATTTTTCTCGAAACCCTTAAGGATTAAATGAAGTCATGTTATTTTAAAAGATGCTCAGAATTATTAATTCAATCAAGATATGATGAGATATAAAAACAAATAGGGCATGACATTTGAAATAACGATTTTAGTGTCGACGTCCGGTATTCCCGGAAGTGTCAGAAAAGTAAAAATATTTTAGGAAGGTAGCTCCAATTCAGTAAGGCTATAATCCCAGTTTACAGATTTCTGTTATTTCAGGTTTTTCGGAAACTTCTAATGGCCAGTCAGGCTGGGACACCCTGTATAGTAAAGGAAGTATTGTAATCGGGTCGAATTTTCGAGTTCGAGCTTTCACCGGAACTACATGTTTTGAGGTCCCCCGAGTCCAAAAAAGTGGTTTTTAGAAAAGTCGGTGTGTGTGTCTGTGTGTGTATGTATGTGTGTGACAGCCATATCGTATAGCTTTATCCGAATTTCACCAAACTTGGAATTTGGCCGCCATATTATTTAATATATTACCGAAAGCTCCACTTTATTCTAGAAGTTTTTGAGCTTTTCCAATTTTTTTCGAAAACGGCTCCAACGATTTTCTTTAAACTTTGTATTGTTCTTAGACTTATTGATGCCTAAAACTTTTATAGAAACTTTTTCCTGGGAAAATTCGACAAAGGACGGTTCTGGAGTGAAGGTTGGGAATTCGTGTATCCATATTATGTATATAGGCTGTATGCATATAGTTTTGTTTGTATGTATCTTACTTATATTATAAAGGTAAAAGTTTGTAAGAATGGATGTTTGTTGCTCTTTTACTCAAAAATACTCAAAAATTACTGAATGGATCTGGATGAAATTTGACATAGATATAGATTATATTCCGGTTTAACATATAGTATACTTTATATACAGAAAAAATATACGGTTCCCGTGGGATAGATTTTTTTTTGTTTTTTTACAGAGCAAAAGATTAACTTCCTTTTTTGTAATGTGGTAGTTTAGGAATCAGGAAATGATATAGATTACTTATCATCCCGGAATAATAAACGGTTCCCATGGGATAGCAAAACAAGTATTTATTCTATAAGAACCGTGTATTTAAAAGCAGTTTCATTAAAATCCACGAAATAGAGTCTTAACTCATTTTCCTGAAGAAGATTTGATCCACTTTTTACTCAAGAGAGATGTACTATTCCCGTGGGATAGATATGTTTTTTGCAATGTGGTAGTTTGAGGGAGAATGATATAGCTTATTTTTAAGGCTAGAATAATGCCTGGTTCCCATGGGATGGGGCAAAACAATTATGTCCTACAGGAACCGTACTTTTAAAAAGATCCGGTAAAGTTCATGAATAGAATTTTATAGCATTTTCTTCCAATTTTACACAATAACAAAAGTAGAAATCTATACAAAGCTGAAATAAAAAAAAATTGACAATGTTTTCTGAAAAATAAATATAAATTTCAATATAAAACCCGATAAAATTAAAAATGAAATTGTTTAAAATATTTGAATTTTTTCATTGTTCATTGTCGAAGATATTAATTAGAAATAAACGTATTAAAATAATAAACTAAAAATTGCAATAAATTAATAATTACTTAACGGAACAAATTTTGATGAATTTTTGCTAAAGATCCTGTAGGATAGCTACTAATCTATTCTTTCAAGGGAACATCCATTAATTACGTGAGGCGTTCAGGGGCCGATGGGGTCGAGCCGAATCTCATCTAATCTTACTTTGGGGAAAGGGAAGGTCTCGCAAATATCACGTATTTTTTTTGTTTTGAAATAGATCACATTAGATTGTAGGTTGGGGGAAAGATATATGCTAAATCTCATGACATCTTACCAGAGGGGAGGGGATGGGATTTCAAATATCACAAAAAACGCTTCGCGCAATTAATGGATGCCCCTAAAATAGCTGTAAGGTTTTAAATGACATTTGGTATGAAAGATTTTCAAGTCCTAAAGGAAGGAATACAGTTACTTTTATACTAAAAATCGTATAAAATTGATGTGAGAGAGCTAACATCTCTTTCTTGAAAAGTAGTTTTACGAATTTTGATGAACTCTCTTTGGATCTAAAGCCTGAAAGTATCATCATTTTTTTCTGTCGAAATAGATTCATTTTTATATTTCGCTATGAACGTAGGGAATCTTTTAATCAATCAGTTAAATTAAGATACACTCAGCGAAGCGAGCGTATCGTAGTATCAGCTAGTAGTTATATAAAGTACTTATAGTTCACTTAACCAACAGTGAGTTTCAAAAATGAAAGTAAAAGAAAATACTGCAACCCCTCGCAACAGATATCTTTTATTTCAATTAAAAACACTTCTTTTGGCGTGGTTGACTAGATAGTTGCCCTATACGCCAGAGGTCCTGGGTTCGAAGTGGAAGTTGTTTATATTTATACTATTCTCTTTTTGGTAAGCCCCTAAGGAAGTTTAGCAAATTAATACTTGGTAAATCCTGAATATATTACAATATATATACGAGAGTTCTTTAGATGCTTTAAGAAAGTGCATAATTTTTTTATCATAAAGAGCTTGTCAATTTTGACGAAGAGTACAAAAATTGAAAAAATTTTCAAACCTTAATTAATCAAGAGTATCGGAAGATCATTATAAACGTTAACATTAATATATCTTGGCTGCACACACAGTTATGATTTTATTTCTATTCAAGCTATTAGTAATTTTTATCAATATTATGACATTAATGATCTGCAGTTCAAATCTAATTAAGCACATCGTATACCTTTTTACGATAACGTTGCGATAGTGTATTATTATTTTCAATACAAACATTGTTTCATCCAGTTAACAGTTAAATCTCAAAACATCTACCGTATGATTTATCAAGTTGCACAAGATCCATTATAAATAGCTTATTGATGAAAAAGTGAAAGATTTTTTTATTTAAAATTAAATGATCGTTTATCAATACAAACGAAAAATCAATTTCATTGATTGACAATAATTTACGTGCAACGAGTTATAATTCAATTTAATTTATTTAATTTTATTTATAGTCTTAGAAAATAAATCAATGTCATCAATTGCATTTTAACTTTAGTTTCATCCTAGAAATCCGGCTAATAAATACTTCATTTTAGTATATTCAATAAAATTTATATGTAGTTGACCAATAAAATATTGAGTTTTGCATAAAATTATCGCCTTGAATATTTTTTAACCCTGTTTATCGAAAATTATTTTCAATTTACTTTCTGAATAATTGTAACTTTCTATGCGCAAAAATCTCTCTCTAACTCATAAAAATTGTGCTCTAGTTTTACTATGTGGATTTTTCTAAGGCTTGATTTATGGCTTAAATTTAGTGGAGAAATTATTTATTATTTTATATAAGTGTCTGTATGTTGACAATGTTTTTTGCTAGTTGATATATATAGGTCAAAAATCAATTGAAATCAAAAATTTAGAAAGTAATTTTTTGAATGGTTTTTAAGCTAAAAAGAAAGCATTTAGGTCAAGTTTAATAAGAGTTTTTAAAGGCTAAAGAAATTTCTCTTGATTTTTTTTTTCAAAGAATTTTCTAGAAAATCCTTTGGAGGCATAGTAAATAATAAACTTGGTCATTATAAACTGACCCTCATCATCAACGCCAGTCGATTACTGGTTAATTATGTAGTCAATCAGCGAGACTCGTTTTACGAACAAATCTTTCCAGATTTTTGTAATGAACATGGAAGTGAACGCTTTGCATTATAGTTCCTTATTGAAACGAACGGGACAATCGATCATCATTCATCACCTACTCATAAGGACCTACTTTTGTTGTTCTTCGGCCAGATTTGATTTGAGTGATTGGCTCGGTACTGATTTGCCATTCAGGTGATGATGTGCCGTTTTGCGGACGTTTTGTCGTTGTTAGATTAAATTATCGTTTATCTCGGTACATATTATTATGTGGGTGGGGCCAGTATGTCAACATTAACAACAGAAATAACATCGACATCATGTAGTTGTGGAGCAGTTAAGTAGATGACGGAACGGCCCCAATGCAAGAATAAAACGAGGAACACCACGGCCACGGTCTGCATTTTTGGTGGTCGCGCAGTTTCGTTACGTTTCTCAAAAAAGTGGTTCACACGATTATCATCACAAACAAATCAAAATTTCAAAATGAAAACGGTAAGAAAAATTCAAACTATTTAAACGCTTCTTCCGGAAATTCTCATCAACTCAATGCCATTATCATTTAAAACAATTCAATATTTCTTCAACCTATTACAAACAGATTTAAACATTAATTACCTTCAATAATAATTCTTCGTATCAAATACTCAAAACAATTTTCCAATAACTTTAAGATTGGTAAAAATATTTTATCTTTATTCGCAACTTTCAACCATTCAACACATTTCCGTGTCAAAAGATTAAAACGCAAAACATTTCCTTGTTCATTTCTATTATTACTTTATTTGACACATCTCTTGAACGTGTCTATTGATTGAATAGAGCACGTGGGTTTCACATTGTCGAACATTTGGTGAATTTTATTGAGGCATTGCTCGCTTATATAAATTCTTATAATAATGCAAGACACTTTAATTGCATAAAAGGTCTAAAATGTATTGAATTAAAATGGTAAATATTGATCTTTGCAATGATGACGAATTCTATAAGCAGCGTAAATTATTTATTAGGTACATACTTGTGCTATTGTGTGTGTGTTTATGTTGGGAAAATGCGAAGAGTGTTCAATATTTAGAATTTGAAAGGTCTTTGACCAACCTTATTACCATTTTATGTTAAAGTAAAACTATTCTTATGTTGTTTTTAGGATTTATGATATTACTTATATAGTGAGTTCGGTTCTAAATCGAGCATTCAAATCACTAGGTTTCAATACTTTGTCTTATGCATTAGCTGGGTATATTTATTGAGTTTGTGGTCATCTATACTAATATATAAAATTGAAGAGTTTGTTTGTTTGTTTGTTTGTTTGTTTGATTGGTTAAACGGGCTAATCTCAGGAACTACTGGTTCGAATTGAAAAATTCTTTTAATGTTGGATAACCTAATTATTGAGGAAGGCTTTAGGTTATATAACATCACGCTACGACCAATAAGAGCAGAGCATCGACGGAACTGTTGTAAAAATCAGGAAATTTTTCTCCTTTTGAGAGCGTTCGTGGTCTGCCCTGCGTAAACGGTTAAAGTTACGCAAAAATCATGTATGGCAAAATTGTTCCTCTTTAAAAATTCTACAAAAAAGTCCGCGACGACATATGTTTATCTTTTAAGCTTAGCCCGCTATAACCTTTTTAATGGTTATAAAGGTTGTTTCAAAAATAATTCATTATTTGGGAAATTGTTTTTAGAATCTTATTATTAATTCTTACCCAAATAATTAAGGTTTTTAATTAAATTTGGTATGATGATAAATGACAATCTCAGTCATTTAATAGAATACTTTTTAATACGGGAAAATGTCTCATTTACTCGGGAAATTGAAAAACGGTTTGAAGAAAAAAATTATGCATAAACTCTAATTTTAGTTAAAAAGAGATTTTGGTGATATTTAAGTATGATGATAGCTACCTATGTGAATCATTATCTAGAATACGTTTTATTTCGGAAAAATTTCTCATTTTATCGGGAAAATAGAGAAAAACTGATTCGAAGAAAAAGCATGCTGAAACTAAACATTTTTATCTGATTACAATATATTTATAGTAATAACACATAAGGTCCTCAAGATAAAATCATATTTTTTCTTTTCATACAGTCCACTTTTTATCCAGGAAAAATGTATGTTCCCGTAGGATAGATACGTTTTTGTTTTTCACAGAACAAAAGATTACCATAATTTCTTGCAATATGTTGGTTTAAGAGTCAGTGAATGATATGTGATACTTTTTATGTTAAAATATTGTACCACTCCCGTAGGATAGGATAAAAATAGTATCCTTCAGGAACTGAGTATTTCAAAGGAGTTTTTTAAAAGTTCATGAATAAGAGTTTTAAAGAATTTTCCTCAGGAAGGCTTGATCTCTTTTCTATCCAGGAAAAATGTTCTACTCCCGTGGGATAGATATGTTTTTGTTTTTCACAGAGTAAAAGATAGACATGATTTTTTGTAATATGGTAGTTGAGGGATCAGATAATAATATTGATTATTTCTTATGCTAGAATAATGCACGGTGCTTAAAGGATAGCATGACAATTGTATCCTGCAGGAACCGTGTGTTGAAAAAAGTTCGTGAAATAGATCTTTAAAGTTCGTGGAATAGCGTTTTAACATATTTTCTCTTTAGGATTAAAATAAAAATTACAATTTTCACTTGAAGATGATTTTTAAATTAACATCCGAAAAATAATAATGAAAATTTTTGAAACGTTGAAATTTCTTTCATTGTTAATTTTTGAATGTCTATAATGTTTAGAAATAAGCGTGTTAAATTATATTCAAACAGTCAACAATTACTCTACTTACTCAACTTTTTCACTATTGAAAAATTTGAATTTGGCGAAAAACTCAGTTAAATATATAATACATTCAACATTTTCGATTTGAATTGCTACTTTAGGAATAGACATTTAGTTTAAAAACCATTCACTCCATACTCCTCAAAATGTTAACCCTCAAACAATCTTTTATGTATAAAAATGAATCTTCACCAGTTTATTTTTATTTATTGTGTTGGGTTTAATACAAGTGATATTATTTTTTCAATGCAATGCTTACAAAAAACCTTATCCAATTTTATGTACTTAAGTACTTAATTAAGCTTAATCCGAGAACGTTAAAGCTATGCAAACTAAAATGCCACAGTACTCGAAAGTTTAAAAAAGCCAGAAGAATCTTCTTTAGACTACACTTTCCAACAATCTTAAATTTTCTACTCGGGCCAGATTTAACCCCGCTTAGGCGAAAAGTTTTACCAAATAATCACATATTACGTTGGACTAAAGCTGCCAGGCTAAAAATAATCGTGATTTTTTTCAACTGTATTTAATATTATTTCAAATGAATTTTACAAAAGAACTTTAGCAATTTTTCTTTTTTCTTTTACAAAAGAACTTTAGAACTGCTCTGCCATTTTCGTCAAAATCAGTTGTGCTAAATTTTGGCAGGCAATTATTAGAAAGAATGATTCAAAGTGAATCAGAACCAGAAAATTTGTAGGTGAGGATAGTGAGATTCAAATATATAATATAATAAAGGTGAATGAGTTGGAAATGTCGCTAAATGATGAACGTTTAGAAAAGTATGTCAGTTATTTGAAACAACAGGGAAAAGAACGAGCAACTTAGAATTACTTTTAAATGTCTTAATCACAGTTAAAGCAACTTCAAGCGATTCAGAAAGACAATTTTCTGTATCAGTAAATTTTGAGAACAAAATTAGAAGTAAGTTAGAGTAAAATGACTCTTTGAATACGTTTTCATCAGTTTTTTTAGATTGGAAATTCGCAAATGAACTTTTATAACTGAAGTTGAATTAAAAATAAATAAAAATCATTAATTAATGGTGTTTTATTTGTTAATAATTACAATTATTATAACTTATTATATTATAATGAAAGTCGCGCATGACCATAGCTGTTTGAGCGACTTTAAATAAATAAATTTAAAAAAAAATTACAATTAGGGTGGGATGATTTTATTAAAGATTCAATAATTTAATACCTGGTTTTAACCGGTAAACCGAGTTTAAAATTGGAAAATAACCGAAAAACCGGTTTTATCAAAAACTAGCTGGTCCCCGCCCGCTTCGCTGAGCGTATCTAAATTATACTGATTGAATAATGGAAACTTTCATCCCATCAACAAAAAAAGACAAGTAGATATTTCTAGATCTTTGATTCATAGAAAGTTCATGAAAATCAGATAAACTACTTTTCCAGGAAGATATTCTTTATAGCTATATAGAAGAGCTATCTTATTGGTTCTATACGTTTTCATGAATATTATTAAATACTTATACTTGTGTTCTTTAAATAGCAATACAATTCGAAAATGTTGAATGTATTATATATTTAACTGAGTTTTTCACCAAGTTCAAATTTTTCAATAGTAATTTAACACGTTTATTTTTAAACATTATAGACATTCAAAAATTAACAACGAAAGAAGTTTCAATGTTTCAAAAATGTTCATTATTAATTTATCGATGTTTTGGGATGTTAAATTAAAAATCATATTTTGCTGTAGAAATTGTTATTTTTATTTAAACTTTTTTGGAATGATTGTGTTAAATCGGTATTTCATGAACTTTAGGGATAGCTTTTTTAAAAACACGATTCCTGCAGGAGGATAAGTACAATTGTTATGCTATCTTTTGAGAATCGTGCATTATTCTAACATACGAATTAATAATCTATATTTTTCTCTGACCTTTCAACTACCCTATTACAAAAAATCATGTCAATCTTTTGCTCTATGACAAACAAAAACATATCTATCCCACGGGAGTAGTACATTTTTCCTGGATAAAATAGAGATCAGGCCTTCTTGAGGATAATGTGCTAGAACTCTATTTCACGTACTTTAACGAAACTTCTATTAAATACACGATTCCTGTAAGATACAGTTGTCTTGTCATCCCACGGGAAGAGTACAATTATGTCGATTTTTTGCACTATGAAAACTCTCATTGCTTGTCAAGCAATGTATCACGCACCGGCGCTATCTACTTAAAATATTGGTTTGTAGTACATGCTATTTATCATCAAAGATGGCGCTGTATGTGAAAAAAGATTTTCCCGCTTTTCTGTTTAAATTTTTCCTGAATTTTCTTTGCTATAAACCTCACACAGCCTGAGACCTTTCCAACGAATGCAAAACCGTGGAAATCGGTTCGTGCGTTCTGGAGTTATAGCGTCAGGAAGGAAAACCCGACTTATTTTTATATAATTGATATCTACGGTTTGTTGCAAACCCTACTTATAAGTTTTTATATCAATATTTAATTGAAATAATGTTTCCTTTATAAGTTTTGCGTTTAACTACTTTATGTAATGTTTAGAATATTTAATATTTCTTTTTTAAAAACTTACAGACATCAATTAAAATGTCTTAAAAATAGCAGCTACGCCTAGTTTAAATTATCTAATAGGTACTGGAGGTGCTTAATTCTACAATCTGCATAAATAAGTGAAAATAATGTTGTTATTTTATGGTTTTATGGCTAAAATTAAATTTTACTTCAAGTATTTTTCTTCCATTATTGTTGTTTAAAAAATTATTCTTAATTTAATTTTAATTTTCTTGCAGTTTATTTTCCTCTTGTTGGCAATGTTGATGACTGCTTTAGGACGACCTCAGACTGGTAGTAAGGATGCAACAATTTTACGTTACAACAATGAAAAAACCGGAATTGGAAGTTACAATTTTGCGTAAGTTTTCTACGCCTATACATGCTATAACAGATAAAAAATGATTGAATATTTGGAGACATTTCACAGAATTCATTGACCTCTCTTTATTTCCTATTATAATAAAACTGTCGTACGGTCAAACGCATTTTTTCGAGACGATAATTTTTTAACTATTATAGATAGATGCATTCCTCAATGATTGCACCACAAAGTAATCCAGCAGCTTTTCACTTTTTATCTTTATTTTGTCAAGAGCTCGGTAGGTATAGGTATATATAGCCCTTGACCAGAAGCTAAACAATTTAAAAATAGTTTACGTTGGTAATTATACGGACGACAAAACAAACTTCCTTTGATAAATCTCGTTGACGCCGTCGACAACCTTGATTTTTTTTTTTAATTATTAGAAAGGAAAAACGTTGCAAAAATGATGATGATGGTCTGTTTAGATTGATTTTGTAAATGAGTATCAGGAAAAAAAACTCTGTTTCTGATTATTTTGTCACGTTTCATGTTAAAACTCACGGTTTTATTTAGTATTAAATATAGTTAAAGCTTGTTTATTTAAATATTTCATTAACGAAGTTGGGTAAAAAAATAAAAAATTTTTTTTCTGATTTGTTCACAATATTCAAATAAAATCTCAAATCTAAAAATATCATGATGTATTTCTGATTTTTTAGTATGTTGTTTGAACTAGGGTTTGCAAAATACGTATTTTTGTTATAACCGGTTTTTTTTCTTATCCCAAACCCGGTTAACCGGTTAAAAACCGGGTTTTTAAGAAAATTAAATCTATAATAAAATCACCCCACTCTTATTGTTTTGTTAACAAATAAAACACCATTAATTAATGATTTTTATTTATTTTTAATTCAACTTCAGTTATAAAAGTTCATTTGCGAATTTCAAAATTTAATAAAACTGATAAAAACATGTTTAAAGACTAATTTTACTTTAACTTACCTCTAATTTTTGTCAAAAGTTCCTGGCACAGAAAATATTCTATCTGAATCCGTCGAAGATAATTTAACTGTGATTAAGACATTTAAAAGTAATTCTAAGTTGCTCGTTCTTTTCCCGGTTGTTTCAAATAACTGACATACTTTTCAAAACGTTCATCATTTAGCGACATTTCCAACTCATTCACCTTTATTATGTTATACTACCTGATACCCGCTCGCTACGCTGAGTGTATCTAAATTTAACTGATTGATTAAAAGATTTCCTACGTTCATAGCGAAATATAAAAATTAAACTATGTTGACAGAAAAAAAATATAGATACTTTCAGATTTTAGATCCGAAGAAAGTTCATTAAAATTCGTAAAACTACTTTCAGCCCCTGAACGCCTCACGTAATTAATGGACGTTCCCTTAAAATAATAGATTAGTCGCTATCCTATAGGATCTTTAGCAAAACTTTATTAAAATTCGTTCTGTTAACTAATTGTTAAATTTTGACATTTTTTGTATATTATTTTAATACGTTTATTTCTAGTTAATATCTTCGACAATGAACAATGAAAAAATTCAAATATTAAAAAAAATTTCAGTATTAATTTTATTGGGTGTTAAATTGAAATTCATGTTTATTTTCCAGTAAAAATTGTCAATTTTTTAATTTCAACTTTGTAGAGATTTCTTTCGTTATTGTGTAAAATTGGACGAAAATGCGTTAAATTTATATTTCACGAACTTTACCGCAACTTTTAAAATGTACGGTTCGTGTAGGACATAATTGTTTTTATAAAAAGCCATCCCATGGGAACTATGCGTTATTCTAGCCTTTAAAGTAAGCTATATCGTTACCCCCTAAACTACCACATTGCAAAAATCCTATCAATCTTTAACTCTGTGATAACAAAAAAAAATTTCTATCCCACGGGAATAGTACATCTCTCCTGAGTTAAAAGTAGATCAAATCTTCTTAAGGAAAATGAGTTAAGACTCAATTTCGTAGATTTTAATGAAACTACTTTTAAATACACGGTTCTTATAGAACACATACTTTTTTTGCTTTCCCATGGAAACCGTTTATTATTCCAGCATGAGAAGTAATCTATATCATTTTCGGACCCCTAAACTACCGCATTACAAAAAAGGAAGTTAATCTTTTGCTCTATAAAAAATTTAAAAAATATCTATCCCACGGGAACCGTACATTTTTTCTGGATATAAAGTATACTATATGTTAAACCGGATTATAATCTATATCTATGCCAAATTTCATCCATATCCACTCATTCCTTTTTGAGGAAAGAGCAACAAACATCCGTTCTTATAAACTTTCACGTTTATAATATTAGTAAGATATTTGAATCTCAGTATGCTCACCTACAAATTTTTTGGTTTTGATTCACTTTCAATCATTCTTTCTAATAATCGCCTGCCAAAATTTAACACAAGTTATTTTGACGAATATGGTAGGGCAACTCCCGGTTGAATAATTGATTCGATTTTTGCATAATTTGGGGCTTTTAAATACTTCACCAAAGTTCTTTTATAAAATCCATCTTGAATAATATTAATTAAATACAGTTAAAAAAATCTCGATTATTTTTATTGAATAACCGAGTTGTCGGTTTTTGATTTTTACTAAAAAAAACCGGTTTTTAAAAACCGGTTCTCTAGACTTTAGACCCATTATAGCTATGTATTCTCAAATTTACAACTCTCAAAAAGGTGTGGAATAATTTTTATAGAGGAAAAACCGTGAAATTTTTAACTTGTTTCGGATTCTGCTGGGTATCTCCTAATTAAGCCTAACGGAAGCTATACATATCAATGGGTTACCGAGGTACGACCCATTGAAAATAGGCCAGTTTTTCAAAAATTAAAATATCTAGTTTTCGACCTTTTTGAAGTTATACTTCTTGAGGCGCGTTATGAAAAAATGATGATAGTGAAATTTTTAGATGGGCAACCATCTTGAGACAAAAATTAACAAAATGAAGTTAGCCGCAAAACCTCTGGGTTTCGTGGCGCGCGTAATTTGAATTTTTGTTGTATTTATTTACTTATTTATTTATTTTTAAATTTAAACTAAAAATAATTATATATATACAAATGACACATAAATTAATAAATAAGTTATAACTTTTCTCGAATTTTGCAGTAGTTGTTATACTATTTGAAATTTGATGATGAAAATGACGTCTGCATTCCATGCATATTCTTAGTTATCACGAAATCTCGGATTCTGAAATGATTCAACTAAAACAAGATAAGAATAAGATAAAGACATTTACTTTGAAAAGTAGCTACTTACTTTACTTCGCAATTTCTATGAAGCTTCGTTTTCATGACATGCATGAATTGTTAACCAGAAAAATGATCCTGACAAATTTTATAAACGTCTTGCAGCTTCCATTGGATATTATTTATTGATATAAATTAAAATATTATTCTCTTCATTTTATTTTTCATAATTATATCTTTAAATATTAAATTACAGTTTTTTAAAATTGATTATTTGAATAAAATTAATAAAAACGAATTTTTAATGATACCAAATAAGTATAACTTCTCACGCGCGTACATAAGTACACGCAACCACTTCTTTTTGGATCGAGGTTTCGTCGAAACCATTGATCCTACGAGTAGAGCTTATTGAATATAATTTGTAGGCAGCCTCGTAGTTTTTCAAAATTTTAAAGAACCCATATAAGGTAAAATTATATTTTGGTGGGTACTCCAGTATTGGTGGATCGTCAGGGTTTTTTTGAGGTAGCACACATCGCAGAACATCTAAGCCCTGCTTTCAGGCATGTGCAGCCACCTCTCAGCGACCCCTTTTTTTCTCTTTTAAGATTTCGAGAGAACCACGAGACTTACAGGCCTTGCTTTGCACTTAATTTAAAGCTAATTAAATTTCCTACAAAGCATATTTAACAAGTTCTGCTCGTAGGATCAATGGTTTCGACGCAGCTTTGATCCAAAAAGGGTCTAAAATTTTTTTTCAATTTTTTTTTAAAAAAAGTTGGCCTATTTTCAATGTGCCATGCCTCAGTAACCCATTGACGTGTAGAGCTCCGGTTGCACTTAATTTATAATAAATTTGATGCTCTTAAAAACGTATAAAATAACTTTTGAAGAAAAAATCTATGGATTAGGAGATACCGAGCAGAATCTGAAACAAGTTCAAAAATTTCAAGGTTTTTCATCTATAAAAATTATTCCACAACTTTTTGAGAGTTGGAAAGTTGAGAATACATAGCCCTAATAGGTCCAAACAACATACTAAAAATCAAAAATACATCATGTTTTGTTAATTTATTGTTTATTTTGACTGGCTTATTAATAACTGTTCAAAGTCAGCGAAACAAAAATCTAATTTAAATCCCTTCAAAACAGTCTTAGACCACTTAAACATTGTATAAAGTTTCTTAAAAAATAAGAAATAAAAGATTTTTATACATCGAAATCCCCAAAAAGATCAATAACAGGGACTGATCAAACATTCATGCGAGGGGGGGGGTCAATAAATAGTTGAGGTTTTGTCACAATGAACGTTTTGATGCATCATATACCTAATTAATGGAAAATATAGTCACAATTGGTACAGTAATTCAATAGATGTAGTTCAAATTTCAATTTCAAAAATAATTCGTACAAAATAGCATCAAAGCTAATAGGAGAAATTAAGTAAATATTAGATAGTAGCTGTCGATAAATAAACTATGTAACATGTCTAAACATGCTGCTTAATAATCGTTTATATTGTAAACAAGGCGTGTACGATTTAGTATTCAAATTACAAAAGATTAAGTTAATCTGAACATTTTAATATAGAGTTACCTACTCCATCTAGGGAAAATGATCAGAAATTTAAAATGTCTAAAGTTATATCGAGATGGCGTATTAAATTTAATTGGCATTTTATTTAAATATTGATGCTGTAGCTTCTTATTAGTAAGTGAAAGTTGGTCAATTATCATTAGCGTGAGCATAATTTTCTGAAGACGAAGAAGCTCATCTTCTGTTCTCAAGGTGACGAAGCAAACACTAGACGACCTTCCATAACGGATTTCAAATATTTTCTCACTATCGCAATGTCCATATTGTCTTTCTAGTCAACCTTCGGTTATGAAAATAAACATGAACTGCCGTAGCTGCCTCTAAAATCTCCTTAACGGATCCCCGCCGGTGATGAAAGTTTATCAAATATATTTTTAAATTGTACAGACCGTCTTCAACGCGCATCTCTAACATATTAAATAACAGATTATTTAACAGCAATTATCGTAAATCGGTACTTATATGAAATGGAAAATTTTTTTGATTCAGGTACGAAACGTCTGATGGTATTGTTCGAGAAGAATCGGCTGAATTGAAAAATCAAGGGAAAGACGATCAGGCTGTGGTGGTTCGAGGTACCGTTACTTGGATTGCTTCTGATGGACAAAAATACACAATTACATATTTGGCGGACGAAAATGGATTTCAGCCACAAGGAACTCATTTTCCAAAGGGAGGAAAAATTGTACCCAACAGGGAAAAGTTGGTGTACGATAGTATAAGCCAGTGAAATAGTCGTATCAGGAGTGATCTCAAAAGACTTAAAACTTATTATTTAACCAATTGTTAATGACAATTAAAAAAGAAAAATTGGAATATAAACATAAAAAATATTTTTTTATTACAACTAATTAAAAATAACTGTATTAATCGAATAAAAAGTAAAAAAAAATAATATTCTAAAGTGGTTGACTTTTAATCAAAAAAATAAATACATTCAAGTATAGCTAATACTACTTATAAGTAATATTGTTTGCCTATCTCTTTCAAATTAAAGATATGGAGTTATGAAGATAGCAAATATACACTAACAATAAGAATACATTTCGGATTAATACGTAGGTAGAACAAGACCTGCAAAATGTATGTAATAGTTCTATATGTATGTATAAAATAATTTAAAACTTATAATTAAAATTTCAATGACTCCAACTCATTGTAAATCAATTTTATTATAGTGTACTAGGCTTCCAGTTTTTGAATGCTTTGTAAAATTTATTTGATTATTATTCAGATAAGATCTATTAATATTGCTATGTTCATAAAAATCAATTTCCCAATAAATTTAATTTTAAAAATGACTTTTTAAAGACATTGTTTGTTGAAAGAAAATTTCCAAGAATTAACAATATTCGTTCTTTTCGATAAAACTAATACCGAAAATTTGATAATAAGTTACTTTATTACAATGAACATTTACTCTTAAAATCAAAAAATGTATATATATATATAATATATTATGTTAAGTCTTAACCGTCTTGACTTGTTATAAACCCCATCTTCTTAAAAATCAGAGAAGCTATTCAAACTGGTTTAAATTTGAATAAATTTGTGACTTCATTTGAGTTTACATATTATTATGAAACCTTAGTATAAAATTTGCCAACAGAGAGCATTATTTAATATATTTATAAGATTTTTTTATACCGTTTTAATATATAAAAAATTGATTATTAGAATTTGGTGCTCTCATATACTACAGTTGGTATTTGCAGGTATTTTATACAGATCTAAAATATGCATTTAACTTATCACTCTGAATGAAATTGTTGTTTCATTGTTGAAACACTTATTTCTGGCAATATTTGGCTAGCAGGCAACAATCTGTTTATTGCATATTTTAGAAACTTTTACCGAATCTAGGGATGGGAATAATTAATCGTTAATTCATATGAATCGATTTTGTTCTTCAAAATAAGATTTGTTTTGCATAGGTAGACTTCGATTTACGCCGATTTACAATCACTCCGGTTGGTGCCAAATGGGAATTCCCCGGTTCGGTCTGGGATGGTCCCCGTCTTCAGACAGCAGGTGGCAACTTACTCTCATTTTTCTATCTTACTAATATTATAAATGTGAAAGTTTGTAAGGATGGATATTTGTCGCTCTTTCACTCAAAAAGTACTGAATGGATCTGGATGAAATTTGGCATAGATATAGATTATAATTCAGTTTAAAATATATTATACTTTATATCCAGAAAAAATGTACGGTTCCCGTGGGATAGATATTTTTTTACAGAGCAAAAGAATAACTTTTTTTTTTGTAATGTGGTAGTTTAAGGGTCAGAAAATGATAAAAATTACTTCTCATACCGGAATAATGAACGGTTCCCATGGGATAGCATAACTAGTATGTATTCTTAAAGAACCGTGTATTTAAAAGCAGTTTCATTAACTTCCACGAAAAAGAGTCATAACTCATTTTCCTTAAGAAAATTTGATCTACTTTTTACTAAGGAGAGATGTACTATTCCCGTGGGATAGATAAGTTTTCTGTTTATCACAGAGTTAAAGATTGATAGGAATTTTGCAATGTGATAGTTTGGGGGAGAATGATAGAGCTTACTTTTAAGGATAGCATAACGCATAGTGCCCATGGGATGACAAAACAATTATATCCTACATGAACCATACATTTTAAAAGTTTCGGTAAAGTTCGTGAAATAGAATTTTAACGCATTTTCTTCCAATTTTACACAATAACGAAAGAAATCTGTACAAAGTTGAAATTAAAAAATGTTTTAGTGGAAAATAAATATGATTTTCAATTTAACACCCGATAAAATTAATAATGATTTTGTTTTAAATATTTGATTTTTTTCATTGTTCATTGTCGAAGATATTAATTAGAAATAAACGTATTAAAATAATAAACAAAAAATTTCAAAATTCAACAATTACTTGACGGAACGAATGTTAATGAAGTTTTGCTAAAGATCCTGTAGGATACCTACTAATCTATTCTTTTAAGGGAACATCCGTTATTTACGTGAGGCGTTTAGGGGCCGATTGGATCGAGTCGAATCTCATTTAATCTTACTTGGAGAAAGAGAAGGTCTTCCAAATATCACGTTTTTTTTTGTTTTGAAAAATATCACATTAGATTGCGGATTGAGGGAATCACATATGCCAAATCTCATGACATCTTACCAGAGCGGAGGGGATGGGATTTCAAAAATCGCAAAAAACATCTCGAGCAATTAATGGATGCCCCCTAAAATAGCTGTACGGTTTTAAATGACTTTTGGTATGAAAGATTTTCAAGTCTTAAAGGAAGGAATACAGTTACTTTTTTACTAAAAATCGTATAAAATTGATGTGAGAGAACTAACATCTCTTTCTTGAATAGTAGTTTTACGAATTTTGATGAACTTTCTTTGGATTTAAATGCTGAAAGTATTTATCATTTTTTTCTGTCAAAATAGATTAAATTTTATCTTTCGCTATGAACGTAGGGAATCTTTTAATCAATCAGTTAAATTTAGATACACTCAGCGAAGCGAGTGGGTTTCAGCTAGTATATAAATAAAATGAAAGCCGTTTTCAAATGTTCGCTTTTTTAACTCAAAAACTAATGGATGGATTTCGATCATTTTTTTTTTTTTGTTTTACTTCTTATATACTTGGTCCTTATTAAAAAAAAAAAGGATTATTACGATATCATCATTAAAAACAAAGTAATTAAAGTTTTAAAAACTGCGATTTTTACAAGCAAAACGCGTTAAGCGGGCATTTTTCGTCGCTTTGATAGAGTGATTAACTCCGTTGAGTAAATTGATAAAATAGACTTCCAAATACATTGTCTCTTATGAAAAAACTAAAAAGCAAATTGTCATTTAGAGCTGTTATTACTAATTATTAGAAAAATTTATTTGGGATTTATAAAGTAAGGGGTCAACCAAGTGTTTTGACATGAAAATTTATAAAATTTGAAAAAGTGGAGTTAATCGATATGTGTACTGACCGGCTCAATTGAGCGTACACTTAATAGTTAATGCAGTTCAGAGAGATATAAGATTAATATAGATTTTTTAAAATCTCATTTAGCATTTTTATATTTTAATATCAATACATATTCAAAATATATTTTTAAGTTACAACCGTTAAAATAATCAAATTACATTTCAACACTCCCTTTTATTATTGCATTTATTTTTCAATCAGAAAAAAGTACGTACAGTTGGCGAGATTAAAGTTATATTTTTTTAAATTTGCTCCTTAAATGCTCTTTCCGGATCCGCAATTGCTACAGGTGTCCAGTCAATCTAGTCAATAGTTAATTAATAATTAAATGTTTTTTAAATGTTCAATATCAAGAACTAAAACTGCTATAAAACCCAAAATCATTTTTAATTAATTTTTTTAAGCTCTCTATATGCTCTTTTCATTACGCCAATAACTGATCAAATTTTTACAATATTTTTAATAATTAATTATTTGTAACTATTTCTACATATGTATGTATTGTTGTATAATGACGTCATCAACTGCCGTTGGATCTTGTAAACATGAATAGTTTAACAATTGAATTACTTATTAGCTATGCCTACACCTGAAGCAATTGCGGATCCGGAAAGAGCATTTAGGGAACAATTTTTTGAAAAAAAGGTGATTATTTTGGATTATAAAGCAATTTTTATTTTTTAATTTACAAATTTTTGAAAAATTAATTATTACCTAATTAACTAATAACTATACACTTGGAGCAATAGCGGATTCTGCAGGAGCAATTTTTTGGCATATAGTTAAAAATGTTCTACGCTAAGTTCTTTCCGGTTATTTTTAATATATTTTTGCTTTCAATTTTTTAAATGTTTTTCCTCTGTAAATTAAATATGTTCTTAACATAATAACCTACGCAGACGACGTCACGGGTATCAGCTAGTCTTAAATTTTAAAGAAATACTCCTGAATTTAACGCGGCTAGGAAAAGACTGGCTGTACTCTTGGAATCAAATGTTTCCGGCTCCTTAAAATTAATGACAATGGCAGTATATCATTCCCAGAATCTACGAGCTTAGAAGATGATAAACTTGGTTAATAAGATACATTTATAATTTATTTTGATTATAAACAAATACAGGCAATTTAATAAATAATCATGTTTAATTGTTCTTATTAAGGCATAGAACCTTAAACCTTATATCGAGATTTTTGTTCGTTTTACGCCGGTATCTCACGGATCATATCACGACTGTCTAAATACAGAAAATTTTTCTAGGTTATTTAAATCTTAGATTTTTTTTTTCCGTTTTACAAGTCCCAGGATATTCTTTCCCTTTATCGTCGCGACCAAGAAGGTCTATTGTCATGTGACCCTCTGTTCTAACTAGGGGAGCAATAGGCTTTTAAAGAAAGCCAGTACCTACCCTAGGAGCTGCCATTGTTATCTCACCAGGCGTCATGGTTGTCTTTCCAAGATGCTGCAGTTTTCTTTTGAAAACTGCCGCACATGAGCACACATTGTGTTCCGCCGTTTTTTCCGCTTTCTAGCAGAGACGACATATATTGGTGTCGGCTTACCAATCTTTTTTTAAAATATCTTTTTAACTTTCTGCAAATGATATTGCATCCTAGTTCCGTATGGTCCGGTGACGGTGAGGTGTGTCTTGGAATGCTACCCAGTAGTAGTCCCACTCTGTAATTAATCGATCTTGTGAAGATGGTAATTTAGGGTACAGAGGCTTGTTAGGAGCCTTACCGAGTGACAATATGTCAGGAGTTCTCTTCTTGGAGTACTTTATGAATTTCTTAGCTTGTCTATGCCCAGGAGTATACCTACCTCCAGTGCAAGGCCTTGGTTTTGGTCTCCCAAGCCAGAAAAGCGTTTTTATTCTACTTTTTGTGGTTCTACAAAAGGGTTCGGGTCCTACGAGGTCTAATGAGGTGCCATTTTTGTCCAAATGATCAGCCTTTTCATTGCCCTCTATCATGTCCTGGAGCCTACCATATAGACCTTGTTACAAGCTGGCAATTCCTTGAGCTTAGACTTAATCGTCTTAGATGACAGTGCCTTAAGCGCTACCTGACTTACAATGTTGATGTAAGCTCTAATTAAACCCCTCGCATGGTTTAGTCTTGCACATTCATCAATTGCAAGCACTTCAACTTGGAAAATGGTAGTGCAAGTCCCAAGGGCTTGTTCAATTTGGCCGTATGGCCCATAAACGCCCATCCCTGCTCTGCCATCTATAACTGACCCGTCGGTGAACCAGACCGGCTTTTATAATATAAGAGCTTTAATCTTATATCTAGGATTCAACGAGGATCGATCCCAGTAGGTACCACGGACAAATGAAGCGGAGAGCATCTGCTCTCATTAATTACAATTGAATTCCACGTTGGTAGAGAGCTAAAAAAAATTAATTAAAGAAACTCTGGCAATAGATTGCTCTGCTACCACTGTGGGAATTTCGCATCAGCCAATTTTGGCTGATACTACGAGGCCATCGCCACCACTAGGCACGATGCGCCTCCAAACGTGGCTCTTGAGCGAGTGAGAGTTTTTCTCTTCGTAATCAGCGGCGTCACACACCGAGTTCCACCACTTAGATTCGATCATTAGCGCCGGTGTGGATTCGGCGCGTCGCAGTAGTAGATCCGAAAGTGAACTGATGCTGAGTATAGGTGACCCAACAGGCGTCGAGGTTAAGCAGGTGACCTATGTGCCGGTTTAAATCCTTGATTTTTTTTACAACGGCACATAACAAGTGTACGGTTTTACAGCGAAGCTGTAAGTACCTTTCTTTCAAAAATTCGGCAGAGAAATCAGTTTGTATAAAATTAAATCTAGTAAAACCCGATCCTGGTACTCTATTTACATGATAAAATACGCGCTCGGTACATCAAAAATTCACAAACAAAGCTTGGATTCTTAAAAACTTATTGTTTCTTTTGATAACCAAGTAAGAAAGCCTCTTGATTCTCTTTGTTCTTTTTGAATATTCTGACATAAATTGAAAACGATCATTTAAATGTTAAAATATCATTTCTTATGATATTTGATCATGTTACATATAAAACAACTATAATAATTTATGACCGAATTGGTTTTTGAAGTGTAAAATATTTATAGCTCAACAATAAAACAACGAATTGTTTGAATAAAATCGAATGGATTGTCCTGAGAAAAAGTGGGAAATTTTAAAATTATATTTGCATTATAATAATTTTTACATTTGTATGAGTATGTTTCGAAATTCATACCGGTAATGGATGCCTTTTTTGTATTTCCAACACGTATTAATTAAAGATATCTCATTACATTTTCACTAATTGATTGCAACAATATAATCACCCATTTTCTATCATCAATTGAATGATGATGCATCATATCATTTGCAAACCACCAAATGTCCGGTGGTATATTTTTAGCGTAGGCCAAATACCAAAAATAAATACTCGTTCGAATAAAATGTGATTCCTATTGGCAATAATAAAAATATATGACCTCCATTATCGACTGCAATAAAATACCTAGACACACGAAATTTGAAAGACAGATATATTTAATTAACTCGAACTGAATGAGCAAATTTAATTTAATCAAATACCAGACAGAAATCGAAAATGTCTAGAAACGAACAAAATTAATGTGTTCATATGATAATATACATATATCTTACTAATATTATAAACGTGAAAGTTTGTAAGAATGGATGTTTGTTGTTCTTTCACTCAAAAAGTACTAAATGGATCTGGATGAAATTTTGGATAGATATAGATTATAATCCGGTTTAACATATAGTATACTTTATATCCAGAGAAAATTACGGTTCCCGTAGGATAGATTTATTTTTTGAGGTTATACTTCTTTAGGCGCGATATGAAAAAATGATGAGAGTGAAATTTTTAGATGGACGGCCATCTTGAGACAAAAATTAACAAAATGAAGTTGGTCGCAAAACCACTCGGTTTCTTTTAATTTGTTTTTACTTATTTACTTATTTATTTATTTAAATTAAAAATAAATAAATATATATACAAATGACACAAATTATTAATAAATAAGTTATTACTTTTCTCAAAATTTGCAGTAGCTGTTATACTATTTGGAGTTTAGTGATGAACATGACGTCTGTATTCCATGAATATTCTTAGTTATCACGAAATCTGGGATTCTGAAATGATTCAACCATCTAAGAGTAATAATTTAATAATTTATTAACACAAGATATGAATAAGATTAAGACATTTACTTTGATTACTTTGAAAAGTAGCTACTTACTTTATTTCGCAATTTCTATGAGGCTTTGTTTTCATGACATGCATGAATTGTTAACCAGTAAAATGATCCTGACAAATTTTATAAGCGTCTTGCAACTTTCTTCAGATATTATTTATTGAATTTTTTCATGGTTCATTGTCGAAGATATTACTTAGAAATAAACGTATTAAAATAATAAACTAAAAATTCCAAAAAACTAATAATTACTTAATGGAACTAATTTTAATGTTTTGCTAAAGATCCTGTAGGATAGCTACTAATCTATTCTTCTAAGGGAACATCCCCATTAATTACGTGAGGCGTTCAGGGGCCGATTGGGTCGAGTCGAATCTCATTTAATCTTACTTTGGAGAAAGGGAAGGTCTGGCAAATATCACGTAATTTTTTTGTTTTGAAAAATATCACATTAGATTGCGAGTTGGGGGAATGACATATGCCAAATCTCATAAAATCTTACCAGTGGGGAGGGGAGGGGATTTCAAAAATCACCAAAAACGCCTCGCGCATTTAATGGATGCCTCCTAAAATGGCTGTACGGTTTTAAATGGCATTTGGTATGAAAGATTTTCAAGTCCTAAAGGAAGGAATAATGGTACTTTTTTACTAAAAATCGTATAGAAGCTGATGTGAGACAGCTAACATCTCTTTTTTGAAAAGTTGTTTTACAAATTTTGATGAACTTTCTTTGGATCTAAAGTCTGAAAGTATCTTTGATTTTTTTCTGTCAAAAAAGATTAATTTTATATTTCGCTATGAACGTAAGGAATCTTTTAATCAATCAGTTAAATTTAGATACACTCAGCGAAGCGAGCGTATCGTAGTATATATATATAATTATGAAAATTTAATGTTGATTTCCACAATCTACAAAGATGATTGGTCTATGGTGATTTAATTTCGAATGCACGCGTGATTCTAATCATAAATTTTTAAATACAAATTCATCATTTATCAAATTCGCAAATAGTGAATTATATGGATGTTAATTAATACTTGAAATCAACTAAAAAATTAATTAATATTTAATGGATGATTCATTTTTAACTTTTATTTTAATAGTTAGAGGTTGAATTTTAATTCTAAATAATAAATTTAGATATTGTTTTCCTATTAGATAATTTTTAATTTATGAACAGCATTGTAAATAATTATTTATCTAAGTACTTACTTCTTTAATTTTCTACTTAATATCCCAGGTGATGATAGCAAAATTGCATAAAAATGCACTAAAAATTAGTATCAAAGGTTAATCTATTGCTTTGAATAAGCTGAACATTAACTCGTTAATTATAAAATTTTCGCTAAAATATTTCAGCATAAGTTAAGTAGTTTGGGACTTTAATGTTGAGTTAAGAGAAAAATCCATTTTTAGTTATTCGTGTGTGCAAAATTGACGTGCATTAATAGTAACTAGAGGTCGCCCAGTGGTCGAAATTCGACCATAATTCGTTACAATTTTTACATACCTAAGGGTACACTTCACTAGTAACTGCCTCAAAAACTTTAGTTACTAAACTAACTAAAGCAGATAATGAATTGCATTTGCGAATGTTTGGAAAATAATTTCTTGACTAATTTTTTCTTCAAGGTTCATTTAAAGAAAGTGCAGCATATAATGATTGAAAATATTTATTTTAAGTTAAGGAAGGAAATAGGTGTAGAGGTTTTAAAATATTTATTTTTTTTCTTCCATATATCTTTTACAAAATTATTTCAGAATATTCTCTAAAAATTTCAAAACTAAACATCAATTCGTTCATATCATACATGCTTTGAGGTCCCCTAAGTCCAAAAAAGTAGTTTTTAGAAACATGTCTGTGTGTGTGCCTGTGTGTGACAGCCATATCGTATCGAACGCTTTTCTGAATTTCACTAAACTTGGAAATTTTCCTTCATATTATATCTTGTTTTGCCGTGAAGCTTTTGGTTGAAATCGGTTAATCGAAAGCTCCACTTTATTCTCGGAGTTTTTGAGCTTTTTCAAATTTTTTTGAAAACGGCTGCAAAGATTTTCTTTAAGCTTATGATACTTCTTAGACTTATTAATGGCTAAAATTTTTATTTGAAACTTTTTCTTGGGAAAATTCGATTAAAGACGGTTCTGAAGTGAAGGTTGGGAATTCATAAATACATATATGTTGTATACTTGTATGCATATAGTTCTGCTATGTATAGTTATAAAGTGCTTATATATTTCTTTTAACCAACAGCGAGTTTCATAAATGAAAGTAAAAGAAAGTACTGTGACGCCACGCAGCAGATATTTTTCTTTTTATAATGTTGTATGTCAATTCAAATTACAGTATTCTGAAATTTTTTTTAGACAAACAAAAAAAAATATGACTATGAAACATCAGAAGTAATTTCAAGTGAGTTTCTTACGTTTGAAAGTAAAACAAAAGTACCTTTTTTCATTTAAAAGCCAAAGATAAAAAAATGGAAATAGACTGCATAAGTCCTATTTAAAACTTTGAATTAAGCTAAGCTTTTTTTTTTCAAATAGTACCTACCTACCTAAATTAATTTTTTGTGTAAGTTATTTGAATGATTTTGCCAAAAGAATATAGTATGAATTATTTATACGTTATATAATAATCAAGAAACACCTGATGAAGACCAAATAAAATGGTTGAAATGTTGTGTATTTGAAGTTATACGTATCTTTTAAATATATTTTTAATAATATTACTCAATCATCAAATAATCGGTTAAATTTGTTTCCTTCAATGTCAATACTTACAATTTCAAAATTTAAATTTCTCTCACAGTATTTTGTTTAAATAATGACATTTGGAATATGGTTGAAGTCTGTGGTCAAACTGAACAACTGAGATTTAAAAATCTACATATTTGTGTGTGTTGTGTGTCTGTGTGTGTCAAACGCATGGTAGTGTGTGTGACGTCTTTTTTCATTAATTTAAAGTATTTTGAAGCATTATTATAAAAAAATATTATCTCATAACGCAACGTCCCCATATAAACTTCAATTGTGCCAAATTTCATACTTCTCCGTTCGTATAATATTCGGTAAAAGGGATTTAAAATTTTTGCTTCACGTATTAATATATAGATGAATAACAAACATTTCAAGTAAGGCGAAATTATATCTAAATAATTTTATTGCTGTTTAGTTAAATTTTTTTTTTTTAATTTTAATGTTCATTTAAATTTTTAAATTTTTGGCTCTTGAGTTCATGCTGTTAAATACAAACTCGTAAATTTACTACAAAACTTGGATATTTATTATTTGGAAAGTCCATAAATAAAAACAAAACAACTTGCCTACATGAATTCTAACGGTATCAATAATATTTAAGCTCCATATATAGGTATTAAGGAAGCGAAAATAACTAAACAAATTTTTTTTTTAATAATAAAACTTTTATTTAAGGTCCATTATTATATATTTTTATGAGTTTTTACATTAGCTTACAATGAACTAAAAACTAAGAGTTCCAGAATTATCTTCTTTAACTCTTAAAATTATTCTTAAAATATATAAATAAAATTCTTTTTTTTCTCATTTTATTTTTTGTTAACTCGTCTGAGAAAAGAGCCGTAAAAACCCAATGTCTTTTGTTACTTTAGTTAATTTTAAGCTTAATTATTGATTGGCTTGACTTAACACTAATTGCTTAACTAATTATCCTTTTTGCTATTTACATTAATATGTGTTTAAGTCTTTTATGCTTTATTGCCTCATTTTCACTATATGTGGCTATTCCTCTTATTTCCACATGCTATTTGCACTGACAGTCTTTAAGAAATTTCCTTGATATCTCTTTCACATACTCCTTTATTAAGGGTAAATCTGCTTCTCTATACAGCTCACTTACTAGAGTTGGTTAGAGTTGGTTCACTTACTTTGGTTTGTCCAGGGCAAACCTCAAGAATTTATTTTGTGTAACCTGGATCTTTTTATATTTACTTTTACTAGTAGAGCTCCAGCAAGGAGTGCATAGGCCAGCATAGGTCTTACGATTGTTTTGTAGAGTAATATTTTATTTGTTGTGTTAAGGCCAGATTTACGATTTAATAGCGGGATTAATGAGACAATTATTCCCTTCCCTTTTTTGAATGAGCTCATTTATATGTGGGGTAAACGTCAAAGCGCGCTCTAAGTTTACTCTCAATTACTTAACAGAAGAGGTATGAGGTATGAGAGGTATGCATTTGGATATCTGAAAAAAAAAATTTTCATCCATATAAGGGACACCCTAATATATATATATATATATATATATTTTTAACCAGAAAGAGTTAAGTTAGCGAGAAACATTTTTTTTTTTTAATTAAACTATATGCCAAAAAATTGCTCCTTTAGAACACGCAATTCCTCCAAGTGTATAGTATTTAGTTGATTAATAATTAATTTTTCAAAATTTGGCAAAATAAAATTACTGTCAAATACAAAAAAAGTAACTTTTTAAGTTTTTTTTTTAAATTTCTCATTAATGCTCTTTCTGGTTCCGAAATTGCTCCAGGTGTATTGTCAATAGTTAATTACTATTTAATTTTTTTTTTAAATTTTCAAATTCAAGAATTAATATCGCTATAAAATCCAAAATAATTTTTAATTGAAGTTTTTGTATTTTTTTAAAGCTCTCTATCTGCTCCTTTCATTACGCAAATAATTGATCAAATATATGCAATATTTTTAATAATTAATTATTTTTAACTATTTATACACGTATGTATTGTTGTACTATGACGTCATCAGCAGCCGTTGGATTTTATAGACATGAATAAATTAAAGATTGAATTACTAATTAACTATACACCTGGAGCTATTGCAGATCCGTAAAGAGCGTTTCAGGAACCATTTTTTGAAAAAAAATAATTGAAAAAGTGATTATTTTGGATTATATAGCAATTTTTATTTTTGCATTTACAAAATTTTTAAAAAATTAATTATTTATTAACCAATAACTTTACACTTGGAGCAATAGCGGATTCTGAAGTAGCAATTTAGGAGCAATTTTTTGGCATATATAGTTAAAAATGTTCTACGCTAAGTTCTTTCCGGTTTTTTAAAATATATTTTTGCTTTAAATTTTTTAGATGTTTTTCCTGTGTAAATTAAATATGTTCTTAACACATTCACGTCAGGGAACGCATAGGTGCGTCTTATGTCTTGTAGATTATTTAACATTATAATTTATACGTAAATATTATATAATATAAACATATATATTGTAACGTTTTTACGGGTTCGTTGGTTTGTGTATAATGACTACGAATTTATTTCTTAACAATTGTTTATTTATTTATCTAACACTTATGTACTACAACAATGTTCACTGTCAACAATAGTCACAGTACTGTTTATATTTCACTATATACACAATGTACACTTTATTTAACAATGTTCACAATTTATATAACACTGTTCACTTTAACACTGAGCACTTCCACTATTTATTTTAACACTGTCGATGAATTTATTTGAATACTCGATGATTTATTTACTACTCTTCGGTGGTTTATTGCATACTGACTTGTTGGCCCATCTTTCGGATTATTTATAGTAACTCATCATCGGTCGCGAACTTTCCAAACCATAAATCATCCGTTACTAGAAGATTATATTTGTAATCTTAGCGCCTGTCTTCCTCTCCTCCATTGGTAAATCAATGGAGAAAATACTAGAACAATGCGTACCTTGTCTCCTCTTTTGTAATATTAATCCGTGGTCATAAAACTACTTCAGGGGGTCCATCCTTTAATCCCACCCTTCGGGCGCCAGACACAAATTGGTGTCTTAGATTTGTGACAATATATATATATATATATATATATATATATATATATATATATATATATATATATATATATATATATATATATGTCGGAGCGCTAGGTTATAGGGTGTGACGTTTGTAGCCTTTTCGTTCAGAAAACAATTTCTTCGTCATAACATACTTTATTTAACAATGACTGAACATGATATTCTTGAAGTGACGTTACAATAGATAATAATAGGCAGATGATAGATTTAACAAAGATCAACAAATTCAATAATCAAAATAACATTCGAGTATTAACATCAATAATGGAAATTCAAAATAAATATTATAAAAAAATGAAAAACCGACTTCAAAATGTATAAAAATTCTTAAACAAAAAATGGACTAAAAAGTAACAAAATAATGACGTATTCTTGCAGTATCTACAACTTACAAATTATTAGGATGATACAATGTACAACTATTGTTATTTTTGGAGTTGGTGTCAGCCAAGGAAATACGACTATATTGGTGCTTAGCAATAAACGAGAATACCTTATGAAAATTATTTTTGAAATGAACTTTTAAACAATATACTCGAACTGTAACAATATCTAGCGACCTTTAAACTACAAAATACCAATTACCAACTAAACCTTTTTACAATTTTTACAAATTAACATTAATATTTATTTTCTTGACTGACACCAACTCCAAAAATAACAATAATTGTATATTGTATCATCCTAATAATTTGTAAGTTGTAGATACTGCAAGGATACGCCATTATTTTGTTACTTTTTAGTGCATTTCTTGTTTAAACATTTTTATATATTTTGAAGTCGGTTTTTCATTTTTTTATAATATTTATTTATTTCTCGCGTTTTAGTGATCTGAAGTTTGATAACTGATTTTATTTTCTTGAAAATGGTTAAACCTTCTAAACGCGCTGCTCATATGAGGCAGCGCCGTTTAATATTAAAAGTTACTACATCATACCTTTTTGCCCTTAAGAGTTGAAATATTTTGCTTTTAAATGTAAAAACAAAACTAAGTGGATTACTCTTTCCAACAGAAAAAAAATTATCAAAATTCGGTTAAATGTCACTATTTCATCCCCTATTTTCATCCTTAAGGGGTGGATTTTTTTCTTCAAATTGAAATGTGAACAATTTAAAGGTAAGTTGTACGTAATAGAAACAAAATTATCAAAATCGGGTTAGCCAGAAAAAAATTATAATATTATTTCATCTCTAATTTGTAACCCCTTATGAGTGGAGTTTTTTTTTTTTAATGAATAGGAAATTAATTTAAGGTTGTGTTCTACAAATAAAAAAAGAATTATCAAAATCGAGCTATCCAGTAAGAAGTTAATATTTCATCGCTTAATTTTCAACCCCTTAGAAGTTGAAAATTTCCCTCAAATTAAAACTGGACCCCACGAAAAGCACCAGCTTTCAAATAAAAAAAAAATTATCGAAATCGAGCTATCCAATAAGAAGTTAGTATTTCATCCCTTAGTTTTCAACCCCTTAGAAGTGGAAGATTTCCCTCAAATTAAAACTGGACCCCACGAAAAGCACCAGCTTTCAAATAAAAAAAGAATTATCAAAATCGAGCTATCCAATAAGAAGTTAATATTTCATCCCTTAGTTTTCAACCCTTTAGAAGTGAAAGATGTTCCTCTCATTAAAATGGGAACACACGAGAAGCATTAGCTTTCAAATAAAAAAAGAATTATCGAAAACGAGCTATCCAATAAGAAGTTAGTATTTCATCCCTTAGTTTTCAACCTCTTAGAAGTGAACGATTTCCTTCAAATTAAAATTGAGCCACACGAAAAGCACTGGCTTTCAAATAAAAAAATAATTTTCAAAATCGAGCCATCCAATAAGAAGTTAGTATTTCATCCCTTAGTTTTCAACCTCTTAGAAGTGAACGATTTTCCTCAAACTAAAATGGGACCATTCGGGAAGCACCAGCTTTCAAATAAAAAAAGAATCATCAAAATCGCTTCACCCAGTCAGAAATGCTGAGTTAACAAACATAAAACAAAAAAAAAAACAAAAAATACAGTCGAATTGAGAACCTCCTCCTTTTTTTGAAATCGGTTAAAAGTCAGTTGCAACGGTGCGCGTTAAACCAGACAGCGAATTCGTGGTACATCTCTCGATCCACACTCGTCCACATCCCAAACCAGAATGAATCTATTCTGACAAGTTCACATTTTTCATTAGTCCCGAGTGTTTCCAAATCCGACGAGTAACCACGACTAAGCTCGATGACGAAATAATCGCCACTATCTGATTCAAAGCACACCAGTAGTTTTATCTCCGACGTATATATATAATATTTATATATTATATAATATTTACGTATAAATTATAATGTTAAATAATCTACAAGGCAGAAGACGCACCTATGCGTTCCCTGACGTGAATGTGTTAAGAACATATTTAATTTACACAGGATTTTTTTTTATAATGTTATAATATGTAGGTAATATATTTATATATATATATATATAAATATTTCCATATAATTTTAAAAAAATCGATTTTTATAGGATAGAACTTTCTATTGAACACATATGTAAGTGTATCTGTTTAACATAATAACCTTCGCAGACGACGTCGCGGGTATCAGCTAGTCATTAAATATAATGAGTGTTACAATAAAATCAATTTTGATGCAGGATTGTTAGTGGACAATTGGCGAACACAAGCAACAAGTGAATTAGAAACTATATAATATCTACTTTTAACTAAAGAACACAACTGAAAGTTACTTAGTGACGTAAAGTGAAAATAGTTATATGTAAAATAAAAGAAAAAGTTGAGTAAAAATTAAATATCGACCGTTAACATAAAGGGCACCCTGTACAATTAGATTTTACCTAGTTGAAATTGAGAAAACATAAACCCTGTATATTTTTAAACACTTAACATTCAGTGTAAATTTAATAAATTTCGTGACTAATCGTTTTTAATATAATAATACAATACCAATTTGCATTTGCAGATAAATTAAGTCTTTTACAAAAATTTATTTGCATGTAGGCATATTTTGTGCTTTGCATTTATACTCTAGCCGCTAGTAATTTACATAATTTTTTTATAAAATTTTCTTATCACAAAATAATACGTTATAAAAAGTCGTAAAAGAAATAAGGGTAACAAAGTAGATATATGTTCATGTCTTAAGTTTACCAGTTTGCTATTTTTCAAGCGCAAAATGTTTTTTTTTTTTTTTGGCAAAAGCCGTCTGTTTCTCGTAAATCATTTGCGGCATTTAAAAGCGATTTTTGACTTGATAAATCCGGACATTATAATGAGTTATGAGCTAATAATTGAAATTTTATTAACACAAATATTTTTTTCTCGTTTTATAAATTTAATAATTACAACATCTGCTTGTGGATTTTATAAGATTATATGTTGGGGAAGCGTTGTAGCGGAGCTTTGCATTAAAAATCATGGTGAACAACTGGTCTTAAATCAGTTTTTTATCCTCCCTCAATAATATGATAAAATGCTATTTTTAAGCCAAAAATTACATAAGCGAATAATTTTTTCGTAATAAGCATAAAAGGAAATTTGTCTCGTTCATAAAGTGTTTATAATTTCCAATCTTTTACGATATAATATGTAATCGTTTTGAAATTTTAATTGGTTTAAGACAATTTTTGACAAATTAAACGCTTAAATTTTTATCTTTTCCTCCTTATTTTTGTGTTGAAATGTAGATTTTAGTGGATTGATTCTCATCAAAACTTTTTCTAAAATATCTATTAAGCCATAATTTAGGAAAAGAATCAGTCACGCGTTATGTTAATATTCGGTTTGTTGAACTTGAAACATATTGAAAAATTATTATTTTTTTCTTTCTTCTTTCTCTCCAACAAATAAATTAACGTTTTTAATTCTTGCTATTTTTAGCATAAATTATCGAAAGAAAAATCGTTTTGTTTGAACATCTGTTGTAATTTATTGATGAATCACGGATTTGGTTTCGTTTACATGTGAGGTATAACCAATTGTATACATATATATGATGGTATTGTGATTATTTAAAAAAAAATTTATACCTTGATCAAGCAAATTTTGGCTAAGAAAAGTGCCTAGGGCACTTTTTTTATTGGAAGGGTTATTTCGGTTATTTTATTGATCGTAGTACAAACGTGACGAAACCCACATGAATACGTTTCATAAGCACATTCTTCTTTCAAGTTCACAGAAATTGAATTTGAATATTTTATTAATTTAAATTGAAATTAATATGTAAATATTTCCTCGATATTATTAATTTGGAATGATACATGAAAATCGTATTAATCCTATTAGAAAAATAATACATATTTACGGTATTTCTTTAAATAATTTTCGATACCGTATCCTGGCTGGACATTTTTTTTTCTTATTTTTACGATTTGCTTAAAATATTTAGTCATATTAATTTTAATGAAATTTTATTAAGTCAACGTCTTTTAAACTTGGCCATAAGCTGGGGGGAAAGTGTATACTGCACATAGGACCCAGATAAATTAGAATGAAACTCACAAGGAAAAAAAATAGTGGTGTAAAATTTACAACACTAAACTAGTAATATTTTTAATGCTCTTTGTGTTCACTATAACCACAAATGTAACATTAGATAACACACTGCGTTGTATTCAGCTCTAACGCTTAGTATTTTTTACTACCATAGTGTAGTAATTATATGTAGCTGTAACAACTGCTGCGTGTTGTACAATTAACAAATTTTGGCGTTTGCACATGTGGCACGTACAACATAACCAATAATTATGACAAATAAATGCAAGTGTCAAAAATTCAACTACATTTTTACTATTTCGTGTTGTAAATAATACTGCAGTATTCTAATGAAACTTGACTGGTAAACATTACCACACGTGGTGTCATCCTATATAATACTAGTTAATGTATTAAAATTAACAAGGAATGTTGTTAAAACTACAACACATTTTTTCTGTGCACTATTACAACCATACTAAAGGTCGCCCAGTGGTCAAACTTCGACTATAATTCGTTACAATTTTTACATACCTAAGGGTACACTTCACTTGTAACTGCCTCAAAAACTTTAGTTACTAAGCTAACTACAGCAAATAATGAATTGCATTTGCGAATGTTTGGAAAATAATTTCTTGACTATTTTTTTCTTCAAGGTTCATTTAAAGAAACTGCATCATATAATGATTGAAAATGTTTATTTTAAGTTAAGGAAGGAAATAGGTGTAGAGGTTTCAAATTATTTATTTTTTTTCTTCAATAAATCTTTTACAAAATGATTTCAGAAAAATCTCTAAAAATTTCAAAACTAAATACCAATTCGTTCATATCATACATGTTTTAAGGTCCCCTAAGTCCAAAAAAGTAGTTTTTAGAAACATGTTTGTGTGTGCCTGTGTGTGACAGCCATATCGTATCGAACGCTTTTCTGAATTTCACTAAACTTGGAAATTTTCCTTCATATTATATCTTGTTTTGCCGTGAAGCTTTTGGTTGAAATCGGTTAACCGAAAGCTCCACTTTATTCTGGGAGCTTTTGAGCTTTTTTACCCAAATTATTAATGGGTACAACTTTTATTTGAAACTTTTTCCTCGGAAAATTCGATTAAGGACGGTTCTGGGGTGAAGGTTGGGAATTCTTAAATACATATATGTTGTATACTTGTATGCATATAGTTCTGCTATGTATAGTTATAAGGTGCTTATATATTTATTTTAACCAACCGAGTTTCATAAATGAAAGTAAAAGAAAGTACTGTGACGCTACGCAGCAGATGTTTTTCTTTTTATAATGTTAAGTCAATTCAAATTACTGTATTCTGAAATATTTTTTAAACAAACAAAAAAAAAATATAACTATGAAAAATCAGAAGTAATTTCAAGTGAGTTTCCTACGTTCAAAATTAGGTAAAACAAAAGTACCTTTATGTTTTGATTTTTTCATTTAAAAGCCAAAGATAACAAAATGAAAATAGACTGCATAAGTCCTGTTTAAAACTTTGAATTAAGCTAAGCTTTTTTTTTCAAATAGTACCTATACCTACCTAAATTAATTATTTGTGTAAGTTATTTGAATAATTTTTCCAAAAGAATATAGTATGAATTATTTATACGTTATATAATAATCAAGGAACACCTGATGAAGACCAAATAAAATGGTTGAAACGTGTATTTGAAGTTATACGTATCTTTTAAATATATTTTTAATAATATTACTCAATAATCAAATAATCGGTTAAATTTGTTTCCTTCAATTTCAATAATTACAATTTCAAAATTTAAATTCCTCTACAATATTTTGTTTAAATAATGACATTTGGAATATGGTTGAAGTCTGTGGTCAAACTGAACAACTGAGATTTAAAAATCTACATATTTGTGTGTATTGTGTGTCTGTGTGTGTGTCAAACGCATGGTAGTGTGTGTGACGTCTTTTTTCATTAAGTTAAGGTATTTTGAAGCATTATTATAAAAAAATATTATCTCATAACGCAACTTCCCCATATAAACTTCAATTGTGCCAAATTTCATACTCCTCCGTTCGTATAATATTCGGTAAAAGGGATTTAAAATTTTTGCTTCACGTTTTAATATATAGATATATTTGGTTCATTACCAGCGACTTTTTTTGGGACCCAAGAAGTCTTTTTACATTAGGACCATGTAGATGGGTAGCTCCGATTCTGGTACGTTATAAGAGTGAATCGTGATATAAATTATATAAGTAAATACGTATGCGCAAGTATAGTAACACTGCATGAAGTAAGCTGGTGAATCTTCCTTAAATATTGAGAAAACAAATGAATAAAGTAAATGTAGTGTCACTTAAGGAATTGTGGTGAATGAAACAAGTACGTATTAAAATATTAACTTATAGTACATTGTACTTCGGAAAAATTAAGGAAAAGCTGAATTTTTGCACGAAGCTCCCTTAAGTATAAAAGGGTCCTTTAGGAAAATTTGAAAATTTTTCATACCAAATGTCATTTAAGACCGTTCAGCTATTTAATTAGAACAGATTAGAAGCTATCCTACAGGAACCATCTTTTTTTTTTAGAATAAATGATATTCAATTAAATGTTAAGCTCTCAGGTATCTTTAACAAAACTTCATTAAAATTCATTCCGTTCAGTAATTGTTAATTATTTAAAAATTTAGTCTATAACTTTAGTACGTATTTCTAATTAATTTCTTCGACAATGGACAGTAAGGAAATTAAAATATTGTAAAAAATTTCTTTACTAATTTTATCGGGTGTTAAATTGAAATTCTTGTTTATTTTTCAGTAAAATTTTGTCAAATGTTTAATTTAAACTTTGTAGAGAATTTCTTTTGCTACTGTGTGAAATTGGGCAGACCTTCTTGAGGAAAATGCGTTAAAATGCTATTTTGCAAACTTTAACGAAACTTTTTTCAAATACACGGTTCCTGTAGGATACAATTGTTAAGCTATCCTATGGGACTCACGTGTTTTTCACTATATATTACAGACGCGAAATATAGATAAAAACTATTCTGGAGCCCGATTGTATATTGTATCAAAATTTGAGCTCAATTGGTACAGAATAAGGACCAACATAACATTTTTATATAATATAGACGAAGATACCAATAAAACAGGCAATACGTACGTCGTACAATAGCCAGCCGCTATGCCAACATAATTTTTTTGTCATTTGTAAAATATAAAAATGGTTCCTGTGGGTTATCCTTAGGAGATAGAAATATACCGTCGCGGACTTTTTTATCAATCTTTTTAAGACACAATTTCGCCGCATTTAAGTTTGATCTATCTCTTAAAATTTAGCCAGCGTTTGCAATTTAAGTGCAAAAATATGTTTGTTATGACATCACATCACAAACCTTTGAACTTCCCGACTTTTCCCTACTAAATTATGTACAAAATTAGAGCCTATATGTTACCGAGGACTAATAGCTATATAACAAGAAAAGTAATCAAAATCCGTTGAGATGTTTTTACGTGAAAGAGGCACAACAAAGAAACAGACAAAAATCTTTTAGAGTTTTATTATATATATAGATTAATATCTCCGACAATGGACAATAATAATACAAATTTTTTCGGGTGTTAAATTTAAATTCATTTTTATTTTTCAGTAAAATTATCACTTTTTTAATTTAAACTTTGTAAAAACCTCTTTCGTTACTGTGTAAAATTGGTCAGGCCTTCTGGAGGAGAATGCGTTAAAATGTTATATCACGAACTTTAACGAAACATCTTTTAAGTACACGGTTCCTGTAGGATACAATCGTTATGCTATCCTATGGGAACCGTGGATGATTCCGACATAAGAAGCAATCAAAATTATTCTCTTCCCCGTTAACCACCACATAGAAGCGAATTGTATACTGTATCCAAATTTTAGCTCGATTGGTGTAGAATTTTTCAAGTTTTGTCCTAGAACTTTAACTGTGCTTTGACATTTTTTGTTCTTTAATAAAAAAACATTATTAAAAAATGAATTAAATTTTTTTTTTCTTTTTTTTTTTCCTTTGAACGAGAAACAAAAATAATTTGTTGATCGTTTCTATTGGGTACACTGCATTAAAAAGTGATTGCGTGTACTTATGTACGCGTGTGAGAAGTTATACTTCTTTGGTATGATTAAAAATTAGTTTGTATTAATTTTATTCAAATAATCAATTTTAAAAAACTGTGACTTAATGTTTAATAATAATAATATATATATTTAAAGATTTAATTATTAAAAATAAAATTAAGAGATTAATATTTTAATTTGTATTAATAAATAATATTCAAAGGAAGCTGCTAAACGTTTATAAAATTTGTCAGGATCATTTTTCTGGTTAACAATCCATGCATGTCATGAAAACACAGATTCATATAAATTGCGAAATAAAGTAAGTAGCTACTTTTCATAGTAAATATCTTAATCTTATTCTTATCTTGTTTTACTAAATTATTATTCTAAGATGGTTGAATCATTTCAGAATCCTAGATTTCGTGAAAACTAAGAGTATGCATGGAATGCAGACGTCATTTACATCATGAAATTTCAAATAGTATAACAGCTACTGCAAAATTCGAGAAAAAAAATAACTTATTTATTAATAATATGTGTCATTTGTATATATAATTATTTTTAATTTAAATATAAAAATAAATAAATTAGAAAATAAATACAACAAAAATTCAAATTACGCGCGCCAGGAAACCCAGTTGTTTTGCGACTTAAATAATTATTATTTAATAATAATAAGAGTATTATATTTTTATTTGTATCAATACATAATATTCAAAGAAATCTGCAAAACGTTTATAAAATTTGTCAGGATCATTTTTCTGGCTAACAATTCATTCATGTCATGAAAACGAAGCACACTAAATTTAACTTATTTTTTAATAATATGTGTCATAAATATATTCTAAATAAAATATAAAAAAATTTATTTAAAGAATTAATTATTTTTAATTTAAATGTAATAATAAGTAAATAAATAAAACAAAAATTAAAATTACGCGCGCCTAGTTAAAAAAACCGAGCGGTTTTGCGGCCAACTTCATTTTGTTAGGTTTTGTCTGAAAATGCGCGCGCATCTTAAAATTTCACTCTCATCATTTTTTCATAACGCGCCTAAAGAAGTATAACTTCAAAAACGCATCCTGTACTCTACTTTAAAGGTGGTGTGGAAAGGAGTGCACTTATTACGACAAAAATAAACGTTACAACTTTTTGATTTAAATTTTCTCCAAAACCGTTAGTCTTACGAAAAAAATACAAGAAAACTTTCTGTAGACTTTTTTCTAAACTACAAATTTGATAGCAGGTATTTTTTGATAAAAGTTACCGTTAGCGAGAATATTGCGAAAACCTGCGGTGAAGCTCACGTAACAGTTTTTCTTTAATTTATTAAGTTCTTAGTTATATTTAAATGTAATTTCGTTAAAGTATTTATATGAAAATGTAAAGTTCAATGACGATTGATATTTTTATGCTCTTAACCAAAACATATCTAAGCATAAAAAAATGCCCAGAGATCAAAAATATATTAGAACGCTAAATAATTTTTTTCATACACAGTGATTTTTGAATTAAAATTGCAGAACAAATTTTGTTGTTTGCAAACAATTTCACGTCCAATCAAGTCAATGAAATCAAATTTTTCAGTTTTCCTTGGATCATTATGTAATCAAATCACTAAGCACATACCTACAGCTTATTAAATGTTCACTATTCAAATCAAAAGTCTTCTTTAACGCATTTTTTATGAAAACTTCAGCAATATTGATTAGATGAATGAATACAGTAAATCAAAAAGAGTAAACCATCAATAAAATCAAACCTATTAAAACGCATCACTGGAATATTCATCAATTTGATTGATTTTATCTTCTGTTTATTCTAAGTAATTCAATCTAATTATGCAAATTTAATGTAAGTAATAAGTTCATACAAAATTTGCGTAGTTGAAAAGTTTCATGACATAAAATGTCAATGTAAACAAGACAATTACACCCAGTTTAGCCTTAAAATTCGAATTTAATGATTAATTTAGCTAAAAAAACTATCTCATCTTATTTCACAAAAAAATGAAGAAAAAAAACAAGACCCAATAAATTTCATTTAATTTACAAAGAATGTTCACCATTTAGAACTCATAAAAATTCATTTTTAATTATCGAATTTCACAGCTTTTTCTTGTTAATTCCCCGATTGGCTCCAAGTTTCTTACTTTTTATAGATTTGGAATTTCATAACTTATAACTTTTACTCAAAGTTTTTTTTTTAACCAAGAGACAAAAATGTATTTGCTTCGTTCGTAGTTAATTTTATTTCATCGACTTAATAATTATATTAAAATAAAACGACTCCCAAATAATATGACATTTGTTGTTAAAACATTTACAAAAGAAGATAATATTTGCATAATCTTTTATTAATTTAACCATTTTTTGCAGAGAAGGGAGTCAAACATATTAACCTTGAAATGGTTGGTTGATATTTTTTTTTAAGTTCACAGTCTCTTTTTTTTCAATCAAAACGAAAAAGATATGATAATCTGAAAATCACACAAGCCATAAATCATATACTTAGGCTTATCTTAAGCATGTTGTACAAACCTCGGTAATCCCCGATTTTCATTAATAGAATTAATTGAATATCAATCTATTGAATCATCACCAATAATCGATTCTAATCCAATCGCTTTCTTACGTGTAATAATTGAGACCTTTACATTTTTTTCTCGTTGCCAATAATATCTAGGTATAAAGCCTTGTAACCTATTGGTACATTCATAAAGAAAATACACAATATAATTAATTTATTAGTTTATTAAATTATTTATTAACATGTTTCCATACTGATAATGCAATAAGTAGGATGTCGGGCAAAAATTATGACCAACAAGGTTTTCTTTAGTGCTCATCTCTTAAAATCCTTGGAAATTCTTTTTGCGTATAAAGATAAAATAGATAAGCCGTTCTCTCCGCTGGACCCTTCATGTATTGAATATGCATGAACATTTTATAAATTATCTTGAAACATTATAAATCCTTACAGTTTGCTGAGAAAAAAAAGATTAAAAGCTAATGGATAAAGAATCGCCTTGAGGAGAACGTTAAACCCTTTTGTAAATAATCAATCATTGATTCACTTCCTGAAATATTTTTTATTTAGTAGAGGTAAAAAGTTCAGGGAAAGCTTGAAAAAAGAAATACGAATAAATGTACTTCTTGTTAATTTATTTCCTTGTATGAGATTATCTTATTTACTTTTTGTAAATCAAGTTCACAATTCTTATTGTTTGCATTTTATTCTCTGTACTCTTTGCGTTTAGTTGTTAGCGACCATTTTTAAAATAAGAGAGATTATCATCTTTTTTAAATTCTACCGTATGAATTGTAAATAAGGAGCTGATTTATTTAAAAGTCAAAGGTTTTCTGAATGTTTTATAGAAAATTTGGAAATAGGGGAAAGTTGGGTATTTGAGAACACCGGGTAATTTTAAACAGAGATTTTTATTGCTTCATTCGCGATAATGTTCAAAAAGTATTTAAATGGACATGTTTGATGACCATTAGTTCCTGGATGAAAATATATTTAAATTGACGAAAATAATTAAAATTCATTCTTTTGTTACATTTTTTTTTCGTATGTAACCATCTTTGAAAAAAATATTTTTTTGGACTTTAGTGGGTGATATTTTGTTATTACCTTTCTAGACCAGTGCTTTTAGCCTTTGAAAATGGTAAAAAGTAAAAAAAAATTATAGTAGGATAAACCCATTAGTAATTAAAATGTAAATTTTAATGAATTGCTCAAAATTGTACATAATAAAATTGTAAAAAAACAACTTTGAGCAATTTATTAAAATTTACACTTTAATTATTGCATTTTCTGAGAACATTTAACATTGTAATGTATATTTTTTGCTTCATCAAAAAGTAGAGGTTTCAACGAAAAAAACACTCACCGACTTTTTAAAAAAATTAGATGTTTTGACGTGAGAATTTTCGATTGTAAATTAGAGTGCTTTTTCGAATATAAGTCATTATAAAGTAAAAAAATTAATATTTTAAATAAAAAAAGTGGTTGCGTGTACTTATGTACGCGCGTGAGAAGTCACACTTCTTTGGTATCATTAAAAAATAGTTTTTATTAATTTAATTCAAATAATCAATTTTAAAAAACTGTAATTTAATATTTAATAGTAATAATATATATATTAAGAGATATAATTATTAAAATAAAATTAAGAGAATAATATTTTAATTTGTATCAATAAATAATATTCAAAGAAAGCTGCAAGACGTTTATAAAATTTGCCAGGATCATTTTTCTGGTTAACAATTCATGCATGTCATGAAAACGAAGCTTCATAGAAAATGCGAAATTAAGTAAGTAGCTACTTGTCAAAGTAAATGTCTTCATCTTATTCTTTTCTTGTTTACTAAATTATTATTCTAACTTCTAAGATGGTTGAATCATTTCAGAATCCCAGATTTTTTTGATAACTAAGAATATGGATGGAATGCAGACGTCATTTTCATCATTAAACTTCAAAAAGTACCTATAACAGCTATTTTGAGAAAAGTATAAACTTATTTATTAATAATATGTGTCATTTGTATTTATAATTATTTTTAATTTAAATATAAAAATTAATAAATAAATACAACAAAAATTTAAACTACGTGCGCCTAGTTAAAAATACCGAGCCGTTTTGCGGGCAACTTCATCTTGTTAGTTTATGATGATAAAATAGAACGCTACTAATGCTTCTGAAACCGCGCCGCGATGCAGACGTCCTTTTCATCATTAAACTTCAAAAAGTACCTATAACAACTACTACAAAATTCGAGAAAAGTAATTACTTATTATATTATTTATTAATTATATGTGTCATTTGTAAATATAATTATTTTTACTTTAAATATAAAAATTAATTAATTAATAAATAAATACAACAAAAACTCAAATTACGTGCGCCTGGTAACCCAGTGGTTTTGCGACTAACTTCATTTTGTTAATTTTTGTCTGAAAATGCGCGCGCATTTTAAAATTTCAATCTGATCATTTTATCATAACGCGCCTAAAGAAGTATAACTTCAAAAATACAGTGTGTTTGGGTCATTAAAAAGTAAGTTTTCACTAAATTTCGTGTAAATGTTTATTTTTAAAAGTTAAAAACCTAAAACTTGGTAATTTCATTTTTTCACATAAATTTTGAGGTTATGTGAAAAAACAATTAGCACAAAATTTGTAGATTTACGTATTATCTACACCTTTTCCATTTCACTTTTTCCCGTAGGACTTGTAGTTTTGTCGGAAATCAAGGTAGACCACTTCTACCCTTAACCCTGTCCTCCTACCACTTTCCCACCACAGATCAACCGTAATTTATTTTTCCTTTCATTTTTTTTATTTTCTTCCTTTTCTAATGGTTTTCATCCTACTTTAATTTTTTTTTAGTTCAAAAATTGTCTACCCTGATCTATTCATGTACAATCCATTTATTAATTTTATGTGGCTATTTAAGTTCAAAGAAGAAAATATTTTGAGTATCGATTATTTTAGTTTGAATTGTCTAATTCAGGTAATTTGAAACAATGTTCACTGGATAAATGTAAACGTTTCTTATAAATCTGTAATAAATGAATTATTTCACAATTATTTCGATTAATTTTCTTATTTTAAACTATGACGCAACGTTTCGTTGTGTGGTTAAGTTTGATCATTTTTTTTGCATTAATTTTATGTTGTCCTGTTGTTTCCAATAATTATAAATGTTCTAATGATAAAAAATCTTTTTAAAATGTCCAGAAAGTACGCAAGGAAAACTACACCGCGGTACACAATTGAAAATCTTCAACGTGCAAGACGTGTTAGATGTGGACGGCTTTCTTTAGACAAAGCTATTAGCTATTAGCTGAGAGAAGGACAATTTTAAAATATTATTCTGTACAAAAAAAAATCTACTATCTTTAGAAATTTTCTGACTATTCATTGTAAATTAATCTATTTTCAATCGTTCTATGCAATTAATCACTTATAAAATTTAAAATGATCGAAATTTCCGTAGTTAAACTAACTATTCTACCTTAATTAATTACAATTTAAAAACTTCTCAAATATTTTATTTTTTAAAATTTAATTGCATCACTTGTACTTAAAGATTATAACTGTAAAGATTTTTAAAGATTTTATTATGTTACTCAATCGTTTGGCGATAAATTTTCCTGAATGGCACCATTTGTCGTAGTTTATCGTGGCCAAATAAAGAAACCGCGTCTCCAGGTAAATAAAGTTTACTTTTTTGTTAAATTAACTTTTTTACTTTTTTATCAACGCATTTAATGATAATATGTGCAACATTTGATCAAATGAATATTCACAATATTTCATAACAACTTGATATTTTCTTTATGAACTAATCAATGCAATTTAAGTTCAAGAATTGATAGTCATTGTATTAGCATCAATCATTAATTTTATATAATAAATCTTTTCGCTTTGAATACTTTCAATAATATTTTTGAAATTATACTTCTTTAGGCGCGTTCTGAAAAATTGATGAGAGTGAAATTTTTAGATGGGCGGCCATTCTTGAGACAAAAATTAACAAAACGAAGTTGGCCGCAAAAACACTAGGTTGCTTGCCGCGCGTAATTTGAATTTTTGTTTGATTTATTTACTTATTTAGTTATTTTTATATTTAAATTAAAAATAATTAAATATACAAATGGCACATATTATTAAAAAATAAGTTATTACTTTTCTCAAATTTTGCAGTAGCTGTTATACTATTTGGAGTTTAGTGATGAAAATGACGTCTGCATTCCATGCGGAGGCGGGCATTGAAGGCGTTAGTTGCGGTCGATTTTATCATCACAAATTAACAAGATGAAGTTGGCCGCAAAACCGTTCGTTTTCATTTAACTAGACGCGCGTAATTTGAATTTTTGTTTTATTTATTTATTTAAATTAAAAATAATTAATTCTTCAAATATATTTTTAATAACTATTTTATTAAGAAAATATTTAAATATACAAACAAGCTGATACCCGTTCGCTTCGCTGAGTGTATCTAAATTTAACTGATTGATTAAAAGATTCCATACGTTTATAGCGGGGCATAAAAATTAATTTATTTTGACAGAAAAAAATGATAAATACTTTCAGCATTTAGATCCAAAAAAAGTTCATCAAACTTCGTAAAACTACTTTTCAAGAAAGAAATGTTAGCTGTCTCACATCAGCTTCTACTTATACGATTTTTAGTAAAAAAGTAACTGTATTTCATACCAAACGTAGTTTAAAACCGTACAGCTATTTTAGGGGCATCCATTAATTGAGCGGGGCGTTTTTTGTGATTTTTGAAATCCCCTCCCCTCTGGTAGGATGTCATGAGGTTTGGCATATAGGTATTATTCCCCTAACCCGCAATCTAATGTGATATTTTTCAAAACAATAAAATACGTGATATTTGCGAGACCCTCCCTTTCCCCAAAGTAAGATTAAATGAGATTCGGCTCGACCCAATCGGCCCTTGAACGCCTCACGTAATTAATGAATGTTTACTTAAAAGAATAGATTAGTAGCTATCCTACAGGATCTTTAGCAAAACTTCATTAAAATTCGTTCCGTTTAGTAATTGTTGAATTTTGAAATTTTAGTTTCTTATTTTAACACGTTTATTTCTAATTAATATCTTCGACAATGAACAATGAATAAATTCAAATATTTTAAAAATTTTCATTATTAATTTTATCGGGTGTTAAATTGATATTCATAATTATTTAATTATTTATTTTCCAGTAAAAATTGTCAATTTTTTTAATTTCAACTTTGTAGAGATTTCTTTTGTTATCGTGTAAAATTGGAGGAAAATGAGTAATAGTTCTATTTCACGGACTTTACCGAAACTTTTTAAATGTACGGTTCCTGTAGGATATAATTCATTCGTATTATTCAAGCGTTAAAAGTAAGCTATATCATTCTCCCCCAAACTACCACATTGCAAACATCATATCAATCTTTAACTCTGTGATAAACAAAAAAACATATTTATTCCACGGGAATAGTACATCTCTTCTGAGTAAAAAGTAGATCAAATCTTCTTGAGGAAAATGAGTTAAGACTCTATTTCGTGGATTTTAATGAAACTGCTTTTAAATACACGGTTGTTGTAGAATACATACGTGTTTTGTTATCCCATGGGAACCGTTAATTATTCCGGTATGAGAAGAAATCTATATCATTTTCTCACCCTTAAACTACCATATTACAAAAAAGGAAGTTAATCTTTTGCTCAGTAAAAAACAAAAAATATCTTTCCCACGGGAACCGTACATTTTTTCTGGATATAAAGTATACTATATGTTAAACTGGATTAAAATCTATATCTATGCCAAATTTCATCAAGATCTATTCAGTACTTTTTGAGTGAAAGAGCAACAAACATCCATTCTTACAAACTTTCACGTTTATAATATTAATATGATGACACATATTATTAAAAAATAAGTTATTACTTTTCTTGAACGAATTTTGCAGTAGCTGTTATTATTTGTATTTATTTTCATTTATAATAAACTATTTGTATGCAATGAAAAAAAAACTAATTTTTAATGATGCCAAAGAAGTATAACTTCTCACGCGCGTACATGAGTACATACACCCACTTTTTTTTTATAAAAAAACAAACATTCAGTATCTATTTTTTGAAACTTTTTTCTGCTTAATTTAATTTTATGATGCTTATATTAAGATATACAATTTTACAAAAATTTATTTTCAAAAAAATTCAAATAACTTTGTATCAAATTACGTTGAAACAATATTTTGACAGTCAAGATTAGATAGTAATTATAAATCTTGATCAACTAAGATTTATAGTTAAATAAATTTGGTTTACTAAATCATCAAATGCCAAATTAAAATGATAATCTAGATTTTGTTGTGTCTTACATAGATATCGATATGCTTTGAATTTAAATTTTACAAAATTTAATTAATTTGCCATAACCTGAAACTAGTTAAATAATTTTCAACATTAAAAAGTTTTCAGCAATTTCAAAGATAATGAAATCATTTAGATTACAAAATAAAATCCCATTCAAATAACTGTTATTTAAATTGAAAGGCTTCAAGCGAATAAGGAATATCTTTAAAAAGTAATCGATTGCTTATTTACGACCGCTCCTAATTCATTTTTAATGTCTTAATCGTTTGATGAGAGAGGATTTAAAAGATTGCACGTTATTTCTTCTCATTTAGCCGTAACAAATTTGAATAAATGATAATAAACATAATAAAATACTCTAATAAATATACCTACTACTGTTCAAAAGGTTAGAGATCTACACCTATTACAAAAACTTGACAAAATTTAAGCTATAAATTTTCTTTGAAGAATGAATGAAGATTTTTGGTCTGTCGATAAAATTGGGAAATTTCACGAAGGTAAGTGTAATCTTCGAAGTATACTAAATCCGAATTACGTTTGTCATTTGAATAATTTATCAAAAACTAATCAGTTGATTTATTGCACATTTTTTCGACGGTGCAATAGAAGTTTTGTTATGACTTTTCGATAGTATTTTTAAAATTTTATTTTAACTCGTTTTTTTTACACATGACTCAGGTTTATGACCCTCTTTGATTTGGCAGAGTTTTGATCGCTTAATCCCTATTTAAATTTTATTATACCAACTCCATTATGAACAACAAATTTTCAAAAGACATTAAATATAAAGAAATGAATGATACGATTATTTGGTTCTTAAATTTTTATCTATTCTGTCATCATTTTTCTTTACACTTTTCTTCGTTTTTTTTTATCGTTTACTTTAAAAACTAATAAGAAATGGAGAACAAATTTATTGCAATTTATGGACTATTAAGAATTAATTTTATTCGAAATTCCCAACAATTTTAACACTGATTGATTGAATTCGGTTCACATTTTTTTTTTTCAAGTCCACGTGTTTAAAAGTAAACGGCCAAAACCAGTGTTAAACTGTTTTTTTGTTTCATTAAGAGAAAATCAAGTGCCGCAGGCTAGCAATCGGAAAACAGGTCTTTGATTTTTTTTTAAATACAAAAAAAAAGTTATAAATCATTTGGTGTTAATTCATTTGTAATTAATTTAAAATTGACAAGCCACAGAACAATCGATCATTGTTGCAAATTTAAATTTTTTTCAGCAAATTGGTGATAAAATCTGGTTTGATTTAAGTTTCATGTATTTTGATTCACTTCATAATAAGCAATTTTTGTTCATTTCAAGTTGTATAAGTTTTTCAAACATTCTCGAACATTCTTTTTCAAAACGATAAGTCTTTGAGACCACCTGCCGCGAAGGGTTGACCAAAAGGAATACTCGGTGATTTAAAAATCGAACAAAGCTTCTAGACTTTTCCACTGGTAATACTTTATGAATAGAAAAAGGGTAGATTGTAAGACAAAAGAATCGAAATTTCAAGAAAACGAATAATAAGGGAGAATGTTATCGAAATTGGCCAAAACGATATAAAAAGAGGTTTGTTTGAACGAAGATTCAGTCATAAATAAATCGTCAACGTGAGTGATACATAAATCGTAAACAGTGATTCTTAAGTGTTTAACTAATTGTGAACAGTGCAGTGCATATTGTGAAATATAAACAGTGAGTGACAATTAGTGACTGTGACTATTGTAACAGTGAACCATTGTAACAAGAACCCGTAAAAACGTTACAAAATAAACGATTTTAACAACCTTTTTCGTTTTCTAACTGTTACTGTTAACTTTTTTTCCTTTAAAAAGCAGTATTTGTTTAAGTTATATCTTTCAAATTTCAATCATAGCTCGTCGTACATATTCTTATAATTATTATGTCTTTAGATAGTTGTTATTTTGTACTGATATATATATATATATATATATAGTTAGAGGGGCCATCGATCGGGATTTACAATGAATGCAAAAATAATATCAGGTCGTGACGTTTTGCCATATATTATAGCTTCCTAATGCTCTCTGATGCATGCTCAGTATTATTGTCTTTTTGGAGCCTGCATATACAAATTATACATATTTTTTTTATTTTAAAAACAAATTTGACACTATGGGGCATGGTTATAATATGATGAAAACAATTTTCATAAACATCAACCATGAATGACAAATTCGTTTTTAAAATAGAAAAAAAAATCTATAATTTGTATATGCAAGGCTCCAAAAAGACAATAATGCTGAGCATGCATCAGAGAGCATTAGGAATTTTTGCATTCATTGTAAATCCCGAACTATGGCCCCTCTAACTATATATATATCAGTACAAAATAACAACTATCTAAAGACATAATAATTTTAAGAATGTGTACGACGAGCTATGGTTAAAATTTGAAATATATAACTTAAACAAATACTTCTTTTTAAGGAAAAAAAGTTAACAGTAATAGTTAGAAAACGAAAAAGGTTGTTAAAATCGTTAATTTTCTAACGTTTATACGGGTTCTTGTTACAATGGTTCACTCATGCAATAGTCACAGTCACTATTTGTCACTCACTGTTCACAATTAGATAAACACTGTTTACGATTTATGTATCACTCACGTTGACGATTTATTTATGACTGAATCTTCGTTCAAACAAACCTCTTTTTATATCGTTTTGGCCAATTTCGATAACATTCTCCCTTATTATTCGTTTTCTTGAAATGTCGATTCTTTTGTCTTACAATCTACCCTTTTTCTATCCATAAAGTATTACCAGTGGAAAATCTAGAAGCTTTGTTCGATTTGTAAATCACCGAGTATTCCTTTTGGTCAAACCTTCGCGGCAGGTGGTCTCAAAGACTTATCGTTTTGAAAAATAATGTTTGAGAATGTTCCGCCAGGTCTTTCTCATCCTACAACCACACCGCTCCTCATTGGCTGGTTGATTGACTTGGCCCACCAACGATGGGGTACAAGCACAACAGGCTGAGACAGTTTAAAGAGCAGGCGCTACCCCCAAACTTACAAAATGGTGACAATCCTCATTCTTAAAATATTTTCCTTGCTCCTTAGACTGTGACAATCTATTTACAAACCGTAACACAGCTGTGATGGCAAAGGATGTTAACATCAACATCGCAAAGAACAGAGCCTTAAGAATCGTTAATTCTTTGTGTAGCTGGATAGAGCAATGACAATGAACACCAAACCCGAATAAATGCGAGGCAAAAATTTTCATCCTCAAATGACTTGCAATACCTCGAGATTTGCAGATAAGCCAAGCAACGATACCATGAAAACCCAAATCGGAAGCTGTGAAGTATCTTGGAGTGTACTTGGACACCAGGCTGAGCTGGCATACATTCATAACAAAAAAAATTACAGTCGTGCACGCTAAGTTAAGCAATCTTTATCCCATAATGAACAGGAAATCTTCACTTAGAGTCGCATCCGCTATAATACTGTACAAAAGTTTGGTTATAATGGAATATAATAATGGAATAAGATAATAAGGATAGCAACAAGGGCGCCATGGTTCGACGCTTTGAAGAACCTTTCGGCTGGACTGTTTGAAAAATTGTCTAGCTGTCCCGCACGCAGTCCCTCTCCAAATAAGCTATACACCTGAAACGAGGAAATTAAAAATAATATACCTGAAATATTTGGCTGGAGACAGTTAGTTCAATAGGACAATTAAAAATTGCCATTATTCAAAGAGTTGTGAAGTCAAGGAAAATATAAAACGAACAATTCTGAGTACTAGAGGTCGCCCAGCGGTCGAAATTCGACCATAATTCGTTATAATTTTTACATATCTAAGGGTACACTTCACTTGTAACTGCCTCAAAAACTTTAGTTACCAAGCTAACTACAGCAGATAATGAATTGCATTTGCGAATGTTTGGAAAATAATTTCTTGACTAATTTTTTCTTCAAGGTTCATTTAAAGAAAGTGCATCATGTAATGATTGAAAATGTTTATTTTAAGTTAAGGAAGGAAATAGGTGTAGAGGTTTCAAAATATTTATTTTTTTTTCTTCCATAAATCTTTTACAAAATTATTTCAGAATATTCTCTAAAAAATTTCAAAACTAAATATCAATTCGTTCATATCATACATGTTTTGAGGTCCCCTGAGTCCAAAAAAGTAGTTTTTAGAAACATGTCTGTGTGTGTGCCTGCGTGTGACAGCCATATCGTATCGAACGCTTTTCCGAATTTCATCAAACTTGGAAATTTTCCTTCATATTATATCTTGTTTTGCCGTGAAGCTTTTGGTTGAATTTGGTTAACCGAAAGCTCCACTTTATTCTCGAAGTTTTTGAGCTTTTTCAATTTTTGTCGAAAACGGCTGCAAAATGCTATGTATAAGGTGCTTATATATTTCTTTTAACCAACAGCGAGTTTCATAAATGAAAGTAAAAGAAAGTACTGTGACGCCACGCAGCAGATATTTTTCTTTTTATAATGTTGTATGTCAATTCAAATTACAGTATTCTGAAATATTTTTAGACAAACAAAAAAAAATATGACTATGAAACATCAGAAGTAATTTCAAGTGAGTTTCCTACGTTCAAAAGTAAAATAAAATTACCTTTATGTATAGATTTTTTCATTTAAAAGCCAAAGATAAAAAATTGGAAATAGGTTGCATAAGTCCTGTTTAAAACTTTGAATTAAGCTAAGCTTTTTTTTTAAATAGTACCTACCTACTTAAATTAATTTTTTGCGTAATTTATTTGAATGATTTTGCCAAAAGAATAAAGTATGAATTATTTATACGTTATATAATAATAATAAGGAAACACCTGATGAAGACCAAATAAAATGGTTGAAACGTTGGGTATTTGAAGTTATACGTATCTTTTAAATATATTTTTAATAATATTACTCAATAATCAAATAATCGGTTAAATTTGTTTCCTTCAACTTCAATAATTATAGTTTCAAAGTTTAAATTCCTCTCACAATATTTTGTTTAAATAATGACATTTGGAATATGGTTGAAGTCTGTGGTCAAACTGAACAACTGAGATTTAAAAATCTACATATTTGTGTGTCTGTGTGTGTCAAACGCGTGGTAGTGTGTGTGACGTCTTTTTTCATTAATTTAAAGTATTTTGAAGCATTATTATAAAAAAATATTATCTCAAAACACAACTTCCTCATATAAACTTCAATTGTGCCAAATTTCATACTCCTCCGTTCGTGTAATATTCGGTAAAAAGGTATCACAAATGTTTGCTTCACGTATTAATATATAGATAACGGACTACTGCTGATCCAACGACAGTACATTTTGTTAAAGAAAAAATTATCTTACTTAATAAATTTTCCAAAAAATTAATAATCAAAATGAGTAAAAAATTCTGCATTGTATGTAACATAAAGTATCACATGGTTGAGCTAAAAAAAACAATCACATTATGTAAATATTATAGCATTTCTTATAATTTTAGAGTGCACATTTAAATGTCACCGTTTCGATGTTAAGAGATAAAATATGGTTGAAGATCCTATTTTAAATAGCAATTAAATTTATTAAAAAAATGTTTTTTTTTTACTTTTGAAATTTGTAAATATATACATTTTAGTCATCTTAAAAAAAACAATACTTACTTTATTAACTTGATATGCTTAGTATTCAAAAACAAAAATGTTATAGGTAAGTAATGATAATTAGCTCCTGTAAAAACAAGTACTGATATAGACATTAAAATTCCAATAAATATTCTGAGAAATGAACAAAATTTACCTTTTATTAAAGAATAGTTTTTTTTTTTCATTTTACTTTTGTTGTTTTTTTTTAAAGGTTAATAAATTTCTGTAAATGTTTATATAAGCACACAGATAAAGTAATGGTTTAAACGATTAAAAAGCTTATAAAAACAGAATCTGCAAGTTATGTTTCAATATATACAGCTATAAATCGTATGTGAGAAAAAAATCAATTATAAATATTTAATAATTTTTAATATTAAAAATAAAATTTCTTAAGAGCTGTAAATAAATCAGGTTGTTTTTGAAACAATGCTTGATTTTAGATAGTTTGAACATTTCGATGTAAATTTATAATTTTTACAAGATGTGTATAAATGAAATATCATTTTGTAACTCATTGTTTGACGAAATAACGTTTTCAATCACTGTGTTTCTTATTGATCTTGAATTTTATAAAAGTGCAAATCTGATTATGTTAGAAAATATACACGGAAAAAATGTGTTGTAGATTAAACAACATTCCTTGTTAATTTTACTACATTAACTAGTATTATATAGGATGACACCACGTGTGGTAACGTTTACCAGTCAAGTGTAATTAAAAAACTGTAGTAATATTTACAACACGAACTAGTAAAAATGACTCCATGATAATAATATAATATAGTTGAATTTTTGACACTTGGATTTATTTGTCAAAATTATTGGTTATGTTATATGCGGCGCATGCGCACCATTAAAAAGCTTAAAAATGTAATTATAGAAAAAGGTAAAGATGGCTCTGATGTTTTTTTTCTCAGCCGTTTTACAAGGTTTTACAACATAATGGAGTAAATTGTACACTGTATATAGTATTATATACACCAAAAATGGTAACGGTTACAAAAAGAAACAGAAAATTTGTTAATTGTACAACACTCAGCAGTTGTAACAGCTACATATATTTACTACACTATGGTAGTAAAAAATACTATACGTTAGAGCTGAATACAACACAGTGTGTTATCTAATGTTGCATTTGAGGTTATAGTGAACACAAAGTGCAGTAACAATATTACTAGTTGAGTGTTGTAAATTTATACCACTATTTTTTTCCGTGTAGGTAATTTTTTAATATTAGAATATTACACTATTTGAATTGATATTAAAATTATAATTCTAAGCAAGTATATTTTGCAGTGTTAACTACGCATATACCTAGTATATTGTAATCTCGGTAGACCTAGACAATTTATTTTACTTTAGCTTATTTCTTATTGATATAATTACTGATACTCATGGTACATTTATTGTAAAAATTCCAATCCTTTACCCCTTTAATTACATTTATCAATAAGAAACAACTAGGATTTGAAGATATTGTATATTATTTTAGATATTTTCTTTTTGGCGTGATAACTTCTTATAAATTGATGAACTACGATAATTCTGAAAAAGTTCGGCCATTTTGTCACGTTACCCACATTTGAACCTGTGCGTGCAAGCGAGAACGTGATACAAGTGATAGAGAGGCACGATATTATTGTTGAATCCTAGGCAACGTAGGGATGGGGCAAATGTATAAAATATATCGATATTTACAAGCAATGTCGATAGATGCATAGTACAAAATATCGATACTTCGATATATCGATATTCTTATCTCAAAACGCGAATACTTGAAAAATTGTCAATAACTATAAGTGGAATAAGTTATTATTATTATAAAATATAATAAAGCTCTTAAAAAAATATCGAATTTGATATTTGGAAATAAATATCAACTATTGATGTTTTGATATATCGATAGTTGGTGCTCTTACCTAAGACAACGTGTTTTGTGTTTTTCTTTTACAGTTTACTTAATTAGATTTAATTGATTGTTTCCTTCATAATTTTCAGTCTGATTTCATCTTGAAAAAATTGTTAATTTTCAATTAACTCCTTTTTATTATACAAAGTAATGATAATTCAGTGATAATAATTCAAATCATAAATGTACGCAATTTTTCATCAATTAAGTGTTCTTTATGACGTTATCACGTAAAACTATCGTCCATAAACCGACTTTACAGACAACCAATTTTTTTTTAATGTTACCTTTTATATATTCATACATGTTTTACCTATTTCCTATAATAAATGTGAGGACATTTTGTGAAGGAAATTGATTCATTCAAAGTCCTGAATCTACTGGCAAATTTATCTTAGGATAATTCGCTACAAAAAAGTTAGAAATTAGATTAAGAGTTGTTAACCTTAAAAATACACAAATAAAATAAAATAAAATAAATATATAAAATTTGACAAGTATTCTGCATCTTCTTTAATTATTCTTTTAGATTTACTTTGATAATTTTAAAATAAGATTTTAAAAAATGAATTTTCAATACATCGAGGGATTCAGAAACTGGCTGGATTTACAAGCTACTTGGCCTAGAGTTATTTTTAAAATCAAGTTAAATAAGAATCGAGTATTAATAAATCATAAACGTCACATAACATTTTTTTTTGACACATTTATCTTATAGACGCGTTAGTATTTCCGAATACGTTATTAAAATTGTTCTTACATCAAAAAGTCCCAGTTTTGTAATTATTGTATCAAACATGAAGCAAGATCATTTACCCAAAATCCGAAGAAGGAAAGTTTTGGTTCCATGCGTTTTGATTCCCGGACAAAATATCCCCCTGACAAAAATTGGTCATAGAATAACTTCAAATCGTATTTGCAGCATAATTTTGATGTTAAAACATAGTTTTGTGTAAAACTTCGCGGTATCAAGAAGTGCACATTCAGTCAATGAATGAAAATCGAGTCAACGAACAATGACTATAATTTAGTTTTATATTGCTTGTCTCCTTTTCAATTAGAGGGGCAATATCGACTTATATCGACATATTTTGGGGTAATGGCAAAAAAAGTTCCTCTACCACTGGCTTAGTCTGTCTCAAAGCCATTGAATTCCCCAACCAAAAAAGATCTAATATCCAACCTAACCGCAGCCTCCAAAGAGGACTCAGCGAAAATTATAAACCAAATATTGATCCCTTCGCATATTGGCATAAAGAGCAATAAAAGGGCTGAAATTCCAGGGTCAGGATGAAATGGGACACAGAATGGAAGAGCCAAACCTGCAAACTACACTCTATCAGAAAATCGACATTGACTCAACCACCCATTGAAACCATCCCCTGACCAAAACAGGTCGTTGTAATCCAACTGAGGATAGGACAGACAAAATTAACTCACGCATACCTTCTGCAAAGGACGCAACAACCAAACTGCATGAAATTTTCATCCCCACTTACCGCTAAACATTTATTCAAGTGTGACCTCCTGAAATCCAGGAAGCGAAAGGAGACCCAGAACAGTGGGACAACGCTTGCTGTTTCTTCCAGAAGCTAGGAATTCAGAACGACATATAACGATCTAAGATAACCAAAAAAACTAACCCACACAAATTACCACTGTGCTAATGACCTTGAAGTAAAAGCACGTTAAAATGAATTCGAATAATACAAATGAACAAACAACAAAACATGGAAGAGAGAAATAGCGACATATTTTGGCCAAAGCCTTTTATGTATTTTTAACCGACTTCAAAAAAAGGAGGAGGTTCTCAATTCGACTGTATTGTTTTTATGTTTGTTACCTCAGCATTTCCGACTGGGTAAAGCAATTGAGATGATTCTTTTTTTATTTGAAAGCTGGTGCTTCCCGAATAGTCCCATTTTAATTTAAAGGAAATCGTTTACTTCTAAAGGGTTGAAAACTAAGGGATGAAATACTTACTTCTTCTTGGATAGCTCGATTTTGATAATTCTTTTTTTATTTTAAAGCTGGTGCTTTCCTTGGGGTCTAGTTTTAATTTGAGGGAAATCTTCCACTTCGATGGGGTTGAAAACTAAGGGATGAAATACTAACTTCTTATTGGATAGCTCGATTTTGATAATTCTTTTTTTATTTTAAAGCTGGTGCTTTCCTTGGGGTCTAGTTTTAATTTGAGGGAAACCTTCCACTTCGATGGGGTTGAAAACTAAGGGATGAAATACTAACTTCTTATTGGATAGCTCGATTTTGATAATTCTTTTTTTATTTGTAAAACACAATTTCAAATTAATCTCCTATCCATTTTTTATAAAAAAAACTCCACTCATAAGGGGTTAAAAATTAGAGATAAAATAATATTATAAATTTTTCCTGGCTAACCCGATTTTCATAATTTTGTTTCTATTACGTACAACGTACCTTTAAATTGTTCACATTTCAATTTGAAGAAAAAAATCCACCCCCTAAGAATGAAAATAGGGGATGAAATAGTGACATTTAACTGAATCATCGAATTTTGATAATATTTTTTTTTTGTTGGAAAAAATAATCCACTTAGTTTTGTTATTACATTTAAAGGCAAAAAATTTCAACCCTTAAGGGCAAAAAGGGATGATGTAGTAACTTTTAATATGAAACAGCGCTGCCTCATATGAGCAGCGCGTTTAGAAGGTTTAACCATTTTCAAGAAAATAAAATCAGTTATCAAACTTCAGATCACTAAAACGCGAGAAATAAATAAATATTATAAAAAATGAAAAACCGACCTCAAAATAAATAAAAAATCTTAAACAAGAAATGCACTAAAAAGTAACAAAATAATGGCGTATCCTTGCAGTATCTACAACTTACAAATTATAAGGATGATACAATGTACAACTATTGTTATTTTTGGAGTCAGTGTCAGTCAAGAAAATAAATATCAATGGTAATTTGTAAAAAGGTTTAGTTGGTAATTGGTATTTTGTAGTTTAAAAGTCGCTAAATATTGTTACAGTTCGAGTATATTGTTTAAAAGTTCATTTGAAAAATAATTTTCATAAGGTATTCTCGTTTTTTGCTAAGTACCAATATAGTCGTATTTCCTTGGCTGACACCAACTCCAAAAATAACAATAGTTGTACATTGTATCATCCTAATAATTTGTAAGTTGTAGATACTGCAAGGATACGCCATTATTTTGTTACTTTTTAGTGCATTTCTTGTTTATGATTTCTTATTTATTGTGAAGTCGGTTTTACATTTTTTTATAATATTTATTTATGTCGAACGATATCAATATAGATTTTGGTGTGTTTAATATCGCTTAGTATCGCAAAAGGTTGATATTATCGTTTAAATTCAATTCTGTTTGTTACTGATTAAAATTAAAATAATTTATTAAATTTTTGAAAAAGAATTTCAAAGTAAATAGAAACCCAGCGTACCTTAAAAGCTACAATTCCCATCTGCCTATATTTTGAGAGAAAATTCAATGTATTTCTTTTTAATTTGGCTAAAGTACTATTGGAAGAATAAAAACTATTTTTAAACTTTGGGTTATTCAACTTATACAAAAAACGGTTTGTCTCTAATGGTTTATCAAATATTTTAGTTTTTTTTTTTCTATATTTTCGATAAAGTAAGAGACTTTTGATATCATTTTAGCGTGAGAAGATTGTTTTATAAAGCGTAAAGCGAACGTGTGGGAAGGATACTTAAATGCGGCAGAGCGCGTTTTCAAAAATTCATTCACATATCAGACACTTCCAAGCCGGGACCTAATCAATTTACCAATCTCTATAATTATTTTATTAATCTAAGTGTTTTTTTTTAAATTTGCGTGCTTCGACTTATTGGTGAATCATTGGTGAATTGATTAAATATTAAATTAAACGAAATAGTTGGTGTAAAATATTATGTGAATAAGTGCTTCAAACTATTTCCGTTTGGCTATTAAAATGTTTAATTTAAAATTGGTAAGCTTTAAAAATATTGAATTATTGACGTTAAGAGAAACAACAATACACAAGTGTAACGATTTTTCAAAAAATTTAAGTTAATTTTTTATGAAATTTTTGAAATTATAATTGTGTATTTTGACCTCATCATCTTTAAGAGTTCAAAATCAACCTTTCACATTCAAGATCAATTTTTGGTCACATTTAAAACAAGTGTCATAATCAATAAAATATTGATATTTATTAATAGCTTCCAAATGTTAACCAGATCGTACACTTTTATGGGAAATTTTGCTTGCTTGATGAAAATAAAATTTTGAATTATTATCGTTGAAAAAAACGGATACAATTATAAGAGTTTGCCATTCACTTGTGAAACAGTTTATTAAAAATTCAAAAAGCGCGATGATATCGGCAGTTCAAGATATTTTTGTTAATTATTCAACTTGATAAATGATGAAAAAATTAAAGCAAAAAATCAGTTATTCAAATTAGGGAAGTATAAATATTTTAACGGCTCTCAAGATATTGATCTAATTTTCGAATTTCTTGAAAGTGAGTTGAACGAACGTACAAACGACCAACCCGATTAATTGTTTGACAGTTTTAATTTTTTGTTTCATTTCAAAATAGTTGAACTTTATTCACACATCCGGCTCAATATTGAAATTATCTTTTAGTCAACGAAAAAATCATGCAGGCTTTTGACCAGTTGATAAAAAAAAAGTTTAAATTTCAATAGCAAACTGGTAGGTAGATAATTATCTCTTTTTACATTAAATTTCAAACATAAAATTTAATTCATAAAGACACACAAACAGATGTTCCATTCGAGCCGCAAATCAGTTAAATCTACCGCATTTACTTATATTACGTCATGTTTTTTACCATTACAAAATCTTCCGCCCAGACCGAGTGGCAACAAATTTTTGCACAAAAATTTTATGTATCAGCACGTAAGCCTTATTAGCTCAATAATCTAATTAATAAAGCACATTAAGACTTCAATGTATGAATTATAATTTAAATTCACTTTTTTCAATTTGTTAAAGAGAGGCTCAAAAAAAATGTAATTAGAAAAATTAATTGAACTGTTTATTTTTACCTAATATGCTACTTGAACTTCAGTTGAATTATTCCCCAAATTAAAATTAATTATGATGAATTAATTATAATACCAATTTTTTGGAAAAATTCACAAAGATGATAAATCGTAAACTAAATGATGCTTCGCTTTACCTAAAAAAAAAAAATGTTTTTTTTCATCCGAAAAAAATACAATATCTACCAATTTTTTTGTTAGAGTTACTTCTTCTTTATAGAAAACCTTGAAAGTTGAAAGTTTATGGTTCTTAAAAAAAAGTCGTTCAAAAATTAAGTTGGCAAAATTAATTTACCTACTCGTATTTTGTAAAGCTTTAAAAAATAGCTAAAAATAAATAAAAGAAATATTGCTAATGGAAACATTAAATTTTAAACACCTGGTCTCAGATGGAGATTTATAACATTTTTTATAGATGCTTGTAACGTTAAAGTAGAATAAAAACACGATGAAAAAAAAACTATCGGTAATATCGATAGGTGCGGATGAAGCTCTAAATTAATTATTTTTAATCTGTCGAATAATTAATAAATAACTAATTCGTTCTCTTGAAACTCTAAAGTTTGACATTTTAACTTCTTCTTTTTTGTATAGTTTCTGTTTACTAAGTTGTTGGTGGTATAAAAATGTGATAGATACCTACTAAATAAAACTTGTTTTTGAGTTAAAAAAAAAAATATAAACAGTATGAGAAAATTAGAAGAGTTATTCTTGATACCATAACTATAATAGTACAATCAAAGGTATGAAATAAATTTCTATATCAACATTGAAGTTTTACTTAATGCAGTCAAACTGACCTCAAAACTATAAAAATTTAAGATAAGCAATTGAAAAAAAAATATTATGGAAATTGATCATAATGTGACTCTATGTTAACTATCATAATGCTGGAATCAATTAGGAAGTAACGTATAGAAAAAAAAAACAAATAATAAGAGGTGTAATAAATAATTTTATGAATAACATTATGAATCGATGCATTTCATTAATAATGATTTTTATAAATATAATCAGATTTTTGTAAAAGAGAATTTAATTTTATTTTCCATATTAATTCAATATTCTATTAATACGATTTTATCAATTTCCTCAATGTCGAATTACCCACATTATTTGTAATAAGTACACGGCAAATAACTTTAGGTCTAAGGTTTCTGTTTCATTCAATTTTTTTTTGAAGTTATACTTCTTTAGGCGCGTTATGAAAAAATGATGAGAGTGAAATTTTTAGATAGGCGGCCATCTTGAGACAAAAATTAATAAGATGAAGTTGGCCGCAAAACCGCTCGGTTTTTTTTAACTAGGCGCGCGTAATTTGAATTTTTGTTTTATTTATTTACTTATTTTTATATTTAAATTAAAAATAATTAATTCTTTAAATACATTTTTATATTTTATTTAGTATTTATGACGCATATTATTAAAAATTAAGTTATTAGTTTTCTCGAATTTTGTGTGCTTTGTTTTCATGACATGAATGAATTATTAACCAGAAAAATGATCCTGACAAATTTTATAAACGTCTTGCAGCTTTTTTTAGAAATTATTTATTGATATAAATTAAAATATTATACTCTTATTATTATTAAATAATAATTATTTAATAATTTACTAAACAGTTAAAAGAAGGTATCGTGTTTTATATCAAATTTAAAATTCGATTAATCTTTTGGGATTTGACGGGAGTAAAAGTGTCCTACATTTTTGTTACTTGAATCTATCAACTCGAAATAAATTGTTAGTGAAACAGAGGTAAGATCAAATCCAATTAATTTAACCTAATAGTAAGTGATAATTTGACCAAGAGTATCCAGTAATCGATTTTTTTTGTAGTTCTATTTCTTCAACAATAAGAATACACAAAATTTGTTAAAATCTTTATTAACTTTTATTGATTTTTTTAAACTTGTTAATATCCATGCCTAAAAGAGCTATAACCATTCAATTGTAATTGTGTTAGAGCCAATGTACCTTTTAAATGGTGTATTTATAAAGTTCATAAAAATTATCAATTAAGTTAAGGAATATATTATTCAATTAACCAAAACAGATAACCCGTGAAATCCTGGAATATTATCTATATTAATAAACATCGTTAAAAAAAAGCTCCACGTAGAACTGTATGAACTTTATGAACTGTATTTTAAAAGTCTGAACGCAAGTTTCGTAAATAACCCACACAATATTTTTCTCCACCCAAGAGACTGGCTCGTGCTCGTGGACCGGCTCAACATAGCAAATAATATACTGTTAACCAAAATATGCCCACCTGATTCACAGTACTAATGACCAAGTAGTTGAAGCACTTTGATAAATGAAAAAAAACATTTTCTAAGTTTATTTTCCTGGATCAGTGAGAAGTAATTCACAGGACTGTTCATAATATTTTCGGTTTACTATAACACTAATAGACTACAGCTAAAGCCCTTGAAAATGGTAAAAAGTGAAAAAAAAATATAGTAAGATGAACCCATTAGAAAAGGAAGGGAACATAACAAAAATGAAAGGAAAAATAAATTACGGTCGATCTAAGGTCAAAGATAAAAACGGTTTATCTCGATTTCCGATAAAACTACAAGTCCTATGAAAAAAAAGTTAAATGGCAAAGTTGTACATATAAAAAGATCTACAACTTTTGTGTTAACACTTTTTTCACACAACCTCAAAATTTATGTAAAAAATTCAAATTAACAAGTTTCTGGGTTTTTTTACAAAAACAATCTTTTACAAAAAAATAAAACTCGCGAAATTTGGTAAAAATGTACCTATTTATGTCCCAATTCTCCTAAATGTCCCAAAAAAATTGCTCAAAGTTGTATTTGTACAATTAAATACCAGTTTGAGCAATTTATTAAAATTTACACTTTAATTAGCCTTTTTCCTCGGAAGATTTAAAAAAGATCCGCTAGGGGCAGCACCGGTGGGGCGGTACATATACTTTGAATTCTCTATTGACAATAACGTCAAACGTACGTCTTCTTATTATTAGAATAAATAAATATTGTTATCAAAAAAATTTGTAAAAAAATTGTCATGCCTATTAAACATTGTGCATTCACTTATTTTACGTCTGATAGTCGATACAAGCAGGATGGTGTCAAATTTGTACCTTTTATAAAACCACAAGTTGACACAAGTTAAAAAAATCTTATTACTGTTATCTTCATATTTAAGTGCCTTTGAAGTGCTTTCGAGTTACCACAATTTAGAAACTGTTCGTCATTGTCAGATAAAGTAGCATTCAAATCTAAAGTATTGATAGGACCGATAGTAATATATTATAGCATGGCAAAAAGAACGAGGAATAGCTTGGGATGGAAAATTTGCCCAGTTTGTAGTAGGAAAACTGCATGATGTTGAACTTGGTAGAGTTGGGTTGAGTAATTCCATTCCGTTGCTGTTTATCCGCTAGACATTTACCACAATCAATTCCAACAAAAATTTTTTTATCATTACCGTTTGCAATGCATTCTTCAATTCTCAAAAAAAAAAACAATTTAGTTTATTTAAAATAATAAAATTTTCAACAACACAATGACATATACGAGAAAATTTATGAACCAACTAACCTTTCAACTAGGACATTTTTATTAACTGACACGGTTAAGCCACGACATGCAAGTCATCGTTTTAAGTCCCGGACAAGATGATCTTGTACATTTGCGAATTTCAATTTTGCTCCAGGTACATCAACTTCCGTTAATTCCATTATAATTCTATACGTTTGACGTTATTGTCAATAGAGAATTCAAAACATATGTACCGCCCCACCGGTGCTGCCCCTAGCGGAACTTTTTTAAATCTTTCGAGGAAAAAGGCTAATTATTGAACTTTCTCGGAACATTTTACATTGTAATGTATATTTTTTGTCGCACTATCAGAAAGTAGATATTTCAACAAACAAAAAGCTGACTTCTTTAAAAAAGCAGATATTCAGACGTGAGAATTTTCGATTGATAATTACGATGCTTTTTCAATATTGCGTCAAAAAAATTAATATTTTAAATCAAAATAATTATACTGTGTTTGGAACATAAAAAGTTAAGATTTCACCAAATTTCATGAAAAAAAAAATTGTTGTAAAAGATAAAAATTAAAAATCAAAAACTCGGTTGTGGGAATTTTTACATAAATTTTGAGGTTATGTGAAAAAAGTATTAGAACAAAAGTAGTAGATCTTCTTATCACCTACAACTTTGCTGTTTAACTTTTTTCATAGGACTTGTAGTTTTGTCGTAAATCGAGATAAACCGTTACTACCCTTAACCCCACCCCCATTTTACTTCCCAACCTCAGATCGAACGTAATTTATTTTTATTTTTATTTTTGTTTGTTGTCTTCTATTTCAAATGGGTTTCATTCTACTATAATTTTTTTGGGTTCAAAAATGATCGACAATGGTCTTTTTTTAACTGATCTATTTTTAACAGATCAAAGGTTTTTTAGTTTTTTATACTGCGCTTTATACTACCTACTTATTCTTTATAAAATTATTGCTTTTTTGTCCTTGTTTTTCGCCAGTATTGCACATTGCTTCCATACTTTGTAAATGTTAGATCTGTTCCAGTTGAAATTAAAACCGCAAAGTTACGATTCAAGTTCTGAATAAAAACAATTTTTATTATGTTATGTATATTGCACATTAATTATATAATAAATGTACATTTTTCTTTTCATTTCGAACAGATCTATTACCAAATCAGTTATCTTACACATATTAAAACTTATCCCAGTTTTCCAGGTGTTCTTTTTGTAATACAAAGAAATAATTAATTATAAGGAAGCTACAAATGACATATTAAAGTGAAGGACAGAAGCTGAAAGAAATCTTTTTAAGTTCATAAAATGGAAAGCATAAATTGTATCCAATTAAATAGTATTCAAGCGAATTAAAAATCTATGAATGAAAAGATCATGAATGTTTTAATGATTTGTTTCATTAATTTCACTTTCCTTATCTTTACCATTCTTTGAAAATTTATGTTTGAATTTTTTTGTATGAATAAAGCAAGGACATAATTTATTTGGAAGATAGCTCATTCGAAACGATGACTTAAAAGTTTTAAACTCACCTTCACATTTATTTTTTCTTACTTGTAAAAGATATGCGTGCATATTTGCTTTGAGTTATTTGCAAATTTAACTATTCGAACAATTTTTCTTTATCGATTTGGAAATTTATTCGTTTTCTGAAGAATGTATAGTTAAAGGTTTTAATAAATATGCAAATTGTTTATTTTTTTTTTAGAGATACCATATCAGGATAACACGATAACACCACCAATATGTTATGGTTTCATTAAAAACTTATTCACCCCTTTTTTTACTATGGACGAGGGTCGATAATTTTTGAACCCAAAAAAAATTATAGTAGGATGAAACCTATTGAAAAAGGTAGAGAATAAAACAAAAATGAAAGGAAAAATAAATTACGGTCGATCTGAGGTCGGGAAGTGGAAAAGGGGAGAGTTTAAGGGTAGAAGTGGTGTATCCCGATTTCCGACAAAACTAGAAGTCCTATGGAAAAAAAATAAACGGCAAAGTTGTGGGCAATAAGAAGATCTACAACTTTTGTGGTAACATTGTTTTCGCATAACCTCAAAATTTATGTGACTTTACCTCTTAATGCCCCAAACACAGTACAATTTTTTTGATTTAAAATATTAATTATTTCACCTTTTTTCATTTAATTTTGAAAAACACCCCAATTTGCAAAGGAAATTCTCACGTCAAAATATCTGATGTTTTAAAAAAGTTGTTAAGCTTTTTGTTCGTTGAAACCTCTACTTTCTGATGGTGCAAAAATATACATTGCTATGTTAAATGTTCCCAGAAAATGCAATAATTTAAGTGTAAATTTTAATAAATTGCTCAAAGTTGTATTTGTACAATTATATTATGTACAATATTGAGTAATTTATTAAAATTTACACTTAAATTATTGAATTTTTAGGGAACATTTAACATAGCAATGTATATTTTTTATACCATCAGAAAGTAGAGGTTTCAACGAACAAAAAGCTTAACAACATTTTTAAAAGAGCAGATATTTTGACGTGAGAATTTTCGATTGAAAATTAGGGTGCTTTTTCGATATTTAGTCATTTATAAGATGAAAAAATTAATATTTTAAATCAAAAAAATATGCTGTTAGTGTTTGGAGCATAAAAATTTAACATTTTCCCCAAATTTTGTGAAAAACAAATTTTTTGTAAAAGATAAAAATTCAATGATTATTTTATTAATAACCAGTTGTTGAAGCGACTTTAAATAAAACTAGTAAAAAAAAAAAAATTAAAAACCAAAAACTTGGTAATTTGAATTTTTTACATACATTTTGAGGTTATGTGAAAAAGTGTTAATATAAAAGTTTTAGATCTTTCTATCACCCACAACTTTGCTATTTAACTTTTTTCCATAGGACTTGTAGTTTTGTCGGAAATCGAGATAAACCATTTCTACCCTTAAAAACACCCCTCTTTTCCACTTTCCGACCTTAGATTGGCCGTAATTTATTTTTCTTTTCATTTTTGTTATATTATCTTCCTTTTCTGATGGTTTTCATGCTACTATATTTTTTTTCACTTTTTTACCATTTTCAAATGCTTTAGCTTTGGTCTATTATGCAAGTTAATTTTGATAATATTTTTGTAACTTCCCATTGAATCATTTGAAAGTCTGATTAGAAATTTTATTAGTAATGACCACACATTGACAACAATTTTATTGTTGCCCCGTTGATATGAAAATCGTAAAATTTATCTAAAAACGATATTTTTCAGTAAAAAAAATATGTAATAATCCCACACAGATTCGAATCAGTGTTATTTTATTAAATAATTTATAACTCAATTTCAAAAAATGCAAAGAAAATAATTCGTTTTTATTGCATAAACGCAGTTCTAACATATGTGCTAAATCTTTAGATGAATAATATCGTGAAATTTTAACCATAGAATTGTCAAATTCAAGTTTTCGAAGGCTAATGATCGTCCCAAACAGATCATTTCCGGACTGATCAATTTTACGATTTTGTCGTCAATTTGATGAGATGAAGAAAAAAAAATTAATTAACACATGATGATTAATTAATGAAACTTTTGTTTCTTGATTTTTAATGATAAGAAAGTAATTTGTGTTAAAATGATGAAGGCGGAAATTTTCAAATACTCAAGGCTAGGCTTATTTTAAATATCAATGGCTTACAAAATATACTTACTTTTTTCACGAAATATTGTGTTATAGTATTATTTATTTTTTTTAAATTGAAGACAACTTTTCCATTTTCGTTTAAATGTCGTACATGAAAAATGTTCTATGGATCTTTGTTTTCTTAAATTTAAATTAGATATTGTTGGTTTAAGTTGAAGTTTATATCATAAATTTTAAGGTCAAGTTATTACTTACCTACTTTTTGAAAGACAAATATAAAATATTTATTTATATATTTATAGATAGTAATTTATGTAAAATCAATATACTACTTACTCTTAAACCTTTTCTACACTTACTAATCTTTAAAACAAAACCATAAAAGTTAAAATTGCATTTTCCCAGAAATGTACCTTAACACTTTTTTGTTGCATAAAGTGATTTTTAAGCATGTATGACCTCGGCTGGGCTCATCCACATTGCCAGTCAGCAAGATCCTGCCCCCGCAAAGCTACTTAAACACCTCTCTTGTAAATGCAAGAAGAGGTGCTGGGTGGTGGCTGCACTTGCCTGAAAACAGGGCTTAGATGTTCTCCGATGGGTGCTATTTGCTCTGGGGAAATGTGCAAAACTGCAATGAAGAGGACGACGGTGACTAGCCTCAAATAAACCCTGGCGTTCCACTAATACTGGAGTACCCACCAAAATGCGATATTCCCATAGATGGGTACTCTAAAATTTTGAGAGAACTACGAGGTTTACAGGTCCCGCTTTGCACTTAATTTAAACATAATTAAATTATCTACAAATTATATTCAACAAGTTCTTCTCGTAGGATCAACGGTTTAGACGCAACTTCAATTCAAAAAAGGTCTAACACTAAAATTTTTAATTTTTGAAAAAAATGGCCCATTTTCAAAGTGCCGTAACTTGGTAACTCATTGCCGTGCTGAACTCCGGTTGGGTTTAATTTGTAACAAATTTTTATGCTCTTAAAAAACGTGCAGAATAGCTTTCGAAGAAAAATCCATGGATTAGGAGGTACTGAGCAAAATCTGAAATAAGTCCCAAATTTTCACGGTTTTTCCTCAATAAAAATTTTTGATAGTTGCAAACTTGAGAATACATAGCCTTAATGGGCCCAAACAACATACTAAAAATGCAGAAATGCATCATGTTTTGCGAATTTACTGTCGATTTTGACTGGTCTATTAGGCCTGGAAAAGAGTAAAAGTTGGGCTTGAATAGTTATTCTAAACACTATTGGTCTTAAGGTCACAAATTCTAATGAAATCTTTAGATTTGTATCCTGGATTTTCACGCGTTGTAAATGACCATAACAACTGTTGTGACCTTAAAACCTTAAAATGTTCCATAACTTGTAGTAGGGAATATTCTCTTACTTAAAAATATTATCATTTTGTTTACAGTACCTACCTAAAGGATAGATACATTATTAATTCAAAGTCTTCATCATTTTATAAGTCACGGCTCTATCATCAAAATCATCAAATTAATTTTGCATCTGATAAATGCAATATTCTATTCTGAAATGCAGTATAAGTTATGTTTGAAAGAAACAATCGGAAGAAAAAGTAGTAAAAACTTGTGATTAATGAATTTCTTCTGTTAGTTACATGTTCAACTTGCCAAAGAATTGATAAATCGTTTCAATGTCAAAAGAAAATAACCCATAAAAGTCAATAACTTTGAATTTAGTTTTAAAAAATAAACAAAAAGAATGAAATAAGCCAGGAAGCTTCAATTTGCGTTAAATATTATCGAAAAAAAAACAAAAATCCAATTTTTAATGTGACATTGATCCCCAAGATAGTGAGGGCCCCAAGCTGTAGCTAAAGGCCTATTGACAGTTTATAGTACCGGGCGTACAGGGGTTGATTATCCATTATCTATATATTAATACGTGGAGCAAAAATTTGTGGTATCTTTTTACCGAATATTACACAAACGGAGGAGTTGGAAATTTGGCACAATTGAAGTTTATATGAGGAAGTTGCGTATTGAGATAATATTTTTTTATAATAATGCTTCAAAATACCTTAAATTAATGAAAAAAGACGTCACACACACTACCACGCGTTTGACACACACAGACACACAATACAAACAAATATGTATAGATTTTTAAATCTCAGTTGTTCAGTTTGACCACAGACTTCAACCATAATCCAAATGTCATTATTTAAACAAAATATTGTGAGAAGAATTTAAATTTTGAAACTATAATTATTGAAGTTGAAGGAAACAAATTTAACCGATTATTTGATTATTGAGTAATATTATTAAAAATATATTTTTACATAATATACTATAAAATAGTTTTAAATATTATGTTTATGTTTTAAGCAGGAATTATGCAGCTTATTTCCATTTTTTTATCTTTGGCATTTAAAATAAAAAAAATCTAAACATAAAGGTAATTTTGTTTTACTTTTGAACGTAGGAAACTCACTTGAAATTACTTCTGATTTTTCATAGTCATATTTTTGTTAGTTGTCTAAAAAATATTTCAGAATACAGCAATTTGAATTGGCTTAAAACATTATAAAAAGAAAAATATCTGCTGCGTGGCGTCACAGTACTTGCTTTTACTTTCATTTATGAAACTCGCTGTTGGTTAAAAGCAATATATAAGCACCTTATAACTATACATAGCTGAACTATATGCATACAAGTTTACAACATATAGATATGTATTTATGAATTCCCAACCTTCACCCCAGAATCGTCCTTAAACAAATTTTCCCAGGAAAAAGTTTCAAATAAAAGTTGTAGCCATTAATTAGTCTAAGAACTATCGTAAGTTTAAAGAAAATCTTTGTAGCCGTTTTCGAAAAAATTTGAAAAAGCTCAAAAACTCCAAGAATAAAATGGAGCTTTCGGTTAACCGATTTCAACCAAAAGCTTCGCAGCAAAACAAGATATAATATTAATGAAAATTTCCAAGATTTATGGAAGAAAAAAAATAAATATTTTGAAACCTCTACACCTATTTTCTTCCTTAACTTAAAATAAATATTTTCAATCATTATATGATGCACTTGCTTTAAATGAACCTTGAAGAAAAAATTAGTTAAGAAATTATTTTCCAAACATTCGCAAATGCAATTCATTATCTGCTGTAGTTAGCTTAGTAACTAAAGTTTTTGAGGCAGTTACAAGTAAAGTGTACCCTTAGGTATGTAAAAATTGTAACGAATTATGGTCGAATTTCGACCACTGGGCGACCTCTAGTTTATACTAATAATACATTCAATACAAGTGGGGGTAGCGGATTAAAGTTGTGCATCCAATATGTTTCTTCATGAAGAGGAATATTATCACAAGAAAAAATTTCTCAAAAACTGCCTGAAGCACTTTCCTTATGGGTATCGGGCTAGACCCTTTATCTTTCAAACATTGTTAACTAATCCAAGAACTATAATTAACGCTTACAAAACAATGACTATATAAGTAACGTATAAACGAGTATAATATATCTTTAGGTACATAGTATATAACAAAGTTGCTCCCGCTGCCTGTTCCTTTAGATCTTTTAAACTACTAAACAGATTTTAATGTAGTTTTCAAAAATTGAAAGACAGATTCAAGAGGAAGTTTTGTAGGTATAAAACATGCATATTATAGTAGAGAAAAGTCGGAAAATTCAAAGATTTGTAATGTGATGTGATAACAAGCATATTTTTGTGCACTTACATTGTAAACGCTGGCTAAACCTTACGAGATAGATCAAACTAATATGCAGCGAAATTATGTATCTTAAAAAGAGTGATTAAAAAGTCCGCAACAGTATATGTCTTTCTCCTAAGGATAACCCACAGGAACCATTTTTATCTTTTATAAATGACAAAAAAATTATTGGTTATTTACCAAGCTATTTTAAACAATACAGAATTAATCCTTATCCAATTAAATATATTAAATACGTTGTGCATTTCATGTAGATCAAAACTGCCCTTTACAGCATGTCATAAAAATGAATATCTTAGAAGATATCACAGATTTGAAAAGCGTTGTCAGAGAGACTGGATATTGTACGTCTTACGTAGTGGCTGTTTTATTGATATCTTCTTCTTAAATATGTAAAAATAATATATTGGTCCTTTTCTTGGACAAAACTCAAAAAAGTTTACACCAGTTGAACTCAAATTTTGATACCATATACAATCCGCTTCTATGTGGTAGTTAACGGGACAGAGAATGATATAAATTGCTTCTTATGCCGCAAAAATCGACGGTTCCTATAGGATAGCATAACAATAGAATTCTACAATAACCACGTTTTTAAAAGAAGTTTCGTTAAAGTGTTAAAGTTCGTAAAATAGCAATTTAACGCATTTTCCTCCAGAAGAAGAAAATTAATATTGAAATTTTTTTAAAAATTTTTAATTTCTTTGTTATTTTCTATTGTTGAAGATATTAATTAGAAATAAACGTGCCAAAATAAAACGTATTCCTAAATTTATAAGTATTTTAGTTCAATTTTAGTTCCAATTAAAAAATTGACAACTTAAACTAGAAAATAAATCAAATTAAATTTAATACCCGATAAAATTAATAATGAAATTTAAAAAAAAAAAATTTCTTTTTTGTTCATTGTCGAAGATATTAATTAGAAACATTAGAAATAAACATTTTAAAATAATGTACTAAATTTTTAAATAATCAATTATAATTATTTAACGGACAAATTTTAATGAAGTTTTGTTAAAGATACCTCAGATCTTAACATATTGAATATCATTTATCCTAAAAAAGGTACGGTTCCTGTAGGGTAGCTCCTAATCTTTTCTTCTAAAGGACCATTTTATGTACCTAAAATCGTAAAAAATATTAAGATAGCTATAATATCTCCTCCTAGATGAATAGTTTTAAAGATTTAGTTGAACTTACTTTGGATCTAAAGTCTGGACTGGAAGTATCTATCATCTTTTTCATTTAAAATTGCTGTAAATGTGTAAAAGTTTCGACAGTAGTGAGTAAAACGTATATAATTCATATTTGAGACTTATAAAGCGTATTTTGTTCTATGCTAAAACATTTAATTAATTCAAATTATTAAATATTTAACCGTGGTTTTATACATACAAATAACTTTGCAAATGCACGCGTGCACAAGGTTGAGAACCTTTGAACTAAGATGACCAATCATCTCCGTTGGAGAGAACAATTCTCTTTTTGTCATTTACCTTTCTTATTGATAAATCGCATATTTTTTTTTTATAAAATTATTCATGTTCACATTTAACTAATGAAACGCTTTTATAACAGTTTGAACTATTAAACTACCAATATTTTTTATTTTTGAAGTTATACTTCATTAGGCGCGTTATGAAAAATTGATGAGAGTGAAATTTTTAGATGGGCGGCCATCTTGAGATAAAAATTAACAAAACGAAGTTGGCCGCAAAAACACTCGGTTTCTTGTCGCGCGTAATTTGAATTTTTGTTTTATTTATTTACTTATTTATTTATTTTTATATTTAAATTAAAAATAATATATATACAGATGACACATATTATTAAAAAATAAGTTATAACTTTTCTCGAAATTTGCAGTAGCCGATAAACTATTTTGAGGTTAGTTATGAAAATGACGTCTGCATTCCATGCATATTCTTGGTTATCACGAAATCTGGGATTCTGAAATGATTCAACCAACTAACAATAATTTAGTAAAACAAGATAAGAATAAGATTAAGACATTTACTTTGAAAAGTAGCTACTTACTATATTTCGCAATTTCTATGAAGCTTTGCTTTCATGGCATGCATGAATTGTTAACCAGAAAAATGATCCTGACAAATTTTATAAACGTCTGGCAGCTTTCTTTGGATATTATTTATTGATATAAATTAAAATATTATTCTCCTAATTTTATTTTTAATAATTATATCATTAAATATATATATTATTATTATTAAATATTAATTTACAATTTTTTAAAATTGATTATTTGAATGCAATTAATAAAAACTAATATTAATGATGCCAAAGAAGTATAACTTCTCACGCGCGTACATAAGTACACGCAACCACTTTTTGACTTCACCAATTGTATGATATTGAAATACTTTAAGAACGCTGCATACATTTTAGTTGTACGTAAACGTTGAAATTTATTTTATTAACCGACTTCAAAAAAAAGGAGGAGGTTCTCAATTCGACTCTTTTTTTTATGTTTGTTACCTCAGCATTTCCGACTGGGTATGGCGATCTTGATGATTCTTTTTTTATTTGAAAAGTGGTGCTTCTCGAATGGTTGCAATTTAATTTGAAGGAAATCGTTCAATTCTAAAGAGTTGAAAACTAAGGAATGAAATACTAACTTCTTATTGGATAGCTAGATTTTGATAATTCTTTTTTTATTGGTAGTACATAATTTAAAATTAATCTCGTACCCATTATTTGTAAAAGAAACTCCACTCATAGGGGGTTAAAAATTAGGGATGAAATAGTAAATTATTCCTTGCTAATCCGATTTCGATAATTTTGTTTCTATTACGTACATCGTACCTTTAAAGTATTCACATTTGAAGTTGAAGAAAAAAATTTACCACCTATGGATGAAAATAGGGATGAAATAGTGGCGTTTAACTGAATCATCGGATTTTGATGATTTTTTTCTATTGGAAATAGTATTCCACTTAGTTCTATCATTAAATTTAAAAGCAAAAAATTTCAACCCTTAAGGGGAAAAAGGGATGATGTAGTAACTTTTAAAATTAAACGGTACTAGGTTTACTCATATTCAAAGAAATAAAATCAGTTATCAAACTTCAGATCACTAAAAATCGAGAAATAAATAAAAATTATAACAAAATAAAAAACCGACTTCAAAATAAATAAAAAATGCACTAAAATGTAAAAAAATAATTGCATATCCTTGCAGCGTCTGCAACTTACAAATTATTAGGATGAGATAATGTACAACTATTGTTATTTTTGGAGTTGGTGTCAGCTAAGGAATTATGAATACAACACCAACTCCAATTATAACAATAGTTGTACAACGTATTATTCTAATCATTTGTAAGTTATAGACACTGCAAGGATACGCAATTATTTTTTTACTTTTTAGTGCATTTTTGATTTTTTATTTATTTTGAAGTCGGGTTTTCATTTTTTTATAATTTTTATTTATGTTTCAATAATAAATAAAAAATTGATTTAAAAATATTTCAAAGTTTATTTTGGAAATTAAAATAGGTCGAACTCTGATTTTTCAATAACTTTGAAGTATCTATAATATATATAGGTAATATTATAAACGCTATGCAATGATTTTAATAATTGGCGCAGTTAAAATATAAACATATTGAAGTATTTATTAATTTTTCATCTTAACAATGTCTTCCACTTGAATAAAAGCCAAAGTTTTTCTTTGCAGAATTTCTTGTTGATACTATTTTTAATATGCTTGGGATCAGCCAAATATAACGATAAAAATGTAGATGAAAATCGGCCGTATGAATTTGGATTTAAAATTGAAGGAGAGCAGCATCGACAAGAAAAAAAAGGTATCGGATATAATTCAATGTTTCATGCACTTTAACGTATTGAAACCAACAAGTTTTATTACTTTGTACAGATGAACGAGGGATTATAACGGGCGAGTTCGGATTCATCACAGCTGATGGTATTTATCATGTAACTGTCTATGCGACAGATGAAGAAGGTCGTTTCATTATAAAAAGTATTAAAAGCTATCGTGTGAGGCCACGTAAGTGTTTGACAAGATATTTGATATTTTTTTGTACTCCTAACTCATTTAGTTAAAATTATCAGAAATATCGCACCGTTATATAGCCTTGGAAAAACTTCATAAATTAGCATTTTCTTATACTACTTGGAAATACCTATTTTGTGAACGTAACGAGTTTTATTAATTTTTTATTTTTACTATATAGCACTAGATGGAATTGGGAAAAGATCCACGCATATTCCTACAAATCCAGTAGATCCAACGGCCGCCTCCACGGCAGCACTAGGTCTTTCTTCAGGCTCAAATCCTACATTTGGCCCTTCTTATGGATCATCATTTACTAACGCCCCGGCTGAATTCACATCAAATCAAGGAAATGAAAAAATCACGCATTTGTATGATGCTCCCAAACCAACCCATTTATATGATCTACCATCTCCTCACTATCTCGACCCCACCACGGGAAAATTAAAAGCTCCCTACTCAACCGCTGGCATAATTCCTGATTTAGAACCTCCTCATCCAGATATAAACCAAATTAACAGATTAGGAAAAAACACAATATATCAACAACCAAATCAAAATCCATTTGGAAGTCTCCCAACTGTACCAGGATTGATACCTGATTTAAAACCAGTGCCACCAAATATTCAAACTGATCGCTTTGCCATTCAATTGCCACCAGCGACACCATCTACGACAACGGAGTTACCTCAAGGTTTTACGACACATAACATTTTAGAACTCCGAACATGTGGAGGTTGCGCTATTCCAAGTACTACGAAACTACCACCCGGTGCTGATCCAAAAAGACTGAACTTCCAAACACCAGGATTCCAAGACAGACCTGCGGTAATATATTATAAATTTGTATTCTTAAAAAATATATAAATCTGTTTGATTTTAGGGAAGCCCGATACAAGCTCCAGTTACTTATCAAAATGAAGCTCCTGTTATCCCACAAAATTTGGTATCACAATTCAAAATAAATCCACTGGTAAAGAAACAACAATCAAAACAGTATATAAAAGAAAAATAAATTATAATTGTATTTCTTAGAAACTTCAACCGCCCAAAATTCCACCAATTGTTGCAAGTACTGCCCAAGGTCCAAAAAATAGCGGGCAATACCAACCAGACAATGTAATTAGATGATTTGTTTTTTAAATAACATTTAACTATCTACATATTTCAGATAAGAAAATCAGGATTCTCAGGATCAGGAAAATCAGTATCTTCATTTTTAAATAGTAATAATGGAAGATTTGAAACAATCGAACCCCGATTCATAGGTGATCGTGAACCAAAACCAGAGGAATATCCAGATTTTCCAAGTCAAGATTTGAAAGAACCAAGTCCGTCTCAATATCCAACAATCCCAACAGGAATATCCACGTTTACATCACCGTTAGTTGAAGCGTATTTAAGAGACGATCCAACGTTGGCATCATTCCTTCCAAACACAGAAATTGTTAGCAGAAGTCTACCAACACGTGAAACGAAAATTGCTCACACGAAAGGCCCAATGCAAAACGAACGTGTGTTCTTCCCAGGTCTCGTTCATCCATCTCGCGACATATTGGCACAAGAAGAACAACCCCAAATTGAAGGTGCCCTTCCACCTGGAATAACTGTTGGGGACATGGCTGAACTAATGTACAAGTTTAACTATTCGGTTGGATTTCACGGGCATCATGAACGAGGCTATCGAAATGGAGCTAAAATTGGCGGTTATTACATTAATGGCCGTGATGGTTATAAGAGAATTGTTGAATATGTCGCTGACGAACGTGGATACAGACCAAAAGTTTCTTATGTTTACTTAGGATTAGATCATCCGGACACACCAAAAGAAGATACCGAGAAATCATTTGGATTGCGAGGTCAGGTGTTCGAATGGTTTAGTTTAAGTTAAAAACAATTTATATAAGGAGTAAATTATTTAATTTAGAATTTTAATTAAGTTTATTTTTTTATAATTTTAAGTAAGGTAGTATATTTAAGCTTTGAAAATAATTTCAATATTCAAATAAATATATTAATTAGATTTTCAAAAAAGTATTATTCTCATACTACGTATCACATAATGATAGATAACAGTTACAATATGAAGTATTCATTTTAATTCTTCAAAATCATTACGGATTTAAATTTATAAAACAATATTTTTTCAGCGAGATTATAAAGAAATTTAAATTTAATATGATTTTCTTTTAATTAAAATTATAATAGTTAAAAAGTTAATTCGAGAAATTATATTAAAAAACTCTTGCGACACAACAACTTTATTTATTCCTCGATCCCATTTCTTCTTTTTAACCGACTTCAAAAAAAGGACGAGGTTCTCAATTCGACTGTATTTTTTTTTGTTTGTTACCTCAGTATTTCCGACTGGATGAAGCGATTTTGATGATTCTTTTTTTATTTGAAAGCTGGTGCTTCCCGAATGGTCCCATTTTAATTTGAGGGAAATCGTTCACTTCTAAAGAGTTGAAAACTACGGGATGAAATATTAACTTCTTATTGGATAGCTCGATTTTGATAATTATTTTTTTATTTGAAAGCCAGTGCTTTTCGTGTGGTTTCATTTTAATTTGAGGGAAACCGTTCACTTCTAATGGGTTGAAAACTAAGGGATTAAATACTAACTTCTTATTGGATAGCTCGATTTCGATAATTCTTTTTTATTTGAAAGCTAGCGCTTTTCGTGTGTTCCCATTTTAATTTGAGGAAAATCTTTCACTTCTAAAGGGTTGAAAACTAAGGGATGAAATATTAACTTCTTATTGGATAGCTCGATTTTGATAATTCTTTTTTATTTGAAAGCTGGTGCTTTTCGTGGGGTCCAGTTTTAATTTGAGGGAAATCTTCCACTTCTAAGGGGTCGAAAACTAAGGAATGAAATATTAACTTCTTATTGGCTAGCTCGAATTTGATTATTCTTTTTTTATCTGTAAAACAAAACTAGAATTAATCTCCTATCCATTAAAAAAAAAACTCCACTCATAAGGGGTTAAAAATTAGGGATGAAATAATACTATACATTTTTCCTGGCTTACCCGATTTTGATAATTTTGTTTCTATTACGTACAACGTACCTTTAAATTGTTCACATTTCAATTTGAAGAAAAAAATCCACCCCTTAAGGATGAAAATAAGGGATGAAATAGTGACATTTAACCGAATTTTGATAATTTTTTTTCTGTTGGAAAAAGTAATCCACTTAGTTTTGTTTTTACATTTAAAAGCAAAATATTTCAACTCTTAAGGGCAAAAAGGTATGATGTAGTAACTTTTAATATTAAACGGCGCTGCCTCATATGAGCAGCGCGTTTAGAAGGTTTAACCATTTTCAAGAAAATAAAATCAGTTATCAAACTTCAGATCACTAAAACGCGAGAAATAAATAAATATTATAAAGAAATGAAAAACCGACTTCAAAATATATAAAAATGTTTAAACAAGAAATGCACTAAAAAGTAACAAAATAATGGCGTATCCTTGCAGTATCTACAACTTACAAATTATTAGGATGATACAATATACAACTATTGTTATTTTTGGAGTTGGTGTCAGTCAAGACAATAAATATTAATGTTAATTTGTAAAAATTGTAAAAAGGTTTAGTTGGTAATTGGTATTTTGTAGTTTAAAGGTCGCTAGATATTGTTACAGTTCGAGTATATTGTTTAAAAGTTCATTTGAAAAATAATTTTCATAAGGTATTCTCGTTCTTTGCTAAGTACCAATATAGTCGTATTTCCTTGGCTGACACCAACTCCAAAAATAACAATAGTTGTACATTCTATCATCCTAATAATATCACCAAAGCATTTAAATGATTTCGTTCCTTTCTCTTATGATCGAGTAATTACGACAATTATTCTTAAATATATACAGTACTAGCTGATGCCCGTTCGCTTTGCTGAGAGTATCTAGTTTTAATTGATTGATTAATTCATTCCCTACCTACACAACGAAATTTAAAAATTAATCTTTTTTAACATAAAAAGATGATACTTTTAGACTTTAGATCCAAAGTAAATTCAACAAAATCCTTAAAACTACTCCTCTACGAAGAGATATTACATTTCTTAGAAGTTCTATAAGATTTTAAATATAAAATATTCCTTTAGACTTGAAAATGTTTCATTTCAAATGTCATTTTATAACCGTTCAGCTATTTTAGTAGAATAGATTTGAAGCTATCCTATAGGAACCGTGCCTTTTTTTAGGTTAAATGGTGTTCAATACGTTGAGATCTGAGGTATCTTTAACAAAAATTCATTACAATGTAATGTTCAAGTAATTGTTAGTTAGTTTAAAATTTAGTATATTATTTAAATACGTTTATTTCTAATTAATATCTTCGAAAATGAATAATAAAGACATTCAAATTTTTGTAAAAAATGTCATTATTAATTTTATCGGGTGTTAATTGAAATTCATAATATTTTTTTTCTCCAGTTAACTTTGTCAATTTTTTAATTTAAACTTTGTAGAGATTTCTTTCGTTACTGTGTCAAATAGGTCAGGCATTCTTGAGGAAAATGCGTAAAAATTAAAATGCTATTTCACGAACTTTAACAAAGCTTACTGAAAATACATGATTCCTGTAAGATTCAATTGTTATGTTACCCTATGAAGGGTGACCAACCGTACTCTTTTAAAAGTACATGTACCTTACATATACCAAATTTTTGAGTTTTTGTCCTAAATAAGGACCAACATATCATTTTTATATTTATAAGAAAAAGCAATAAAACAGCCACTACGTACGACATACAATAGCCAGTCTCTCTGCCAACGTTTTTTAAATCTGTGATATATTATAGCTATCTTAATATTTTTTACGATTTTAGGTACATAAAAAGGTCCTTTAGTAGAAAAGATTAGGAGCTACCCTACAGGAGCCGTACCTTTTTTAGGATAAATGGTATTCAATATGTTAAGATCTGAGGTATCTTTAACAAAACTTTATTAAAATTCGTTCCTTTAAATAATTATAATTAACTATTTACAAATTTAGTACATTATTGTAATATGTTTATTTCTAATGTTTCTAATTAATATCTTCGTCAATGAACAAAAAAGAAATTATTTTTTTTTTTAAATTTCATTATTAATTTTATCGGGTATTAAATTTAATTTGATTTATTTTCTAGTTTAAGTTGTCAATTTTTTAATTGGAATTAAAATTGAACTAAAATACTTATAAATTTAGTAATACGTTTTATTTTGTTACGTTTATTTCTCATTAATATCTTCAACAATAGACACTAACAAATAAATGAAATTTTTTTTTTAAATATCATTATTAATTTTTCCGGGTGTTAAATTTAAATTTATTTTTATTTTCCAGTAAAAACTATCACTTTTTTAATTTAAACTTTGTAAAGATTTCTTTCGTTACTGTATAAAATTGGTCAGGCCTTCTGGAGGAAAATGCGTTAAATTGCTATTTTACGAACTATAACACTTTAACGAAACTTCTTTTAAAAACGTAGTTACTGTAGAATTCTATTGTTATGCTATCCTATAGGAGCCGTTGATTTTTGTGGCAAAAGAAGCAATTTATATCATTCTCTGTCCCGTTAACTACCACATGGAAGCGGATTGTATATGGTATCAAAATTTGAGTTCAACTGGTGTAAACTTTTTTGAGTTTTGTCCAAGAAAAGGACCAATATATTATTTTTACATATTTAAGAAGAAGATATCAATAAAACAGCCACTACGTAAGACGTACAATATCCAGTCTCTCTGACAACGCTTTTCAAATCTGTGATATCTTCTAAGATATTCATTTTTATGACATGCTGTAAAGAGCAGTTTTGATCTACATGAAATGCACAACGTATTTAATATATTTAATTGGATAAGGATTAATTCTGTATTGTTTAAAATAGCTTGGTAAATAACCAATAATTTTTTGTCATTTATAAAAGATAAAAATGGTTCCTGTGGGTTATCCTTAGGAGATAGACATATACTGTTGCAGACTTTTTAATCACTCTTTTTAAGATACATAATTTCGCTGCATATTAGTTTGATCTATCTCGTAAGGTTTAGCCAGCGTTTGCAATGTAAGTGCACAAAAATATGCTTGTCGTGACATCAGATTACAAATTTGTATTTCTCGACTTTTCTCTATTATAATATGCATGTATTAGACCCGAAAACCTGCCTCTTAAATCACTCTATAAATTGCTAAAAACTGCATTAAAATCCGTTTTGTAGTTTAAAAGATCTAAGGGGACAGACAGCGAGAGTGACTTTGTTTTTTATTATGTAAAGATATACATGTCAAAAGTAAGATAAAATAATAAAATAAAACTACATTTATTGACGCAACGGTTAGAGGCTCCGCTTTATGCGTTAAGTAGAAGTGTTTTTTTTTCCTTTTTATTTATTTCGCAATCTATACCAAAACAATAAACGAATCTGGTGAACGTATGGATGGGACAGGTCACTCCAGAGGGGATGGCTGCTGTACTGCTGCCTGTACGGCAGTTCCAGAATTGACATGCGTTTCAGTCTGGCGGAATCCTCACTGTTGTCGGGAAGGTTAACACCCAGGTGACTTGGATGTTCGTTTAGGCGCCTGAGGTATTTAGAACTGAGCCTAGCTGTCTCCTCCCTGACGGTAGCTACATACATCCAGGTCTTTATGGATGTCCTTGTTGGTAATGTATCATGGAGCATCGAAAATTAGTTGCAACACCTTGGACTGAAACCTCTGTATGATGTCAATACTGGAGCTGCTAGCAGTTCCCTAAAGTTGGATTCCATACGTACAGCTCGGTTTTAGAACGACTTTATAGATAACTAGCTTGCAATCCAGGGACAGATACGATCCTCGCCGTAACACTCACCAAAATTCTTTCACCCTTATTCCAAGTTGTTGACTCTTCATGAATATATGCCTCCGCCATGAGTGAGTCAGTGAAATATAAGCACTTAATAAATATACATATAAACAGAACTATATGCATACAGCCTATACACATACGAATTCCCAACCTTCATCTCAGAACCGTCCTTATTCGAATTTTCCCAGGAAAAAGTTTCAAATAAAAGTTGTAGGCATCAATGAGTCTAAGAACTGTAAAAAGTTTAAAGAAAATCGTTGGAGTCGTTTTCGAAAAAAATTGAAAAAGCTCAAAAAAGAATAAAGTAGAGCTTTCGGTTAACCGATTTCAACCAAAAGCGGCACAACTAGGTATAAAATGGAGGCTAAATTCCAAGTTTAGAGTAATTCGGATAAAGCTTTCGATACGATATGGCTGTCACACACACACACACCACTTTTTCGGACTCAAGGGACTTCAAAACATGTATTTCCGGTGAAAGCTGGAATTCGAAAATTCGACCTGATTACAATACTTCCTTTACTATATAGTAGTCCTAGTAAAAGAAAGTAAAAAGGCATTATGTGTTTTAACTACAAGGTCATTAGCACAGTGGTAATTGGAATGGTTTAGTTTTTTTGGTTATGTTAGATCGTTAAATGTCGTTCTGAATTGCTAGCCTCTGGAGGGAACAGCAAACGTTGTCCTACTGTTCTGGGTCTCCCATCGCATCCTGGATGGTCTTCTACCTCAATTCTTTTAAGAGGTTACACTCGAATACGTGTTTAGCGGTGAGCCGGAATGAGCATTTCATGCAGTTTGAAGGTTGCGTCCTTTGCAGAAGGTATGAGTGAGTTAATTTTGTCTGTCCTATCTCAGTCAGGTTACAATGACCTGGTTTGGTCGGGGTATGGTTTCTATGGGTGGTTTAGACAATGTTGATTTTCTGATAGAGTGGACTTTGGAGGTTTGGCTCTTCTATTCTGTGTCCCTACCATCCTGAGTCTTTCACTGAGGTGCTTCTTGAAGTCCTCGAGTGATCAGGTTACAGCAGGAATTTTTGTTTGCATTATTGGCTTCCTTGTCGGCTTTTCCATGTCCTTTTATGCCAACGTGCGAAAGGATCCATATTAGGTTTAAAATTTTTCCTGATTCCTCTTGGAAGGCTACTTTGGCTTAGATATTAGATATCTTTTGATTGGTGAAATGCGTTAAGAGATTCACTGGCTTTGAGACAGGCTAAGGTGCTAATAGGATTCTATTATAATTTTGATGGCTCGCGGAGGAAAGGGCTAGTTCAATTATGTGGGCTTCAAATGAAAATATAGAGAAGTAACGCAGGAGATGTTGGCTCATGATTATTGTGTTTTCGTCGGTTACAGCGCATCCTCGCTCTTGTTGAATTATTAACCCATCCGTGTATATGATCTGATCATAATGGCAAAAAAAAAGGATTTAATAAGATAATTTTCATCAACAAATTTTAGCAACAAATTTTATTTATTAGTGTCCATTTGCCAGTGAAGCAAATGCTCAAAATCGTACATATTCAATTTAATTGAATTATTTTTGTTTACAGGTGTTTCACAATATTAAATATCATAACATAGAGAGATACTAATAATAATAATTTTTATTTGCATCCTGCAATTTGCATGTTGCATTTTTTTCATCATTAACCAATTAAATTATTTGTATATGGTAGGTAAAGAGGTATTTAAACTTACGTGTTACCATTATATTCTTTTCATTAAATTACCTTCTGCATTTATATTTAATAATTAATAATATTAATTTAAGTTTATTTAATTTATAAATATTAACATTTACAGTGTGCAAATCGTTTCTTCCTAAACTTAAAAAATTGTAACCTAATTTTATATCAATATTATACGAAATTAGCATCGAGTAATTGTGACCCTTCCTACACAAATGTTTTACAACATTGTTCTTCTTCTTATCCGAAATACAATATCTATATTAATATAATACAATCACGTGAAAATCGTCAGTTATATTATTAAAAAGTTTAAAAAAAGTTTTGTAATAAAATATCTTATATGATGTAAATGTTTTAAGCTTAATTTAATGTTTTCAATGGATTCGAAAACTATTTACAAAAATATCTATGTCTGAAATTGAAAAAAAAATTTAATTTTTACTTATATAATTTACAGTCCATATGTTTTTTTCTTTTTTTTTTTGTTTAAATTTTAAATCACGCACAGCTTTTCCGTCTTAGGTCACAAATACTGAGCATTTTGTAGTAATTTTCATCGAACCTATGTTTCGACTACTCGTTTTTTTGCATTTAAATATTTTCCGTAACAAAATACAAAAGGTCTATTTAAACAAAACGTGTAAGGTGTCTCGCTTGAACAGCGATTTGTATCGTTTTACTTTGGTCTCTCAATTTTAGGCCAAATATCAAAATGCAAATATTTGTTTTGAATAAATTTTTCACTTAGCCTATATTTTGTAAGGTTCTTTTTTTGGATTTTTCTTTTTATATATTTTTTTTGTTAAATTCTATATAAGTTATCAAATCCTTCTAGTTTAATACATCAACTTGACTGCAAAAGGTTGATTAAAATCACAGACATAATGTTTAATTAATAAATTAATCAAATAAATACATTTACCACCAATTTAACACGAAGAATAAGTTCTTTTATAAAACCATAAAACTTGCTATCATTTTTTTTTTTTTAGTAGTTTTATTTGATATTTCACTTCTACCTTATACAAACGTACAAATTCTAACTTTACCATTTCTTGTATTAAAAATCAATTTTTATATTTTCTTATATATTTATTTAAATACAAGTAGCTATCTACTTTCTTAAATTTTGATGATAAAAAAGGTGAACACAACACATTTTCATTCCATTAGTTTGGCTGAAAAATATTTTTATTTTTTTTTTTTCTAATCACATCGTACCAAATTTCATTTTTCTTAAGTTTATTAAACATACGTACACAGATTCAATGATAAAGAGTTATATAGTGCTTCTTACAAACTTTTCCTATGCTTAAGTCGCTCTAACATGGATTTTTATTAACCCTTTTCAAAGCTATTGGACTTGAGAATTTTTTCCGTTCACAAGTAGCAATAATTACAATTTTCCTCTCTCTAAATTTTTTTATCAAACTACATTTTATGATTGAATTGTCACATTTTCCAGTTATAATCAAAATACCCTTACGTTCCATTTTTCAATTACTTATTTTTCTATTCTTAAGATTTTTCATTTACACCAATTTTATCACACAAAGAATTTTTTTTTTTTTTTAAATAATCAAGTTTTTTTTCTGATATTCGAGGTTAATACGAATACAATGCTGGTTGGCAGTGAGAAAATTATTAAGAAGGAAACATTTTGCTCGTTTTTTTTTCGTATTTAATGTTAATTGCTGAGACCTTAAATTTTATTATTTTTGGCAGTTTTAATCAAAAATGGAGTTTAAACATTAAAAAGCTTTGCTTATTTCAAAGTTTTAGTTCATAAAAAATATATGCCTGCAAACGAGTGTAATCTATTTTTAAATAATAGGCCAGTCAAAATTGGCATAAAAATGGCTGTTTGTATAAAGTCGGTTTACGGACGAAAGTTTTACGTGATAACATCATAAAGAAGCATTGATGAAAAATTGCATACTTTTATGAATTGAATTATTATCAGTGAATGGTCATTTTGTATTATACAAAGAAAGAGTTAAATGAAAATTAACATTTTTTTCAAAATGAAATCAGACTGTAAACTATGAAGAAAATCAATTTTAAGTCTTATTAAGTAAATTCTAGAAAAAACACGTTGTATAGGATTCAAAATTGCCTCTCTACGACTGGCTGTAGTAATTCATCAATTTATAAGGCGTTATCACGTCAAAAATCGCTAAATTCGTAAAACATGATGTAGTTCTGATTTTTAAGAATGTTGTTTGGGCCCATTAGGACTATGTATTCTCAAGTTTGCAACTCTCAAAATGTTGTTGAATAATTTTTATATAGGAAAACCGTGAAATTTTTAAACTTGTTTCAAATTTTGCTCGGTATCTCCTGATCGATGCATTTTTCTTCGAAAGCAATTCCGTAAGTTTTTTTAAGAGCATCAAATCTGGTAAAATTAAGCCCACCCGGAGCTTTGTACGTCAATGGGTTACCAAGGTACGGGACTTTGAAAATAGGCCAGTTTTTTCAAAAATTGAAAATTTTAGTTTTAGATCTTCTTTGGATCGAAAATACGTCAAAATCATTGATCCTACGAGCAGAACTTGTTGAATATAATTTGTAGGCAATTTAATTAGCTTTAATTAAAGTGCAGATCGGGGTCTGTAAGCCTCGTAGTTCTCTCAAAATCTTAAGGAACCCATATAAGGGAAAATCGCATTTTGGTGGGTACCTACTCCAGTATTGGTGAATCGTCAGGGTTGTCTTGAGGCTCGCCACCGTCGACCTCTCATTTGCAGTTTTTGACATTTCCCCAGAGCAGGTAGCACTAATCACAGAACATTTAAACCCTTCTTTCAGGCAAATGCAGTCATCTTTCAGCACACCTTCTTGCATTTACACGAGAGGAGTTTTACGAGCTCTGCCAGGGCAGGAACTTGCCGACTGACAATCTGGATGAGTCCAGCCGATGTCATACATGTTTAAAAATCACTTCATGCAATAAAAAAGTGTTTAGGTACACCTCTGGGAAAATTCTATTTTGCCTTTTATTTGAAAGAACTACGAGGTTTAGAGTCCCCTCTGCACCTAATTTAAAGCGCATTCAATTGCCTACAAATTATATTTAACAAGTTCTGCTCATAGGATCAATGGTTTAGACGCAACTTCGATCCAAAAAAGGTCTAATACTAAAATTTTCAATTTTAAAAAAAAACTGGCCTATTTTCAAACTCCCGTACCTCGGTAACCCATTAACGTACAAAGCTTCGGGTGGGCTTAAATTTAAACTTATTTGATGCTCTTAAAAACGTATAGAATATTTTTCGAAGGGAAATCTATGGATTAGGAGATATCAAGCAGAATCTGAAACAATTTCAAAAATTTTACGGTTTTTCCTCTATAAAAATTATCAACAACTTTTTGAAAGTGGCAAACTTGAGAATACATAGCCCTAATTGCTCCAAACAACATTAAAAAAAAAAAAAAAAAAAAAAAAAAAAAAAAAAACAGAAATATATTATAGTTTGTTAATTTATTGTTGATTTTGACTGGCCTATAAAGCGAGTGAAGTTAGATGATTTCTAGCTAACTTCAGTTAAATTAGTTTGCAACTCTTACGTCTAGTACTCTCTAGTAGACATTTTGAGCGATTTTTGTCTCTGAGATGCGTCTCAGGTTGTCTCCGTAGACACGTCTATAGACGAATCCCCATCTAGGGCCTGTTGCGAGACCAAAAATCTCAGGTCTAACGTCTCCCGATCGGAATGGGAGACTTTTGGAGACAGCATGAAACGTTTGACATGCTCTGCAACATTTTGACCATGTGGACGTCACTATTGTCTAGGGGCAATCCATGGCCAGCTCCATTTATTTGGTTTACTTTATTTTATCCTTCATGGTGAACTGCGAAGATGATCCTGAGAAATTTACATCGTAGTGTGAACGCTAGATGCGATCAAGAAACAACTAGATGGTCTATAGATCGTGTCTATAGTCCAACTCTGGATAAATCGCGCAATATGTCTAGTGAGTACTAGGCTTTAGGCATAGTTCACAATGAGGCGATAGACAATAAGCGATATACCACAGGTGACAAATCGCTCGAAGTTGCTTTATGCGATATATCGCTTGTCGCCTCAATATAACCACCACCTTATAGATAAAATTAATTTCTCCATTTTTGAATATTATAATTTTTCCAAATTTTCTTACTTTCAAAGAATTTTTGTACTTTACTAGTTTGATTGATTAGTTGATTAGTTTTTCTTCTTTGAAACCGAATATCAGATTATAAATACTTGATAGTAGATGTAGAAAAAATAACTTTCCTAATTTATTAAGACGCATTCTCTTTTAAAACTTCATTCATTTCTTCAATATTATCTTCTTACCTACATTAAAGTTTCCGTTTGTGAAATACCATCGTAATTTTCTTAAAGCAAATTAAAATGAAACGTTGAAAACATAATTTATTCTATCAAAAAAAGAAAATTAAAATTTAAACTGGTGCCAATTGAAATGCAAAATTATTAAATATTGACTAAACTAGTAATTGTTATTTCTAGATTAACTTTAACTAAATTTTTATTTAACTAATTTATAATTTGCCAATTAAAGTAATTAATATCAACAACTCTTTAATAAATTTTTGTCGTTTTTCTCGTATATTCTTAATATAAAATTATCCGTTTCTAATTTTTGAACCTAAGTTTCCTTTACTAATTTGTCTCTTGTTTAAAAAATAATATTAATACGTGTGCATTGTTTTGTTAAATATCGTTTAATATTAATCTTATCAGTGCTCTATTTTTAACATTTTTTTTTATTAATTTTATTTCAATATTTGACGTTGGTCTATATAGGAAATGTATACGAGTACCTATGTGTATAAAAAAATTATCCACGAAAATATTTTCCCAAAAACTTGTGGTCTGAAATAATTAGGTACACAATATTCAACATTTACAACATATTGTTTTTTTTTTCAATTTCGATTTAAATTTTTTTTGTCAAGAACATCGAAAATTTTTTGGAACAACAAGAATATATTTATATATACTTTTGTATTTAATATTATTGTAATTCTATTTCTGATAGTATTAAGTTAACATTTTTTTTTTCAATTTTATTTTAAAAGTTAATATGTTTATAATACATTTCAGAAATTTGTACTTTATGTAACCTGAATTATTTATTTGTACCTGAAATTATATTTGATTATTACTTTTGCGTGTCTTTTTGAACTCATTGCGTTATATACGAGTATTCTTCGTAGTCATGTACCGTTTATTTTTTTTTTTTTTTTAATTTAATAGTAGGTACATATATATAAAAATATTTAATTTGAAGGGTTCACCTTGAAATTGTACTGAATAAAACGTATTGCACCTACAGTTAAAAAACTGAATCTTCTATATAAATTTTTCTCTTAAAATTTTTTTTTAAATGTTTCCCTTTAGTGTATTATAGTTCGATTGGTATAAGCTTGAAATTAACATAATTTGTTCACAATTCAGGAATTATTTCGTGTGATTTGGCATATCTCTAATTGTTGAGAGATAATACCTAATTCTTCAGGGACTTTCTCACTAATAAAATGTAATAAAATTCAACTTAAAACTTAATACATGTAATTGAATATAAAGGTAGGTACTTCATTTAGTTTTTCATTGGCTTGACAAAATCATTTCAAATTCAATTTCTTCAATCGCAAGACAGAAATTTTATTTTTTCTTAAACAGCTAAACTTAATATTCGAGCGTTTAAATGCAAAACGTAATTGAGCATTTTGTGATAATAAGTTTCATTTAGGTTTTAATATTATTACAGTTAAAGAGATTATTAAATAGATAATTACTCATATATACGTTTTCACATCGAGGTGCAAGAGATAAACACAGTAGGAATGATTATTTTATTTGTTAAACTTTTTAACTAATTTACGAGTACATTCTTATTGATACTCTAGTTTAACGCCACGTTGTATTCCGTGATTGAAAATGAATGATGACTTTGCTAAACTTTACACATGGACGAGTATTTGTTTAATCATATAAAAACGAAAATAATTTGAAAAAATCGTTTTTTTATATTTACAAACACAAATCTTATATTATCAGTTTATGAGTGAATGCTTTTTTTATACTTGGTACTTCCTATGTATAACTTAAGATTAAAAAGGCATTTGCCTTACCATTTTGTATCGAAAACTTTTGTTTCATTACTTAAACTGTTATATTTATTTTTAAAACGTTAACGAGCGCTCATTCGTATTCAAGTAATGAATGGAGATAGTTTCCAACACAAACGTAACGTACATTTATTTCATTTTGTAAAGTTTTTCGTTGGTTTCTTTCTGGTAGAATAGACATACAAATATTTGCCGAATATAATAAATATCGAAATCGTATTAAAAGAAAAGGGCTTATGGCATTTAAGATTTATTTTTTGTGGACGGGCCTGCAAATTCAAGAAGTGGACTTTAAATTTTCACGTTTTAATCGAAATATTTCATTTTTTCAATATCATGAACTGTTTTAACCATTTCCATGCCATTCAGTGTGAGATTAGGTTTGTTCTATACGACTAGCTATGGTCATGCTCAAACACTGACAGATAGACAAAGATCAAGACAACATTGACCAAGAGACAGTAGTGAGTGAAGAAATGTTTCAGCTTACAACCGCTCGGCCGCATTAAGTCGAGAGTCCAGCTATGTACGATCATTTTCGAAACGTTTAACGATTTCGCGATGTTTAAGCACGGGTTAACCGGTTTGTAACTCAAGCGAACTTGCCACTTTATGTTCTTCATTCACTCTTGTCTCTTGGCAAATGTTGTCTTGTTCTTTGTCTGTCAGTGTTTGACCATCACCAGAAGGGCGATTGGAACAAACCTAATGAGATAGACTTAGAAAAAAAAAAAGAATCAATTATGTAATTGCTAAATAAATACGCATTTTAAGCAATTTCCAATTCAAAAATCCAACTTTGTTCTTATATAAAAACTAGTTGTTAGTACTTAGAAAGTTTTAATAATGGAATAGTATTACAAAAATATGACTATTTTGACTGCATTTGCAGACATCGCCAGTAATATTAGTTGAAAACGAGTTGAACGAAGACCACAAAGACTGACGAACACCGAAGACTATTATGGAGGTCGGAGGTAAGAAATAATTTTTTTTAACATCTAGCAAATTATTCATTTGAAACTTTTTTTATTGTTTTCATTATTGTTATTATATGAGAATAATTATGATAAGTATTTTTATATAATAAGAATAACTCTGATAAGTGATGATAAGTTTAAGTGACCGGGGGCTGTTTGAGACGTATAACTCGTTTAACAACAAAAATAGTTAACAGGTGTTTTTCAACTAGCTACCAGCGCCACCCAAAGGTACTAAGATTTGCGGAACAATTGGTCACTTTTTTAGCCTTTCTTGTATTTAGGTAATATGGGGCTGGTGTAGCCACAAGAAAGCATAAAGTGGCAAATGAAAGAAAAGCTTACAATCATAACGTACACTATTAAAAATATCCACATTAAAGATAATCAATTGACAACAATTTTATTTATAATTAAGTGCACTTTCAGTGCTCTATTACTATTCTTTACGATCTGTATGGTGGAATTAAAGGAAATTTCGATACTGAATTGAAATTTTTAGTGATTATTTACTTGACTTTGTTGAACAATGCATACGCTTACTAATCAAAGCATAATTAACGAAGTTCGTAGAACTTTTACTGCTTACATGAGTTAATACCTGTACCAGCGATTATATAGATAAGCATAACGTTTTTAATAAATTTTATCGTAATTTTTTGTAATGATTGAATTGTTTGCATTAAAACAACGTCAATTTTTGGAACCATTTAACTTCGACTTTTGCTTTTTTTTTTGAATAATCAACCGAAGATCTTTTAATGCTTTTGGGGGCTTTGCTATTTTTTGTGAATACCGTTTCAGTTTATTGTAGTCTTTTTTTTCCAGTAAAAAGACATCGCGAACATGTTTAAATTCTGTTAATTTGCATTTTCACTCAACAGGGTTTCGTCCGTTAATTTAATATAAGTGACTGAAAATAAGGGTTGGATGCAAAAAAAACAATTCAAACTTGTAGTTTGTATAAGATTGCATAAGTAAGACCCATATGTTGACTTAAAAGTTTATACATTTGCGGAATTCCCGTTTTTACTATAATATATTAGATCAGTCTAAAAGTTTGTGCGCTTTAATCGCATGCATGAGATTCGCTATGATTCATTACCAGATCAATTTTGAACCTGTCAAAACTTGTCGTTTGTTACCAATTTTCGTAAAAATCAGGCGCATGCTAGTACCCATAGAAAATTAATATCGATAATCAATACAAACGTGCTGTGTGTTATTTTTTTTTCGAGTGGTGAAAATGTCAGATGAACACGATGAAGATACTATCAGTGTGAGGACTCCCCAGAAATGGTTTGAAAAAATTCAAGTTGGCGAAAGCAGCATTTTTTACGAATCCCGTTTAGGACGTCCTGTTCATTTTTAAAAATCTTGTGGAGTCACAATTAAGAGTGGATCAGATCACAGAAAGAATGGATTTATCATATGGAACAGTCTTTCGTCATTTAAAGAAGATTGGGAAAGTATCCAAGCATGGAAAGTGGGGAACCGCATGAATTGTCCGAAGCCAATTGCCAGCGAATAAAAATTTTCACTTCCCTTTTATCGTGCCTCGAAAGACCGTTTGGTAACAGCTGACGAAAAATGGATTATGTATCATAACGTCACAAGAAAAAGACAATGGACAGATAATCAGCATCCAATTCAAACAACAACGGGGTCTTTACGCCGCGCTTCTATTCATTATCGATATTAATTTTCTATGGGTACTAATATGCGTCCAATCTTTGCGAAAATTGGTGACAAAGTAAAAAATCTTATTAACCTGAGTGATTCAGAACGAATCCCGTGAATGCTGTTAATGCGCACGAATTTTTAGACTGTCCTAATAATATACAATATACCCATATCGTTACAAACATTTAAAAAATAAATATTTTAACCAATCGCAACTAAGAAAAAACGGAGGCGTCGTTAGCTATCGATTGTACACAATTGTTCACTTCCCCAACTTTACCATAAATATCTATTTCATCATTTATAATTTTGATATTATTAGTCCATTTGGGAAAATCAGTTAAATAAAAGGCTGTTTAATATGTTTTATACAAATTGAAAGAACTGTCAAAGGGACTATTTTTAAATATTAAGAACTTTCACACTGAATGGCAAAAAATGAAAAAACAATAGTTGAAAAAAATCAAATTTCCTTGTAAGCTCCTTTTAAAATGATCATCCATTACACTGAAAATTATCTTCTAATAAAGTTAAGATGTGAATGGTTTCGATATTTTAACTTCCTGATTATTACCTATTTACGAAAATAATAATAACAATATACAATTTACTTAGAATGTAATTAGATAATATTGAAAAAAAGAAAATTTAACAGATAATCACACACACAGGCGTACACACTAAGTCATTCATACAACTAATCAATTATTACTCTTAAGTCTAGATAAAATGTTAAATTTTTTAAGGTACATAAGTAGGTATTTGTATCTTAAAAAAAGAAAATTAATTGCTGTTTTATGATATAACAATCACACAATCATTTTTTTTAAAGATTGTTGAAAATCCCAAATTTTTATGAAACAAGCGAAGTTAGAAAACAATTTGATGCTTAGAAACAACAACATTCCCATTATTTATTGACAGAACTTAAATTTTAGAACATTCAGAACAATCAAAGTTGAAAACTATATAATTGTTTGATTGGTGTTTTCCACTTTTTTTGAATTAGTTTTACGAAAAAAAAAAATAATAAAAATCTGAAAAAAAAAATAAAATAAAAAAAAAAAAACGAAAAAAAAAACATTAATAAGAAACGTTTATTTTTGAAACTTAAAATTAAGGATTTGACAAATATAATCACTGGATATTAATTAACAGGATTTGTAACTTTGTTACGCAAGTTTAACTTCGATTTTATCTAATCACTATTATTTAAAAAATCGAACATTTTAATTATTATTACAGAGTAAGTGACTTCAGATATTTGTACTCTTTTAAAATAGTTTATTTCTTATTTATAGTATGTGATTTCTTTTCAAAACTTGAATTTTCCAATGCAAGGCATTTAAGAAACTTACACTAACTACTAATTACGTACTACAAAATAATTTTTACATAGCAGCGTAAATGCTTAACTGTTTTAAGCAGGAACAAAATACATAAAATCCATTTTTCTACAAATAATTAATGAAGAAAATCTTAAACTGAAATATAATGTCAGTATTTTGACAAAAAGAAAAATACAAACTAAAATGATTTTCAATACAAAATATAAAACAACACAAAAATATAATTAATTAATAAAATATTAAACAGTAAATTGGTTAGAACCTGAGGTAGTTGGGTTGTTAAAAAGTCTAAATTAAATAATAAATTATAAAATAGTTTTTTTTTTTAAATCTATCTGTAATCAAAAACAGAGATTCGTTTCAATATTTGAAGAAATATTTTTTTTTGTTGCCGATGCTATCTCGTTATAATTAAACATAAAAATTGACATTTTCCTTATAAATTATCTAACTTATTGACGCAAATCGAGTTTTATATATTTAAAAAAAAGTATAATTGAGGTAGATTACATTTGTACCATGAGAATTTATTCAACTCAATGAAACCTTTGGATTTTGATTCGTTTATTATAAACACGAATCGTTTCACTTATAATTATATATTATTATTATTATTAAATGACATAGGAAGAAGAAAATACATCTGCAACAAACTATAAACTACTTATGATTCTCCCTGATTAAAATACCTGAGTAATGTACAAATGGCAATACTTTGTGAATACAAAATGAAAAAAAAAATTCTCTCAAAACACAAAGTTTCCTAAATCGTATAGCTTAAATAAATCTAATAAACTAATACTTAGAAAAAAAGCTGTTAAAAATATTCCTAAGAACTTAAAATCAATATTTGAAAAGCGCGCCTTTTATAATTTCAAAATCAACATGATCATGAAAGAAATATAAATTATCCATTTAAAATTGAAACGTTGGATTTTATCAATAACTTCTTAGAAGTGCCTATTGATATTATTCGACTTATATTTTTAAAATATAAAAAAAATACTATCAATGAATAATATATTCTCTCATGTAAAACATTTCATATTAAGGTCTAATTTCTATTCGTTAGTTGTTTCATTCTAGCCAAAATTTAACAAATATTTGGCTTGAAAAATCAAATAGAAATTGGTCCGATTCAAAATTTATACGTTGCATGCCTTGCATTGTGAACTGAATCATGATTTCATCACTTTACTGAGTTTGATTAAATAAATGAACTGTATAAACTATCTTATTTAATAAATCGAGGTTAATTTATCTTTCATTTAACGATGTTTTAATTAGTAAGAAATGCTTAGCTTTTTGAAGAAAAAAAAAACAAACTAATTTAACAACATTCAATGTTTCGAAAAAATTAAAAACCTACTTATACCCGTTTCAAAATACGCACTGGGTGCAGTTTAAATCAAAATAATTACAAATCAAACTTAAACTAATTTAAGAGATAAAAACTTATTTTAGGTATTTCTCTTTTTTTCATATAAACATTTAAAAACTGACAACAAAAGACATAACTCTAAAATGTATTTCACACAATTTTTTTTTTAGTCAAGATTTCCTTTCGTCCTGACTTTGATTTTATACAATAAAATTTAAAAAAAAATCTTTAAAAAAAACACAAACCTATGCCCAATGAAAAATTTAAGAAAATTTTGTCTTAAATCATAAAAAAAAACGAAATAAAGTAGCTACAAACGTGTAAAACAATTCAAAAAAATTTCAAAAACTGGAATCTATATTTCACGGTGTTTGATTTAAACGATTTAGAGATGAAACAAACAGAATTTACTACAACTGTCCAGCTTATATTGTAATAATTCGGATCAGATTTATTTTACTATCTCACACAACTGTTTCACGCACTCATTCCTCATTCTCCAAAAGAACAAAAAGAAAAATGAATTTACAATAAGTTTATGCTGTACACATTTTTCTGTTGCGTATAACTCATATCCTCTAATAGACCAAAAAGTAATATTTACGATTTGTTTCAATTTTCGATAATCTTTGTATATAGTGGAAGCAAGTTGTGAATATTTAATTAACTCTTTTGCACTTTTATTTTAATAAACTTTAACGTTTACCCTTATTACAAATAACATGCAATAAAGATTGAACATGTCAATACTATATTTAATATGTTTGAAAACTATTGCAAAAATATTTATTATTAGTTTTTATATTTTATATATTACAATATTGAAAACTGCATATTTTTTATATTAATTATTACGCTATGTTGTATATAAATGGAAAACTTGTACTGTCTGTTGCAAAGATATTGTATTAAATAACATTATTACTATGTATTTTTTTAAAAAAATTTATATTCTCTGGATATTTCTATTTTATTAGCATAACCTGAGCGTATATTTGTATCAAATTGTATTTTGTATTTGAGGTACATTTCTATAAAACTCGACTTATAAGTAAATATTTCCATGTGGCTATTTTTATTGTTTAAACTTTAAGTATCAGATCAGTCTAAAAGTTTGTGCAAACTAATAGCATGCATGGATGATTCGCTGTCACTCACTACCAGATCAATCAGATTATGAACCTATCGAAACTTGTCGTCGATCGACTAATGTATTAGTCACCTTATCGTAAAGATCGGGTGCATATTAGTACACATAGAAAATTAATATCGATAATCGATACAAACGTGCTTCAATTCAATTGTTATCATTGTTAAATTCAATGTCATGACAATTAACAACTAAAAATTAACAGTGTACACGATGAAGTGTGAGAACTGCCCAGAAATGGTTTTAAAAATTTAAAGTTGGAGAAAGTAGAATTTTTAACGAATCCCGTTCAGGACTTCCTATTAATTTTGATAATGACGTATTAAAAAAAATCTTGTGGACTTAGTGCCACAATTAACAGTGGACCAGATCGCAGAAAGGATGGATTTATCACATGGAACATTCTTTCGTCATTTAAAGAAGATTGGGAAAGTATCCAAGCATGGAAAGTGGGGAACCGCATGAATTGTCCGAAGCCAATTACCAGTAGCGAATAAAAATTTTCACTTCCCTTTTATCGTGCCTCGAACAAATACTGGCAAGAAATTCCCGGCCAGAAGCACAGCAAGAGAATGATGGGGAGAATCTGCCCCTCGCTCACAGCTGAAGTTTAAACGGCTGGGAAGAAACCAACTCAGGACAATAACAGGACTGATAACTGGACACTGTGGACTGAGGAAGCATCTGCAGACTATTGGGGTATCTCAACGGGACCTCAATTGAAGATTGTGTGGGGATGGGGAGGAAAACGCGACCCATGTCATTTTTGGCTGCAAAGCCCTCACAAAATGGCGACACCTGTATGGGATAGATGACGCCCAAACAGGCTCAAATCGCGGGAGCTTAGTACAGGGACTGCTTCTGTTAGGCAGAATGCTGAACTTGGAATAAGCAATTATGAATGAGCAGAACAGGAGTACAATAAGCCTTAGGCTGCAGTGCAGGGGGAACGTGCCCTAACCTGGTTTTTCTGCTAAAACAACAAAAAAAATCGTTCCTCAAAAGAAACATATTTTCAGACCGTTTAGTAACAGATGACGAAAAATGGATAATTTATCATAGTCGCAAGAAAAAGCCAATGGACAGATAAAGATAAGCAGCCAATTCAAACAGCAATGGGGTCTTTACGCCACGCATTCATTATCGATATTAATTTTCTATGGGTACTAATATGCACCCGATCTCTACGAAAATTGGTGACAAAGTAACTGATACTTTAGTCAATCGACAAGTTTCAATAAATTCAAAATCTTTATAACCTGGTAGTAATTCACAGCGAAACCCGTGCATGCTATTTATACGCAAGAACCTTTGGACTGGCCTAATAATTATAATCAAGGCTTCATAGTTTTGTATTACTTAAGAAGGATTTTTTTGAATCAAAAATATTAATTCTATGATATTTAAAATGTATAGATAGGTTATTTATAAGTTGAGTTTTATATTATATAAAGCTGCAATTTATTTGCATTGTAACAATCTTATAACTATTAAGCTGTAAATACTGTAATTGAGGTTGTAAAAATATATAAGAGGTAGTTGTTGAACTGTTAATTCCACCAAACATTATATTTATTATACTTAGTCTCTTATGTTTGGTGAAAAATATATGTAAATGAGTATAAAAATAATATTGATCAATTCTCCAGAATCCTAAACGGATAATGGATCATTTAAACGGATATGTAATATAAAATTAGATGTAACACAGATATTAAGAAAAAAAAATGACTAGGTAAATATATTAAAGGGCCTATTGCTTATTGAGGTATATTTATATTACAAGTTGAGGTAATGCAAAAAGTTTTAATAACTGATTTTGGCACTAAATGCACTAAAATGTACGAGGTATGTTTTAGGTACTAGAGTTAATATTATCCCTGAAACAAACGCGTATATTTATAACTATTGTTCAGTATTGTTATTTACTGGTACCTGAGCTTTTTAGTAGAAACAAAACTGTTGTAAAAAATACACATGTTGCACTTGATTGACTAGTTTTTTTTTTTATACGGCAGAGTTTGGAAAAGGCGATTTTTAGATTGCGGTTTTGTCACTGGGGAATCTTTTACTCGCGTTTTCCAAATCTTGAAGAAATAAAATCTGACTCTTTGTATTCAGTTTTGATCGAAGCAGAATTATGTAACACTTATACTACAATATTCGTTCATTCTCCAAGCACACATTCATAATTAAAATATAAAATTATTCTACTACTTGTTCTTTCAATGCAAACAAGACATATACGTGTTAACAATTTTTACTGGAAAGAAATATTAAACATCAAGTTTTGTGTCTTGAAAAAATCACGGAGTTAAAATGTTTAATGTCTAATAGATGATTGTTATTTTGTGAAAATCGATCGACTTACAAATTAAATATTGCAACCATCTTGTTTTGTACTGAGAGAAAGTTGAGAGAGCCAGATCACACGTACTGCCCCTTACTCCGATGACGAAATTTGGAACTACTCCTTAGTCACTCGTTTGCATGTTTCTCCACTTTTCTACACTCGGAACGACTAAAGCACTAAAACTTAGACGGCCTTGACCGTTTCTCTATGGCTTTAGTTGTTTCGAGTGTTGAACAGTGGAGGAAAGTGCAGACGAGTGACTAAGTGACGTTTATTCGTGCAATCTGGCTCTCTCAACTTTCTCTCAGTTTTCTGAATTTTATTGATATTGCTATTCTTCAACCAATATGATTTGTAAAAGCCAATTAATGATAATCGAATAGTTGGGCCTTAGGTTAATTTTAAGGCCACTTTTATGTAGCGATGAAATCAAAAAATAAAAATCATCATGTTTGAACATAAAATAGAGCTCAGAGAATAATACAAATCATAAACTATGTCTTTTTGCACGATTTTCATTTTACCTATTTTAATTTATAATTTTACTTACGTTTAACTTAACATTTTCCATGTGGGCTGGTTTTGTACATAAGCAGAGTCCAGCTCGCTTGAAAAAAAAATATCATTACAACTAAAACAAACTGAATATTAACAGAAAGAAAGTGAAATAATAAACGTGAATATACTCCTATAATAAATAATAAATAAAATACGTATTATCATTTCATTTTCATGTTTCGCTCAGATTCAGTTTGTTTGAAAATATGAATATGTCTTGTAGAGAATTACAGAGGTAATTTATAATATTTTCGTTAAAAAAATATTTCTTAGCGTTCACACGTTTCTTGTTCGCGACATAACGCCCTAATATATTTACAATAAAACTGTCGCAAACAAGAAAGAATTGTACAGGTTCCGTTTTTTTTTTTTAATTTTTTTTTTGACACCCAGCACATTAAACAACTAAATAATCAACTTAACAATTATTAATTTATAATAGTAATAATAAAAAATACACGTATGTTGTAGTAAATTACCGAAACGCTATCCGGCTAATAAACGTAAAAGCATTTTTGAGTGCTTTCTATAATGTATTTTATACATAATTAATATATTCTACTAATATATATGTTAAATATATGTATATATATTTTTATTGTGAGGTATATAACTGTTTCTAGATTTAATCCTGAATTTATTTTGTATCATGGGTGTCTTGAACATTTGTATCAAATATTCTTATATATTTGTTTGGAAATACTTGTTGATATTCCCTGCTGTTATATATCTATGCAATATATTAAATCGACATTTTTAAGTGAGCCGCACGTATTATAAAATTCTCAATATTTTCACGTGCGTATGTCATGTGGCCGTATGTATATAGTTGTCTATAACTCGGTTTATTCAGTAACTATTTAACTTTAAATTATGGTGGGTTTTTGTAATATCTTCACAAATTTTGTTGTAATATTCGAATTGACAACAATCTCTGTTACATGAGGCCGGCATGAATTGGTGGCCACATGTAACAGAGAGTAGGACAACTCTATTGGTTGACATTATGTACTTGCTGCGGTTGCTGAAAAGATTTCAGGCTCAGCTCCGTCTTATGTTCACGTGCAATATGCCTGCGCACTGTGTTATTTCTTGTGAATGTCCGCGAACAGAATGGACATGGGACCCGAATGCCTTGATGGCGTTGTCTTATATGCGCCCGTAAATTCGTCTCGTACCCATATAGTCGCTCACAAAACGGACACTTCAATTTTTTACCTAAAATTCAAAGACAAATTAATATTTGTGTTAAAGCTGTGATATTGAGATTTCATACTACCGTCTGCTGTCGTCACTGAACCTGCTTTATGGTTGAGTTTGCCTGTTACCGAATTCCAAAGATTCGCCGGCAAAATATCTGGTTGGGATGGGTCCCTATCACATTCATATTTTACGGTCGTCGGAGCCACAGCCGAAATCGTTCCATTTGCCGATACGTAACTTCCTACTCCAATATTCGTTATCATTTTGTCATCTGTTGGAGTGGCAGATGTATCCATTTTCATTCGCAAGTCTATCAAAATTATATAGCATCAAAATCGGTTCAGGAGAAAAATATTTCGGTAAGTCGTGTATAAGGTTTGCAAACCGGTTAAAACCGGTTTTTTAGGAAAAATAAAAAACCGAAAACCCGGTTATTTAATAAAAATAATCGGGATTATTTTAAACTGTATTTACTTAATATTATTTAAAATTAATTCTACAAAAGAACTTTGGCGAAGTATTTAAAAGACTCAAATTATGCAAAAATCAAATCAATTATTCAACCGGGAGTTGCACTGCCATATACGTCAAAATCAGTTGTGTTAAATTTAGGCAGACGATTATTAGAAAGAATGATTCAAATTGAATCAGAACCAGAAATTTTTAGAAAAGAATGTCATTTTGAATGTTATTTGAAGCAACCGGGAAAAAACGTGTAACTTAGAGTTACTTTTAAATGGCTTAATTACAGTTAAACCGGATTTAGAAAGAACATTTTCTGTGTCTGGAAATGTTGGCAACCAAATTAGAAGTAAGTTAAAGAAAAATTACTCTTTAAACATGTTTTTATAAATTTTAATTAATTTTGAAATTCGCAAATGAACTTTTATAACTGAAGTTGAATTAAAAATAAAAAAAAATCATTAACTAATGGTATTTTATTATTAAATAAATACAACAAGCGTGGGTAATTTTATTATAGATTTAATTTTCTTAAAAACCCGGTTTTTAACCGGTTAACCGGGTTTAAGATAGGAAAAAACCGAAAAACCGGTTTTAACAAAAATACGGTTTTTTGCAAACCCTAGCAATATTTCTGACTATATACCTTCTGGAAAACTAGTGTCGTCAGCCGATCGTCGTGTGTCCAAAATTTCTGATTTTACAGCAACAGTTCTGTCAAAAGTGGTAGCGGTAGCGGCAGTAGCATTGGCATCTGGTTCATATTTGTGTTCAGGGGGAGCATCTGCTTCCGGTTGGGGTGGCAGGGATGAAGAGGAACTTGAGGCAGGACGGTAGGCTAGCGATAGTGGGCCCCCAGGCCCTGTACAGGGAGACCCCGGTCTACTAGCGGCAGCCTTGCTGCCGTCTCTTAATACTGAAGCTCTCACAGCTGCAGCTTCTTGTAACATTTCACTAGGACTCCTTAGAGGACGCTTCCTTGGTGAGTCATAACTCGATCCTAAATTACTTGTTTGTGAATTGAGACGTTGGTCATGGCCACGATAGTGATGCGGCTGCATATATGGGGACATTGCGGGTGAATAGGACGATGGGGACGGTGCAGGATGGTGTAAACTATGCGAAGTGTCGCATTCGTCTTTACTCCCCGAGGATGATAATCGACTATGTTTACGAGATGTGGGTGAGTCTAACGGCGCTTCGTGCGCATGTTGACTTTGAGCTACTGCCAATTTTTCATGTTCGATGCTCAATCCTTTTACCTACAAAATAAAAACATACCATAGAAATTTTGTTTTATTCGAATTTGTTAATTAAATACCTGGAGGTATTCAGCGGCTTTGAGAAAGCTACTGAGCGATTCTTGTGACACATGCACTTCGCCTTTATACATGAACTCGAGTAATGCGGACATATTAGCCGCTGAGGTTCCATCCAAAATGACCAATACATTTTGAAATAGAGGTGCAGTCTCAAATAAATCGGCTAAGTGCTTGCTGCACGCAGCCAATATTAATTTATGTGCTTTAAACGAAACGCCTGTAAAAAAAATTAAATCATTACATTTCAAATACGATACATTCTAAAATTAATTGCGTCTTTTGTCTTATCAAAAAAATGGATATTAATATATGCTTGTCCTTGTATTTAAACAGTTCATTGACTTGCATTTAGTGATGTTTGAACATTGCTCGTGTACAAAAAATTAGCAAAAAATGGTTTATTTGCACTTCATTCTTATCGCTGTTGCCAAAATGTGCACGTGTTAACGACACACATTTATTTACATAATTTTTATGATTTCCCTGAAAATTTCATACTCAAATTTCACATATATTTTATTTTTGGTAATATTCAAAAATATCTTTGAAAAAAGCGTTTAATCATAATCATTAATTAAATAATTTAAATTGATTTACAATCTTAACGTAACGTTCAAATTTAGTTTATTCTAGTGAATACTATTTAAGTTGCATGAAAGTTTGTTATCTTTATTTATGTATAGGGCACAATTAATAGCATACAAATATAGAAAGGAGTTATACACATATAAAAATTAATACACGAAATTTCAAATACCACTATGAGAATTAAACACGCGGAAATTATCACTGCCAAAAACATGGCAATGCTTATCATATTAATGTGTGCAAGGTTATTTTTTGTTCGATATTTATCACTTGCTTCGTCATTCCGTGAATTTATATCTCGTGCTCGCGGTACGATTCTTTTCACAATATTTACCGTAAAAAATTATCACTGACATGATTGTAATGCCATTCAATCAGAATTAGCGCACTAACTATTAATGCAAACAATTTCAATCGAAGCACAAAGAGCGATAGATTCTCACTAATTAATTTAATCTGCAGATTGAGTTAATTTAAAATTAAGTTGCAAGGGAATTGATGTAAGTACTTAAATTTAATACTAAATCCAAATTATGAATGCTTCAACTACGCCTAAAGCGTTAGATGAAAGCCTAGTTATAAAATAAGCTTACAGAATAATGTCATTTTGATTACAAGAGGCTCAATGAAAAACTGCAGTTTTGAAATAAAAGTATTAACTAATTTAATAGTTTAACTTTTTATTGTTTATATTAATATTATTGTCAAGTTTTCAGATAGCTTGATTTTGATAATTCTTTTTTTTTGGTAGAACATAATTTTTAATTAATCTCATTTCTATTTTTTAAAAATTAGGATGAAATTATAAATTTTTCCTGGCTAACTAGATTTCGATAATTTTTTTTCAATAGTTTAACTTTTTTATTGTTCATACTAATATTATTGTCAAGTTTTTAACCGACTTCAAAAAAAAAGGAGGAAGTTCTCAATTTGACTGTTTTTTTTTTAATGTTTGTTACCTCAGAATTTTAGACTTGATTTGAAGAAAATCGTTCACTTCTAAAGGGTTGAAAACTAAGGGATGAAATATTAATTTCTTATTGGAAAGCTTGATTTTAATATTTTTTTTTTTTTTTTTTTTGTAGAACATAATTTTTAATTAATCTCATTTCTATATTTTATAAAAAAAAAACTCCACTCATAAGGGGTTAAAAATTAGGGATGAAATTATAAATTTTTCCTGGCTAACCCGATTTCGATAAATTTTTTTTCTATTACGTACATCGTACTTTTAAATTGTTCACATTTCAATTTGAAGAAGAAAATCCACCCCCTAAGGATGAAAATAGGGGATGAAATAGGGACGTTTAACTGAATCATCGGATTGTGATGTTTTTTTTTTCTATTGGAAAATGAGTATTCCAATTAATTCTTACATTACATTTATAAGCAAAAATTTCAACTCTTAAGGGCAAAAAGGGATGAAGTAGTAACTTTTAATTGTTTTCCCAAATTTTGATGATGTTTTTCTATAAAATTTTAATGCAAAATGTGACGTTGTCTTGCTGTTTTATGATTTCATAGCGACAACGAATTTCACGTTGAATATTGATATTTTTTTTTTGTAAAGAAGAATTGAATTAAAATCGAAATTTAGGTGTTTTAATGATGATGATCAGTTCTTTGGTGCATTGAAAACGGTAAATTTCATCATTTTGATGTAATAAAGGGAGAAATGGGCGAATTGCAGCAATCCAAAAACATGTAGGTATTGAACTCTCTGCATACCGATTGTTCAAAGTCTATTTGTTATTCAATAATGGCTCCCGCGTCTCTTTAACTAGACGATCCTGGATTAAACCCAGACAGTGAATACGTTTTTGATATTTTCCCTATTGAAAACTTTTTTCTTGGAATCCTACATTTTCGAAAGTCAATTTTTGCGCTTTTCTTAAGTCTCTTGTGAAATGAGCCAGGAGGTAAATTTCCTCTTTTGAGATCATGGCGTCTCTCCCTTTCTTCGTTATTGAATATTATTATTATTATTATTATTAAAATAAAAAAAAATCTTAAACAAAAAACGCACTAAAAAGTAACAAAAAAAAAATTGCGTATCCTTATATCTACAATTTACAATCAATTTTTCACCTACAAAAAATTACCAAAATATTTATTTAAAGTTCACCTAAGCAAAAAAATTTATATACATGCTTAATAGACAATCAAATTATAACGATGATATAATGTACAATTATTGTTATTTTTGGAGTCGGTGTCAGTCAAGGAAATACGAAAATTTTGTTTATTTTGAAGTCGGTTTTTCATTTTGTTATAATTTTTATTATTTCCTTAAATTACGATACGAAGCTCTGTTCTTTTAAATGTGTAATCAAGCAAAATACAACAGTAGTTAAATCATAAAACCGTGAGAAATTTATCATTTTTTTTTTTAAATATACCCAACTTATAAGTAAGAACGATAAAAATATTTGGCATACTTATATTACACTTTGAGCTAAAAATATACTCCGAATATTTATGTTACACTAGTCTGAACTCAATTTTTGTTAGTAACTAATTTATTATAATTTTCTTTTTTAATATCTAAATCTACGACTAATTTATTACAAATATAATATCTGCATACAAAACGATGTTCATAATTAGATCTTTTAGGTTTTTATTATTAAAAAGTGAAAATCTGTACAGTAAAAAATTCAGCTTTTTCGTACTTGGTACCACATAATTTGTCTCCCTAGGTTCCCCTATACTTGATATATTCATCTAATATATACACACAAATTAAATCTACTATTTAACGAATTAAAAGTATAAATTGTGAAATTACGTTTAATTATTTTTTAAAACTTTTAATAAAAAACTAATTTCCAGTGAATTTATAAATAAATTATTTCATAGAATTGCGTGAAAAAGGCTCGCGTGGTTGAACAAAATTCAAATGTACAAGTAACATTTAAGGTGTGTGAAGAGGAAATGAAGTGATCAGCATCATTTTGCAAAAAACTATAATTAAAGTTAAAATGTCTGAAACTTATTACTTGGAAAAACTGTTCGTTGGCAATTTAAATAATATTATGAATCTGATAAAAATTTTTTTTCATATAATTTTTGCGATAGTGTTTTGAACTAGATTCTTAAGTGGTTTGTTTTTATCAAATTATTAATAATGAAAACGCTTTATTCAAATTCCTATATAATCTATAGATATGCGTGAACTTTTTTCTGTTTGGTGAACAAGTTTTTAATGATGTATTACATATTAGTTGAATATAGATTTAGTTGTTTAAATTCATAATAGGGTCATCTATGTGCATAATATGAACATCTACATAATAAGAACAGTTTAGCGTTTTGAATTTAATACTCACAGGTTTGAAGGATCAAACGATCCTACTACAAACAAGTTTATCATACACAATTGCAGCCCAAGTGCTCGTTACAAACAGAAATCATAATTAAATGACTTCACCATGTTAAGTTGATGAGTTCAACTGTGGAGATAATCTTCTCTGTGATTTAAATTGCCTATCATTTGCGTTTACGAGTATTCTGAAGCTGTAATACTTTCTGTTTTGGACGAAAAAGGAAAAAGATCTCATTTAAATCTTTCAATATAAGACAATTATTACAAAAAAATTCAACCCGAGTTTCTTTTTTTTGGTTATTTATAGTCGCTTGGAACGTCCAAGGTCATCAGCGACTTATCTAGTTCTATAATTCTCACTCAACCAGAGTTTTATATGATGATTGATTTGAGTTGATACAAAACCAAAATTACAGCTTAATATAGTTATAGCAAAATACCATATTGGAACATGTAACCACTGATTTTAAAGAAGAAAACAATCCTTGACGTTGTCAGTAATATACTCTGTGATTTCATACACGTAAAATAAAAATTGCTTCCATATATTTGCTTGGTAATAAATACGGTTAATGTTTAACGGTTAAAAAAAAAGTTTTTCAAATTTAAAAAAAAATTAACTTTACAATAAGCACGTAAAAATATAACGGCCTAATGATGATTGGAAAGTTCTTTTTACAACCCCAAATGTAAAGGTAGAAAAAAAAGCTCGAGCTTCATCTGAACTAGTCTATGAAAAAATCGGTGTATGGAAAAGAAAAGGGTTTGGGTTTGATTCTTGAGACCAAGAGCTCCAAATTTTAAATTCAATATTTTTGAAATATCTTGTCTAAAAATAACATGAAAAATATTGCTATAAACAACGCATTTCTGTGAATATGTTCATATGGAGCGGTTTCAGCTCCTTTGAAAACTTACAAATATCGACATAATGAGCACTAGTTGTGAAAATAAATAAATATTATAAAAAAAATGAAAAACCGACTTCAAAATATATAAAAATTCTAAAACAAAAAATGCACTAAAAAGTAACAAAATAATGGTGTATCCTTGCAGTATCTACAACTTACAAATTATTAGGATGATACAATGTACAACTATTGTTATTTTTGGAGTTGGTGTCAGTCAAAGAAATACGAATATATTGGTACTTAGCAATAAACGAGAATACCTTATAAAAATTATTTTTCAAATGAACTTTTAAACAATATACTCGAACTGTAACAGTATCTAGCGACCTTTAAACTACAAAATACCAATTACCAACTAAACCTTTTTACAATTTTTACAAATTACCATTAATATTTATTTTTTTGACCGACACCAACTCCAAAAATAACAATAGTTGTACATTGTATCATCCTAATAATTTGTAAGTTGTAGATACTGCAAGGAGACGCCATTATTTTGTTACTTTTTAGTGCATTTTTTGTTTTAGAATTTTCATATATTTTGAAGTCGGTTTTTCATTTTTTTATAATATTTATTTATTTCTCGCGTTTTAGTGATCTGAAGTTTGATAACTGATTTTATTTTCTTGAAAATGGTTAACCTTCCAAACGCGCTGCTCATATGAGGCAGAGCCGTTTAAATTTTTTGCTTTTAAATGTAATAACAAAACTAAGTGGATTATTCTTTCCAACAGAAAAAAATTTATCAAAATTCGGTTAAATGTCACTATTTCATCCCCTATTTTCATCCTTAAGGGGTGGATTTTTTTCTTCAAATTGAAATGTGAACAATTTAAAGGTACGTTGTACGTAAAAGAAACAAAATTATCAAAATCGGGTTAGCCAAGAAAAATTTATAATATTATTTCATCTCTAATTTTTAACCCTTTATGAGTGGAGTTTTTTTTTTTTAAATGGACAGGAGATTAATTTAAGGTTGTGTTCTACAAATAAAAAAAGAATTATCAAAATCGAGCTATCCAATAAGAAGTTAATATTTCATCCCTTAGTTTTCAACCCCTTAGAAGTGAAAGATTTCCCTCAAATTTAAACTGGACCCCACGAAAAGCACCAGCTTTCAAATAAAAAAAGAATTATCAAAATCGAGCTATCCAATACAAAGTTAATATTTCATCTCTTAGTTTTCAACCCTTTAGAAGTGAAAGATGTTCCTCAAATTAAAATGGTAACACACGAGAAAAAGAATTATCGAAATCGAGCTATCCAATAAGAAGTTAGTATTTCATCCCTTAGTTTTCGACCCCTGAGAAGTAAACGATTTCCTTCAAATTAAAATGGGACCATTCGGGAAGCACCAGCTTTCAAATAAAGAAAGAATCATCAAAATCGCTTCACCCAGTCGGAAATGCTGAAGTAACAAAGATTTAAAAAAAAAATACAGTCGAATTGAGAACCTCCGCCTTTTTTGAAGTCGATTAAAAAAGTTCATTCGAAGTCTCAATAAGGTCGTAAAAGGAAAGTCAAGAGTAAAAGATAGTTGATGATCGTATGTTTTAATACAATTGCTTTTCTTTTGATATATCAATTTAAGAGGAATACAGACAAAAAAATGATACATGTGTCACATAATTCAAGTAGGTAATAAGGAGGATACAAATAATGTTTAGTAAGGTCAAAACACGTTGTAATATTTAAAAAACACTTAAAGAAATTTTTAGAGGTGAAATGTTTAGAGGTAGTAAATTCATTTTGCTTAACTCAAATAAATTTTCAGTTTAATTTAAGTTCTTATAATTGGAAAATTGTACCAAATAAGTTAGATTACAGGTAAATAACAGCTACTTTTAGGATTGTTTGAAAAATGAATCAATACCTAATGAACAAAAAAAAATGTTGCATTTGATAATATTGCAGCTACTTATGAAATTTAGAGACGACTAACTAAGCCATTTAAACATGTTTAAAATTTCAAAAAAAAGTGGGTTCGTGTACTTGTACGCGCGTGAGAAGTTATACTTCTTTGGCATCATTAAAAATTAGTTTTTATTAAATGCATACACATAATTAATTAAGATAAAAAAGAGAATAATATTTTAATTAATATCAATAAATAATACATACACATAGTTAACCTCAATTATATTGGAGCACTTGAAGAAGTATGTAAGCACAATTTTTTTCACTAATACTTACGAATAGTAAATAATATTAATCAAAATATTCAATTTAAATCACTACTGAATATAAATTATTTGTGGAGCGGACACTTTTACGCGATGTGCGGTTTTTTTTTTCAATTTTAGTACGGCGCGTTGAACAGAGATGGCGAGGCAATGTCCAAAATGCATTTAAGCATTACAGACTTGCGCTGTGATGATAAAGTAGACCGATAATAACGTCTCTAAGAACAACGCGCCGTACTAATAGCCTAAAATTATCTGACGTAATAATAATAATTTTTTCATAACGCGCCTAAAGAAGTATAACTTAAAAAAATTGAGCATGGGTTCTAATATGGCGATTTCGTTCCTTTTAATACTTTTATCATTCTCGCACTTTAGACTTTTAATAATATTCAACTTTCTGCCACTGCATAGTTATATGCATATATTTTCTTATGGTTTTCCTTCAGGCCTCAAAAAATGGCAACGATATAGTAACTCGATTTTCATTATAGTTTAAAAACTAACTTTATTTGCGTGGGAAATTGTTATATAAAATACAGTTTAAACGATAATAATAGGTAATTAAGACCTCAAAAAGTGTTAAATTAGTAAAACTTAAAAACGTCAAAGAGAATCATAGACATAATACCAAATGTTTCCCTTATTTGATATAAGTTTATGGAGATATCATACTAAAAATGCATAGAAGGCAATTTTGTGAATTGTCCAGAGAGAAAATAAGCAAATAAAACGAACATTTCAACGTAATTGAAAACAAAAGAAAACATTTAACCTCTCACACTACCTATATGATCCGTCTCTTGCTTATGTTCAATATAAATGTTAAAGGATAATATTACAGTCAAAAAAAAAAGGAAACCAAATGACCCTCAGACAAACTTTTCTTACACTCTGAGTCAATAAAATGGTGAAACTATTTTCATTTTATCTAAGAAAACAAATAAATACAAAAAAAGTTCAGGCTTTATAAGAAACCCGATACAAATATGTATTGATTGATTAAAAAATGGTGTCTTTTAATCCACTGCAAATTAGAAAAATTGAAACATAAATGAAATTTCAATCAATTGGTTTATCAATGTCAAGTTCACGCCAATGGAAATCGATTTGCCGTTATTTAATTTCAATTAATCGAAATTAAATTATTGGTAATTGTAATTTTATATATATAAAACTTGGGCGAGAGTTTGATCGTGCTACATTTACACAAAGAGGATGCTATATTTGTTGTAAAAGGATATTCTTGGACAACTAGATTAAGCTCGCTCTGTCGTCTGTGATCCTTCCGCGCCATCCTCTCAAATAAAAGCACACATTTTCAGCCACGTAGAATTGTTCGCAGCCGTTTCCTTGCCAACAGGTTGTAAGCTCTACTATCATTATTGAATTATCAATTATGTAAATTCCAAGAATGAATAAGATGAACATAGAAAGAACAGATGTCAGATTTGCATTCTTACATTCTCTCCGTTTAACTAATTTGATATTGTTTGTTTCAATTACCTACGTTCAAATTTAACTCAGATTAGCTGTTTGTACAACAGCTTATCATTTTTCATGGAACGATGGCAATTACCCTCAAGTGATTTCATATCCTCATGCATTCCCTTATGAGTTATTATCGTTTTCCGGGAATAATTTAATGATGATTTTAGTAAATATGTTACACATTCAATACATGAATGTCTGAGAATTTTCAACGGGATTCCGGGCCGAGATCAAACAAGGAGCCCGATATGGAGCGAGGGTAGTAATTCACCGATAAGAGATATATTGACTAAATGGCTGACTGCCTCGTCTGGGGTAGGTTCAGGTTGCCTAGTTACCTGCCAGGAACTGAAGTCTGAAGCTTTATCAAACAGCCCTGACAGTTCCCCTCGCCAATTCCTTCGTCTCAACAATACATCAGTAACAGCAGCATCCATAACCAACACCGTTTTATTAACTATAAGCTTTATTACATTATAATATGTATCCAAAACCCCCGCTGCAGATAAAATACAACCCCGTAATCACCCACTCCTTGTCAATCTCGCAAATAACCCTCTCAAATTGAACAGTGAGAAATATTAACTAATGAGCCCAATATACGGAGATCACACGTGATATATATACGTTATTAATTATTTATATGCATTATATAGAATTTTCAATTTTCCCTCTGTCGAAATTCATGTTACTTAAATATATGTCTACATTAAAGTGACAACTGACTTCTCTACAGATTTAAATCAACGTCTATTACCTGAAACTAAAATTTCCAAGTTTTTCGACTATTAAATTGCTTTATCTGTTCAAACATCAACTTTATAAAGAAGCAATGAAAATTTCAAAGTCAAATAAGGTATTTCAATAAGCTTTCATGGCATATATAATATAAGGCATTTCATGTTATATTAAGGCATATCAGGTAAAGATGCCAAGTTGTAATTCAAATAATAATCATTTTATAATGCTGTTTGAATTATTATAAACATTTGAACTGGTCAAAAATTTGCTAAAACTAGCTTTAATATTATTCAGGTTTTTAAGGGCATATCTTAAAATTTTTTTAAAAAAATTACTGGGGAAATTTTAAGTCACAAGAATATTTTAATATTATTTGATATTTTTTAACTTTTTTATATTTAAAATGTTAAGTACCTATTTCAAGAAAAAGGATGATGAATGATGAGCTTTTGTAATGCCGGTAGAAAATACTGTCTGGGACTATAAATACATAAATAGGGGCATATTTATCTATTTACGAGCGTTGTATATAATGTAATCCGTGTATATACATGTATATATAAATATATATAAAATAGAGCATTTCATTTATCTTTTACTTTGACGAACAGCCCATAAAATGTGGGTGTTCTCGTCATGAGACGTTTACAGAGCAATCACAGTCAAGTCCTGTATACCTACAACTCAGACACGCTAAAATGTCGTTTATATAAATATATGCTACACCTTTTCAAGAGGAAAAACCTTTTTTCAAGTATCTATATAATTTTGTTGTGTTATAAAAACAGTGGATCGCTAAAAAAAATGTTTGTATGTAGAAAATTTTTCTTTGATATGTAGATATTTTGTCTCATTTCCTTTTTTTTTTAAATTGATTATGAGAATATTAGGGATATGAATTAATTTTAAGAAAAGTATAAAAGTTAATCAATTATTTACCTTCACAAAATAATGTGACATCCGCAAGACTTTCCGATTTGAAAAGATTGCTAAAGGCGTTCGCTAAATTGCTACCAAAACTGTTCCACTTTAGACAGAACTGCTGCTGTGAATCCATTCCCAGGCCTGGTTGGAATGTATTAGCTGTAACAAAAGAAAATTCATTAAGTATATCAATGCAATTTTCATTCATATTACTATCAAACATTTTACGTTCGTCTATATCACCAAACACGTAGGTTTAAATTTTAGAGGACAAATACTTGTACTTGAATAACTAATGATAACTTTTCACGTTTAAACGTCTTTCGGTAAGTTAACTAAAGAATCAGAATGAAATATGAAAGTTGCAGCGGTGCAAATATCTGACAATGACTTCTTTTATTTTTTTTACGACTTAACGCAATGCAATTGGTTTATTTAAGTTTTCGGCAGTTAGAACAATCAGTGACAATGAAAATACTTGAAACGTGTATTGCTTTGACTGCATTTATTTTTATCTAAATTTTACAATTCGAATGGACGATTATTGAAATTTCATTTAATTACATAAATTTTACGGGAACGAATTAGGTGTAGAACAATTTTTTTTAAATAAAGATATGTGCCAAAAAATTGTTTATAAATTGCTCCTTCAGAATCCGCAATTGTTCAAATGTATAGTATCTAATAATCTAGTTAATAATTAATTTTTCAAAAATTACAAAAATCAAAGCTATAAAATCCAAAATAATCATTTTTAATGAAGTTTTATTTTTTAATTGCTCCTTAAAAGCTCTTTCAGTATCCGCCTTTGCTCCACGCGTATAATAATGATAAGTTAATTACTAATTATTTATTTTAAATAAAAAAAAGTACTTGTAATTGAATTATGTCTTTTTTTTTATTGTTCTCAATTTGCTCTAGTTCTTATACATATAAATACCTAATTTATCGGGTTTTAAAGTTCACCTTAATATGTATGTTATGACAATTTGGCATATCGTTAAATAACATTAAAAAAAATACCGCGAACCGGGCGAACCGAAATTACCGGGGGATCTTAGAGAACGTGACAGTTCATCAAATAATTATCCCTTTTTTTCGGATTTTAATTTTATTTTTCTGTCACGTTCTAAAGTCATTCGTATTGAATGTGTAAATAATATTTACACAAAATATCAATATTTAATAAGTAATTAATTTAGAGGGGGCCGAATAGTGTGACGCAGCGTGACAAATGGGAGACGGGGGTTAAAATGGGAAATTTAGCGTGACGTAGTTTATGAATGGGCCTTAAGTGTACCTATGACAGAGACAGGGGCGTTACTATAGGAAGAGGCAATCGAGACACTTGCCCAAGGCCCAGATCGAATGGGCACTCAAAAAGCCTTCTAAAGTCATATCAACTAAGTTGTGTTTTTAGATCATAATAATGGCGTCTTCAATAAGGACATAACAACTTTATATTTAAATAAAGCAGAGAATAATTGAGATATTGAATTGAACTTTATTCTAGGTGCAGAACACATGTTAGAATTATGTTTGGAATTCGACGTCACTCGCGATGAAAGTTGAAACAGCCAAACTGTATTTTTTTTTTTAGGTTATTGAAAATGTTCATCAACTGCTACGGTTATAAATGACCGGAAAATCTAAAAGCTCACTGCATCACTTGATTTTTAACCTATTTGGCCTAAAATTGATAGAAATTGAATCAAACTCAAAATATCAAGTAAATTTAAACATTCAGTTGGCATTTTGATTCATTTTCAATCCAAATTTACTACATAGAATCAATAAGTTTCATAAAATGTCCAGCTACTTTTAATAAATCCTTAGGCAAATCCGAAAACCAATGAAAAAAATCTTGGGATACGACCCTTTCATTGGGATTCGATCCTAGGACCACTGCCGTAGGGAACGACGATCTTGTTAACCACGTCACTAATGTAAGTAGTCTAAACAAGTCAATCGTAAAAAATACTTTTTACAGCATCTTAAGCCTTTTAAGCTTCACATCTGTGCATCAGCAATAAATTTTTTCACTTTTTTTATTACTAATTTTATTAGATCTATTGAAGTCTATAGAAGTCTATTGAAATCTATTGAAGTCTATGATATTTGTGGGGACGACATACATACATTGTGCAAATTACACATAGCGATCAGTAAGTGTAGAAAAGGCTTTAGAATTAAGAAAAATTGTGAATAACGGCATTATTTTAAAAGAATCAAATTTCCTATGAATTATACATTCCAATTTCAAAAATAAAATAATTAAATCAACCATTAGAATTAATATATTTTTGATTATAATATCCATAAATGTTAGCTAACATATTTTAATGATTGAATCAACAAATCGTATGCTTTGTTTATAGAATTCTTTAAAGGGAAAAGCATATAATTTTTAAAACAAATAAGATATTGTTTATCGTGCAATTTTAGAAATGGAGCTATATTTAGAAAACCACATGACTATGATACATGTAAATGAAATATTCATATATAAGAAAGATAAACATCAATGAAGATAATTTCTCGGAAGGTATAAAGGGGTTTATAAACATAAAATGTATTCATAGTTCATACTGTACACGTAAATATGACGAGACTTGATATCGATTTATATATAAACATTGTAGTCAAAATTCAATTTGAATTGATAGGTATTTGATAGCTACACAAGCCATACAATGTTTGACTTAAAATTATCATTGTTTAATTGCTTTATATATGGTTATAACTGTTAAATTTTTATTTTTTTTTTAAAACACAGATCTATATAACAGATACGTTAATAATATAGGTAGGGGAGACCGGGGCAGGATGGGAAAAGTATTTTTATGCGTGACTGGTGAACACAACAGAGCCTAACAAAGTGTCATTCGGGCGATGTTCAGTTACGTCACACGAGTCTAATCGGCTCGTCTTTGTCACTACTTGTTTTAGCTGTGTGGCGAGAAAAAACAGCTTTTTGGAGAATTTTTACCAAGTATTTGGTTTCTAAGAAGATGTGCACAGAGGTAAATATCAGTGCTATTGTAAAATGTTAAGACGTACTTTTAATAATGGTGTAAGACTAATGCATTTAGATTGGATTTTTGCAGATTAATTTTTGTAGGTTGAAACTGTTGTTACTTTTACAAAATATGTCTAATGGGGCAAAAAGGTCGGGGCATAATGGGACTGCAACAAATAATAAAAATGAAAAGAAACCTGAAAAAAAGCATTTGAATAAAAGGTAAAAAAAATAAACTGAAACGGAAAATAGTTCATCCAAAGAAGAAAATGATGATTGTGCTTGCATCTATTGCGGGTACCTATACTCAGAGTCAAGAAGGTTGGGTTATCTGCAACGTATGTCGTGTATGGGCACATAATTCTTGTGCTGGAGTTGATGGAGAAGATGAAGAAGGGCACACTTGTGAACAATGTCTGACGGATTGAATATAATATGTAATATGAAATTTTATATGAATATGTCCTCGTTTTGCCTCGCAGCGTTTCCCATTTTACCCCGTCCGTGGGGCAAGACGGGAAATTTGACAACTTTTTTTAAAATTCTATTTGTCAAAACAATTATGTGATTTTAGACGTTAGAAGGTATAATTATAGTAGATAAGTCTATACGTTTTATTTCTTTTGTAAAAGAATTTCAATAAATAGTTTATTTTTCTTTCTGTGACGATTTTTGTCTTAGCTATCCCGTCCTGCCCCGGTCTCCCCTACCATTGTAAGAATTAATACGCATATTATATTCAAGGGCCATTGATTTCCTATATTATTTTACTCTCGTAATCAAATATTGATACAATACGTGTTTCTTAAATAATTGAAAAAAAAACTTTATATATATATATATTGTTAAGATTAATCATAAATAAACCGTAAAATATATTTATTTTAATAAGAAACAATTAAATTGCCTTTTTCATGTTATAAACGAGTCCCTATATTAGGCTTAAAAGAAATACTTCATATCTACAAGTTTGTAGTCATAAAGGACAATATAAAATTGTTAACGCAAAACATAAAAAGAATTATCTAAAGATCTACAAAAATTTCGGTTCAATTTTTCATATTCAATAAGATCAAGTAGAAAAATTCATATTCGTTACTTACACCTTCACTTATAGAACATATCTATAATATGTGCTCTTTTTTCCGTAAAAATTCTTATCACTTTTAGTGAATCTTGGTCGTAAAAAATTTGAAATTGTAAATTATAAAAAAGAAAAGAAACGTCATGTACCTACTCGCGGAGATAGAAAGCTTCTGAAAAATGCGAGGCTCGACATAAGCAAATCTGCACGAAATCAGTGTAAAATTTATGTTTTAAAAAAGATACGTCTAGAGATAACTTTAGGTTTATCTCAACCGTAATAACGGTAGTCTCTTAAATTTGCACCAAAAAAAAAAGCAATGTAATTTAACACGTTTATGTATGTATGACGGATTTAAAAAGATTTATTACGAAATGAAATGGAGCAGAGATAAAATTATGAATTAGAAAAGCCAATAAAATAGTTCGTATTGCTCAAAAAAAAATTTTTTTAAGTTGGTAAAGGTTAAATCGTTTTTTTAAGATAAAAGATTTTAAGTCTTTCATAGGTTTTGATTCTTGGTAAATAAATAAAAATGTTGTCACCTATTTCCTTGATTGTTGAAATGAGACGCACATTATTTTAAATAACACTTAACTTGCGCGTTTGTTGCCAAAATTCACTTTGAATATATTTTACCGGTCATCAACCTTTGAAAACTTTGTGCTTTTCACTACGAACCCAGAAATGCGATTCAATGATGCATTCATCGAGCCCAAGGGCATTGGTATTCCCTTGCAGTTCCTCCCCTAATTTTGTATTGTGAGAAAATCTACGCATTCCAGAATAGAAGTAATGCGATATTCCTGTTCTTGTCAATCTGCTTGGTTAGTTTCGGGGTTTCATAACACGGTAATTATTATGTACTTCCTATATATACGAACATTTCTTCAATCTACATATTTGAGCTTTGGATTCTTCTACATCAAATCGTGCTACTTCAATCAATTTAAATATTATAATGATATTTCAATAAAGTGCTTCGATTTTCTCTCGACAGTGTACGTGAGCTTTCATTCGATCTTGTTTGACTTTGATTTTTATTTGTTTGCACCAATTAAAAATAATTTATACAATTTCCTTAGTCGTTCCTCATTATTTTTTTAAGCGATCTGCCTCAATGGCAATGAACCTTGACTTTAGTAGGGTCGTGAATATACCATTCCGATTTTATATTAATATCGTTATCCACATTTCAGTTTTTTGTCAATTTATTTGATATAACCACCTTCTAATCTTAAAAGAAATTTATACCAATACCTAACATTTTTTTAATAGGAGCTGCAATTATTGTAATGATTATTTAATATTTAAATTTTTATCATTTGAATTATTATTCCATTATTTAAAAATGAATACAATATATATTATACGAAGCATAAATTAATATTAAGAAATATGTAACGTTCTAACGCTGCTTAGGTACTAATTTAAGATTTCTAAGACACCAACGACCATAATCATAAATTATACAAATAAATAATTTTTCTATTGAAAAAAACGTTTAAAATTCTCTACGAGTAATCTCAGAAATTAGGAAGTCTTTTATCAGTAAATTTTTTTTTCAATTATATTACTAAAATTATACGAACACTTCTCACAATATCTAAAAATTTTTCAGGGTCGTGATTAATAAGCCAGCTGAAGAACTAAGCTCCAAAAATGAATAATGCATGTAATCAATTCAAGTAATTGTCCGTTTCTCAATTAAGATTCTGTACGTGTGTTCAATTTACAATTCTCGTTTTTACCCGTATTTACTAAAGGTTTATCTTACCAATAATTACACGAAACGAAATACGAAAAATAACACAAAGGTCAGTTAATGAAAGAATTTCAATTAAGTGCAGACATTTTTCTTGTGACAAAAATCAATGCGCTAATAATTGATACTCGATTGTATATGTACTTTGTGGCTTTAAATTACATAATTTTTTTTAAATCAATATAACCTTGATACTTTTTTGTGCAATTGGATTAAGACCTTGGCAATGAATCATCATGAAACGATGAGTTGAGTGAACTATTTAATTTGAAACTTGAAACATAAATAGATAAATGGCAAATTTTAGTCATATAATTAAGCCTTAATTATATTTATATTGTGCTTATTAAAGAATCGAAGATTAAAACATTCGCTCTATAAATAAAGCATATATGAAAACAGGGAGGTCAGGAGATGATATAATACATATATATAAAAGCATAAATAAGAAAAGAGGAACTTTACAATCGTTAAAAACTAAAGAAAGCATCTTATATAAAAGTATTTTTTTTTATTTTCGTTCATCTTTTCAACAAATTTCTTATTTTAAAAAATAAAAATATTGAATTAAAACTTAAAGTAAATCTTTTGACTAGCTTTTTTTTTATTGTGGTAATTATTTTGCTTATAGTTTATGAATAATTTGGAAGAAGATATGAAAATTGTAAGCATATTGAATTTTTCCTAAATTTAATCCATTTTTAGACAACACAAAAATTATTCTGTCATTTTTGCACTGCTTTTATGTTACACTTTCTTTTTAATAATAGGTACCTAAAGTAATTTGACGTTATACAGGGCTAATTTTTTCGGTTTATTTAAGGTCACGTCAACTACTACGCTCATTTACGACCGTTGAATCCGAAAACCCATGAAAATATCTGCTGCGAGGCGTCACAGTACTTTATTTTATAAAACTCGCTGTTGGTTGAAAGAACTATAAACACTTTATAAACATATAGACAGAACTACAGCCTGTATTTATAAACGAACTTCCACCCTTAGCCCCAGAACCCTCCTTATTTGAATTTTTCCACGAAAAAGTTTCAAATAAAAGTTGTACGTATCCATGAGTATAAGAACTAGGTATAGAAAGTTTAAGGAAAATCTTTGAAGCCGTTTTCGAAATAATTTGAAAAAGCTCAAAAACTCATATAATAAAGCGTAGCTTTCGGTTAACCGATTTCAACCAAAAACTTCGCGGCACTACTAGATGTAAATTCAGATAAAGCTTTCGATACATTATGGCTGTCATAAACACACACACACACACACACACACACACACACACACACACACACACACACACATGTTTTTGAAAACCACTTTTTTGGATTAAAGGGACCTCAAAACATGTATTTGCGGTGAAAACTCGAATTTGAAAATTCCGGCCCGATTACAATACTTCAATACTTTCTTTACTATAGAGTAGTAAAATAAAGTAAAAAATCTTGGGCCTGCATAAGAATTCGGATCACTGACGTAAAGGGCAACTATCTAGTCAGCCACGCCACTAAGGGACTCCAGTACTTATTTTCTGAACCAAATTATACTCAAAGATTTTAAAATCGCTAGGGAAGCTGAAAAATTTTCTTGGGTTTCAGATTCAATGCTCACTAATAACTGTAGCAGTTGAAATATAAATAATAATAATCATAAATCAAAAAATATCGGCTGCGACGCGTCACAGAACTTTCTTTAACATGAACCACACTGTTGGTTAAAAGAACATAAATAGAACCACAATTGGTTGAAATAAAAACTGAAGTAAAACGATCCGTAATTTTCACCGATAGACTTCGCTAGTAAGCATAGATTGAGTTAGATTTTATTTTACACCAACTCCAATCCTTTTTTCCATAATTTCCTTTATTTTAATTTTCCCAGGAAAAGGTTTTAAATAAATGTAGGGAGCTTATAATCATAGCAAATTTAGAAAAAATCGTTGGGGCTGTTTTCGGAAGAAAAAAAAGTGAAAAAATCCATGGAATAAAATGGAGCTTTCGGTCAGCTGATTTCAACCAAAAGCTTCGAGGCAAAATAAGATGAAATATGAATAGAAAATTCCAAGTTTTTCTAAGACATTTTTTCTAAAAAATACTTTTTCGGGTTTAGGGGACATTATGGTCGTAAGCGATCCTCGCATTGGAAAACCCAAAAACCACTGATGTACAGGGGGTTACGGTGTCAACTTTTGCTGGGAACAAATTTCTATGGAAATAGATAAATAGCACAATAGAATAAATAGAATACAAAATCACAATTGTTACTACGTGAAATTCTGCATATATACGCAAAATAATTTGAAAAGAAAAAGGTAATTTATTTAACTGAAAAATTAGTAAAACAATTTTTAAGCATTAGGTCTTAATATTTGTTTTATACTCATATCTAATATATTTTTCGTTTTTTTTTTTTTATATTTTCGAAAAAAAAGTAGATAGCGTAATTACACGTAATTATTTCAATTTAAAGAATCGTAACATGCTTGTTGAAATCGTTTTCTATAGTTTTACAAACCACAATGTTGGTAACTATAAAATTTTATTATCAAAATTTAAAATCGCATTAGGTCTCATATTTGTAACTGGTTTGTATAATTTGGAAAAAAATTTCTTTGGCAAATGTATAGGTATGCTCGAAAAATTTTTATGGTTTTATGAAATCTGTAACATTTTAATTATTTGAAAAAAATGTTAATTAAAATTTTTTTTTCGTACGCATTTAAGTGTAACAACGCAGCGCTGGCAATAACTGTTAACAATTTATTAGTCGCAGAAACAAATTATGCTTTTTTATGGTCGAAGCATTCATTTGTATCTGAGAGGCCCAAAAAGGTTTGCAATCGGGGACCTTTATTTCACTCTATTATGACACATGCGTGAGCAACTTTTTTACACGTGCACACACACATGCGAATATTTCTTACATATTCAAACTTATCATAGGCAAGTGGTTGGCCAGAATTATGAGCGGGTCATGTAATCTTTTTTTTTCGTTTCTTTTTTTTTTTAGTTCCACAAGGGTATAAACGGAGGACTGGTTTATTTGCGCGACCTCGATCGCTCGCCTCCTGGTGGTGCCTCGCATAAAGGCGGAAGACGCGGCTATTCACTTGCCGCGTTAATGATTGCGTTTGCGATTTCGCATTGTTAGATCAAACGGGTTTCTAATTTTTACTCTGGTTTCAATGATTTATTTTTATGTTCATTTGTCAAACCATATTGAATTTAATAGACCTACCAAAAGTTTTTTATTGCCGTTCATTTACAATTAATTATAAAATGAAATAGGTAGAACTTGTTTTAAGGTAATGATTCAATAATAAACTAAAAAAAAATTAGATGTTTTTATTGATTTATTCTTTCAAAGAGGTACTTTTGAATTAATAAAGAATTAAAAGAAGCATCATTATGTTTTAAATTAACTACGCATAGTTAATGACATTGGTATATCTTAGTATAACTTAGCAAATTATGCATAACTAAGGATATTGGTTGTACCATTTGAAACAATAAAAAACCCCAAAAAAATGTAAAAGTTACTTTTTGTATATTAAGGAGGTATTCTAGTCTAAAGGAATGAATTGTAGTTATTTTTTCAGGTGCAATAAAAATAACAAGTAATTTTAATAGTTATACTTCTTTAGACGCGTTATGAAAAAATGATGAGAGTGAAATTTTAAGATGCGCGCACATTTTAAGACAAAAATTAACAAAATGAAGTTAGTCGCAAAACCACTGGGTTTCCTCGCGCGTGTAATTTAATTTTTTGCTGTATTTATTTTCTAATTTTTTTATTTTTATATTTAAATTAAAAATAATTATATATACAAATGACACATATTATTAATAAATAATTTATTACTTTTCTCGAATTTTGCAGTAGTTGTTATAGGTACTTTTTGAAGTTTAATGATAAAAATGACGTCTGCATCGCGGCGCTGTTTCAGAAGCATAAGTAGCATTCTATTTTATCATCACAAATTAACAAGATGAAGTTGCCCGCAAAACGGCTCGGTATTTTTAACTAGACGCGCGTAATTTGAATTTTTGTTGTATTTATTTTCTAATTTATTAATTTTTCTATTTAAATTAAAAATAATTATATATACAAATGATACATATTATTAATAAATGAGTTATTACTTTTCTCGAATTTTGCAGTAGCTGTTATACTATTTGAAATTCAATGATGAAAATGCCGTCTGTATTCCATGCATATTCTTAGTTATCACGACATCTTGGATTCTGAAATGATTCAACCATCTTAGAATAATAATTTAGTAACACAAGATATGAATAAGATTAAGACATTTACTCTGACAAGTAGCTACTTAATTTATTTCGCAATTTCTATGGAGCTTCGTTTTCATGACATGCATGAATTGTTAACCAGAAAAATGATCCTGACAAATTTTTTTACCTTTGCAGCTTTCTTTGGATATTATTTATTGATACAAATTAAAATATTAAATTACAGTTTTTTTTTAAATTGATTATTTGAATAACATTAATAAAAACTAATTTTTAATGATACCAAAGAAGTATAACTTATCACGCGCGTACATAAGTACACGCAACCACTTTTTTTTACCAGCCATTATTTTACCAAATACTTATTTATGTTTAAAGAATGCATAAAAAGAAAAGCAAAGGAAAACTTCCAAAAACTACAAGCTGATGAAATGGGGGCCTCAAAAAATAACGCTTTCTGTTTGTCACGATTGCAACTCCCCTAGTTACCGAAATAAAAAATTAAAATCAATTCTAGATCCAAACAAATGGTGCAATCGTTGAAATTATGGAAAAGTCAAAATAATTTTTTTTTTACAAAATGGAGGCTGTCTTAAGTAAAAACAGATTTTTTGATCATTTTTTTTTGACTTCTCCGAATTTATAAAAATAGTAATAACTAAAATTTTGTTTTAGTTTTAGTTAATACAATAGAGTAATGTATTGAAAAAGTTCACACCAAATTTCAAGTAAATAGGTTTGGGTAGAACTTGAGATATCATGGCAACCGTCTCGAAAGAAGTAGTTTCGAGAAAAACGCGTTTAAAGTTTCGGGTAAAGTTCCGTACAGTGGCCATAAAATGGAAGTTAATACTAACATTTTTTAATGCGCGATTTCTGATCCAAAAATTATTTAATTTTGAAAAAGTCTCTTAAGTGCATATTTTTTAAGGTTTAAGCTTTGAAAATATGAAAGAAAAGAAAAATCGATTTTCTCCAATTTCTAGACAAGAATACCTACTTACCCCCTAAATGTTTACATTTTTCATTTTGCAAAAAGCAATGAATTGACAAGTTACTCAACTTCATATTTAAGAATGTATATTGTGATGTGACGCTCTATGTTTACTAGGAGAGCTCCAGGCTTTTAAAGAAAGCCAGCACCTACCTAGGGGCTAAAAAATTAGGAACTTACTTTTTGACAGTAAAAATGGTATACCTCAATTTACAGTATGTTTTAACCAGAAAAACAACTTTCGATTTGTAATTAATTGTTTTCTCAACAACTCTGCTGTAAACAATAATCAAATTTCGCAAAATTATTGTCTATAGTTCAAATAATATAACTTGAAAAATTGAAATATTTGCCATCATTTTTACAATTGTTTAAATATATTTAATCTATTATTTAAGTGCACAAATTTTCATAAGAACATATGTTAAGGTACAAGATTTTAAACTGCTGTAACTTCTAAACGGTGTTATTAATATTTTTTAAATTTTTAGAGTAGATTAAGGATTATATAAAGAAAATTCTAGTGAAATTTCATGTGCTTGTCTTCGATTAAGGTATTACCCAAACATCATTAAAAATCAACAGTAAGTAGTGTTTTGAGAAAAAATAAAAAAAAATATTTTACGATTATGAGTTGGTGCTTAGAAAATCATTTTCAGTTTAAGAAAATAAAATGTGAACAATACTTATTTCATTGATTTTTCAACAAAAACTACAAATTATTTTTTTCTATCCTAGCTTTTTCTATATATAAGATGCAAAGAGGTTGAAAACGTAGGTAGAATCGACATCCCTAGTTTATCCATTATCTGCAATGAAATTCTTGGAAGTCAAAATATTTTTAACAATGGTATTTAATCTTCAAAACATTTTTTCATCAAAATTTATAATTATCAATTTATATAAAATATTTTGAAGTTTTCAAACCTCTGCTCACTTTTCTCAACGACAGTTATTTCCCGAGCAATTAGTCGTTAGTCGACGATAAATTCGTGACAAACATAGAAAAGATCTTTCGAATCGATCAAATCAAAGCCGATTTTATAAAAATAATTGCCATGGCTTAAAAAAAAAAAAGAAAATATTTTCGTCCATTGTCAAGTTTCACTACTTGACTTGAATTTGGCTAAGAATCAAATCAAACTCAAGTTAAGGTTATTATTTAAATATCAAGTGAAAGAAAGCAATGCATACAGAAGTCATTTCATTTCCAAGTTGAAATATTTAGCTCAATTTCTTGCAAAATAAGGTGAAAAATTATTATTTAAAAAAATTATACTGTGTTAAAAGGTATAAAATGATAAATTTTCATTGAATTTCGTGATTTTTTTTTTTGCAAAAGATAAATATTTAAAAACGAAAAATTGGGTAAATTGAATTTTTCACATATATTTTGAGGTTATGTGAAAAAAGTGTTAGCACAAAAGTTGTAGATCTTTTTATTGCCTACAACTTTGCTATTTAATTTTTTTTCCATTAGACTTGTAGTTTTGAGGGAAATCGAGATAAACCGTTTCTATCCTTAAAAACACCCCTCTTTTCCACTTCCCGATCTCAGATCGACCGTAATTTATTTTTCCTTTCATTTTTGTTATATTCTCTTCCTTTTCTAATAGTGTCATCCTATTTTAATTTTTTTTTCACTTTTTACCATTTTGAAAGACTCTATTCATGATTTAATTTTACTCTCCATATACTTTTTTATTCATCTCTTTGAAAACCATACCTTTTAAGTCTTTTAAAATCCTTTAACTTTTATGCCTAGAACATTTTATAAAACCAATGTTTTCGAAAGAATCTCTTTTCTTCATATTTATTATAATTTAATTACAAATAACTATTTTTTAAGTTTTTTAACAAACCGTTAAATATGTGGTTATCTACGAAAACTGACCATTTTACAAAAATGTCATAAAAAATTGATCACTTTCCACCTCAACATAGGGTTTTAACTTTTTATAGAGACATTTCCACAGATGTTAATAAACTCTTCTTCAATAAGCATAATTTTTTGTTTCATTTGCGGTATTTAGGCTCAACTTATTTTTAGTTGAGTTTCCAGTTGATTAACTTTGTGGTTAGAAGATTTTTCTTAAGTAACATTCAAATGGCCTAAAATTATTTAGCTGCGTAATTTTTTTTCACAAAACCAAATTTATTTGAAAATAAGTCTACGTTAATTTTAATTTAAAAATGGAATTATCATTTTCATGTATTTCCTCCATATTAATCTATATTTGATCACCTTAGGAACATTTATTTTATATTATTTACAGAAAAATCGATTGGAATTTGAAGCTTCTAATACGTTATGTATTTGCAAATAAGTATGATTACATTTTATTAATTAATTATATTACTCTTGTGAGTTATAAATGAAATAAATCAACAAAACTTTTTGACACGTTCGACCCCATTCTCAATCAAATAAATACTAACCAAATTGTTTTTTGGTATTTCAATTAATCTTTGTTATTTTTACAAGTATTATAACAATATTTATTACAAATCAGCAAAACATGAATTATTTTTTCTTCTATTTATGTAAGTGATTCTATATTTGTAAATAATCGTCAACTTTATGTCGGTATACAAATATTATTCCTTCATGAATGTTGACTCTCCATATAATATGCAAATTATCCTCCTCAACCATATGTATTTATGATGTCTCTTTTTCCGTCATTATTCGCATCCGTGCGCTCTTTATAGCAGGTATTTTTCGGGCCTTGACAATGATAATGCCAGTGTAAATGAGAATACAATTTTTGTCTGCTTTATTATGTTTATTATGCTAATATGACAACTAATTTATTAATTGCCACTAAACATGTTCGCGCTGTAATAATTTCAAGTTCAAAACCAAAGAGGATTTCTGATAGCTTAAAAAATTTATTAATTAAAAAAATTGACCTAATCATTTATAGGAGTATTTCCAGATTTACAGTCTGTGGTCCACAAGACTATCGTTAAGAGTCCTCGTTGGATCCTAGGATTGAGGGAAACTGTCCTCTTCTTTAGCTTGAGACGAAATAAGCTACCAATATAATACAATATCCGATTAAGTATATGAATAACTAGAATCAATCAAATTTAAATGATATTGATTGGTTCTTATTTTGAAAATATTAAATTTAGAAAAGGGGAAAATTTTGGGAAAAAATTATCCTTCTTTTAGTTGCTTCGTGCTATTGAAGTCAAAGAATCCTCCTGGGAGAGCCCAAAAAGTGTCAGGGACCTGTCCTAATGTTTCTGATGGTATACTTATGGATTATAGATCTATATCAGTGGCTCTTAACCTGTGTTCGATCGAATCCCAGGGGTTTGGTGACTCATTCTCAGGAGTTTGGCGGACGTCAAGACACATACCCGACTCATAGAAGGCATATATACCTGTGTTTTGAATTTGAAATAGCATATTTAATTTTTTCAATTAAGAAGAGTTCGATGAATGTGCATATGAAATTGGTGGGGTTCAGTACCTCCAACAAGGTTAAGAACCACTGATCTATAGCTATAATATTCCGTGCATACATACCTTACATACACACTGACAACATACACAACTCTTAATTTTGCAGTTTTATTTTTCAGGGTTTTAAGACTTTTGAGGGTCTGTCATGGTAAAAAAAAGATTGGAACCACTGATTTATAGTGATGAAGTGAGAATGTCTTTGAAAGACAACTGCTCAAATCATGGATACATAGTAACAAAAATCTCGATTTATAATTTTAAAAAATGAAAAAGCAAATTCATTTTGGTTTAAAATATTTAAATCAAAAATGTTGATGTTGTTATTTTAATCTGTACAGAGTATTTCAACTATAAAACAAACAGCTCGCTTATATATTCTTGTTTACAATACTGTCGCACTCTAAGGATCTTAAAGATGAAGGGGTGTCGCCATTTTGTGAGTCTGGGAGTGTCACCTGCTCAATCAACTAGTTAATGAGGGGGCGACGTGGTTGTAGGATGGGAGTGACCTTGCGGAACATTCTCGAACATCTTTTCTCAAGAAGACAAGTATTTGAGACCACCTGCCGCGAGAGTTTGACTAAACGGATTTTTCGGTGAATTAAAGGGAGAGCGGAGCTTCTAGCACATTCTGGTTGTTCCAAGAAAAATAGAAAGTTATGGCGAGGGAATAATAGAATCGAATGTTCTGGAAGAATACCGAGTTCTTATGTAAGGGGAAGACAAGCACAAGCAGTTCAGTGTGAAATAAATAAAAATAAACGGTGGAATATAAACAGTGACAATAAGTGAATAAGTGACTGTGACAACTGACTAGTTAAACAGTGAACTAAATCATTGTTAATTGGTAGTTAATATGTAAAAAATAGTGTAATTAGGAATTCCCTTGTTGATACGATTTTTTTTCAGCTACTTTATTCGATTTTCAAGCAACTTATTTTGACTGGAAATCAAATAAAATTTTAGTCAAATGTGAATATTTAAATATCAAGGTATGTCAAGTATTGATTTTGAAAATTTTTTCATTTTTAAAGTCATATAATAACAAACTAAATGCAATTTTAACATACTCAATTATATGACTTGATGATTTCCTAATTATAGGGTTAAACTTAATTCTAACTTAAATTCTTATTGAACAAAAAAACGCCCAATAAGTATATAGAATATTTCACAGTTAAATTAAATCAGGAAATATAAAGTTAATTTAAATACCTTTATAGGTACTCGTATTTCACATATAATCTTTAATAATAATAATAATAATAATAATTTTAATCTATAAAGAGTAACTATAAAATAAAGAATGTCGCCATTTCGTGAGTCCGGGAGTGAGACCTGCTCTATCAACCAGTCAATGAGGGAGCGACGTGGTTGTAGGATGGGAGTGACCTGGTGGAACATTCTCGAACATCTTTTCTCAAGAAGACAAGTTTTTGAGACCACCTGCCGCGAGGGTTGGCTCAAATGGATTTTTCGGTGAATTACAGGGAGAGCGGAGCCTTTAGCACATTCTATTATTTAAATTAAGAAAATTATTTAATTTATAAAGTCATATAATAACAAACTAAATGCAATTTTAACATACTCAGTTATATGACTTGATGATTAACTAATTATAGGGTTAAACTTAATTCTAACTTAAATTCTTATTGAACAAAAAAACGACCAATAAGTATATAGAATATTTCACAGTTAAATTAAATCAGGAAATATAAGGTTAATTTAAATACCTTTATAGGTACTCGTATTTCACATATAGTGATTTATTTTTTTTTTTACTTTATACATGAAAAGAACATTAAATTTTATTTTGTAAATGAAATAATTTCAAAGAACAATTTTTCATTAAAACCCAAAATAACATGCCAATAGTAGTTATATGAGAATGCTATAAATGTCTGCGTAAATTATGAGTAATTTAAATAAATTTTTCCTTTTTTATTTTATTGCACGCACATAAAGGTTAATTGTCAAATCCTCCTTTGCAAACCTCAAAAAAGAAGAAAAAAAAATAAAATTTAGATTATCTTCCTACAATTTGAAAGATCGGATATCTTGCGGCTGCGAAACGCCTTTATAGTTTATCGCACTGTTCTGTCTTTTTTCAGTTACAAAAAAAAAAAAAAAAAAAAAATTACAACAAAGTTTATTATAGTTTTTAAGACTTTTATAAGCTTTTATGTAAATGATATAGTTCCATAATCTGCGATGACCTCCATTTTATTTAAATGCTAAAAATCTACCTTCATATATATGCGTATGCGGATCTATAAAACTAGACCCAATAACTTTATTATGCGTACGCCATTAGAATTATAAAATATTACCATTATTACTGTATTTTATAATAATATGATGTTCCCATGATGATCAAAAGTTTTTTTTTTTCGCCAAAGAGTCATAAAACGGTCGGACAAGTTCATTGCCAAACAGCCTACATGTGTGGAAGCCAAAAAAAAATATCACGTAGACCTTGAAATCGAATCCACTCACCTTATATAGATTTAAATTTTCCTCATTTCTTATCTTTCCATAGTTTTTTTTTTCTTTAAATTTAGGAAATTCTTGAATAGATTTACATCTGAGTTAATTTTAATTAAAACTATTGCTTGTAAAGATATCTTAATCTTACTTTCGTAGCCTTTGTTTCGAGTAGCTACGAGTAGATTACAACCAATCATAAAATCGTAATGATTTCAGCGCCGCGACGCATGTAATGAAAAAGAATGCTTTTATATGTTCATTTTCGTTTATTGTAGTAAGCAATGAAATTTCCTGAGCTTTACGATTTCATCAATGAAACGATCGAATTTATTCGAATGCTCATTTATTATTATTTACATTAATGATTATTTTATAGCATGCGCTTTTATTCGACGCTTTTGGCGATATTAATTTGTAGATTGATGAATAACGTAGGATATGATTACGAATGGAACATTTAACCCAGGGAAATAATGAATGTGTGGGGTGGTAGGGGATGAGAGCCGGTGGCGATAATATATAAAGAGGCATGGAAAAGAAGCATATCTGGTATACATCAAGTATGCGTGCGTGTTGTTGAGAATGTAAAATTTGCGCGAAGCTTCACAACTGAATACGCGGCCTTGGCCTCAGTTTTTAGTGACGTGAGAGTCAACACCAACAAAATCATCATCAGCATCAGCGTTTCAATGATTTTCTCTGTGTTGCTCGCACTCGCACGCATAGAATGATTTGGAAACGCAAGATTTTGCCTGTTAGAGGCCCGAATTTTGTTTTCATCTTGCCGCTTTGTCTTCGGTCATAACGTCCTTGCACACTTATTTAGTTATTTTTATACCTTACATAATTTGTATTCAAGAAATTGTTTTTTTGTCTTAGGCAGCTACTTTTATACATATACCTTTTCTTGAATTTTAAAAAAAAATTATTTGTCTTACATCACTAAAACTGACAATGGCATCTTATTTTCTACTACAGCTTTTCAATAATTTTTGGTTTATTATTTTTAAAAAAATTTTATTTTTACAAAAATTGATAGTAAGTAAATATTGAAAATTGGTGCTAAAACGAGCTCATATAATATCAATATTTAGGTTTGCCTGGCAAATTTTTTTTAATTTTCCATTTAAATGAAACAGGATTTTTATTTATTTTTGAATGTCTATAACTTTGGAATAGTTCATAATAACAACAATATGAAAGAAGAGATTTAAAAGTAATTTTACGGTCTACAAAATTGTTCTTTAGAACAAAGTTGGAAAATAAAAAACATTTTAATAACTGTTATTTTTGAGCTCTGATATCTTTGAGACAGTTGATCTGAGGAATTTTATTCTAAGGACCATTTTGGTTTAGCGTAAAATTTTCTTTAAATCCTTTTTTATTTCAGATTAGGATGAACTGTCATAAAGGTTATAAAAATTCAAAATTAAAATAAATGTAATAAATACTTTTATTGGCAACTTAAACTCAGATGTTAAATTTTCACTGGAAAAATTGGAAAATTGATAAATACACAGCTCTACAAAAAAAAATAAAAATAGTTGTTGTTCAGGATATCTCTGCTAATTTCTATGTTATTAAGTGCATAGTTTACGAATATTTTTATAAAAGTAATCAATGTCTTCTAGTTTTTATGATTTTAGCATATTTTACTAACTAGTTTTGGAAAGAATTAATTGACATGGAGCATTGGATAGATTTGAAAGAGGTTAAATTTTTACTTGGTCAACAAAGTGGATACACAAAATACCCCTGCTTTAATTGTCTGTGGGATAGTAGAGCAAAACAAAGTGAAAGTCCTTAACTTTTAGTAGAGCCAACAAAGTAAACAAGCTATTAAACAGAGACAAAATCATACTTCCACCATTAAGCGATTGTTTTAAGTAAATTTTCAGAAAATTTCCTAAGTTCAGCATGGAAAAATTAAAAGGCGGAATATTTGATTGTCCTTAAACTTGGCAATTGATGAAAGATGAAAATTTCATCAAAGTTATGACAGTTCCGGAAAGTGAAGCTTGGAATGTTTTTATACTGGTAGAAGCAAATTTTCTAGGTAACTATAAAGCACCAAATTATAAATACATAGTGCGAAAATGTTGATAAAGTTCAAGAATTTAGGAGCAAATATAAAGTATAAAGTTGCACTTTCTTCACAGTCATCTGGATAGATTTTCTGATAATTTAGGAAATTATAGCGAGGAACAGGCAGAGCGCTTCCACTAGGATCTTAATGTAATGGAGGAAAGGTATCAGGGTAGATGGGATCGCCATATAATGGCAGATTACTGCTAGTCTTTAAAAGAGATTGTCCCCTAAAATATTATGGAAGAAAATCTTATAAAAGACATTTCACTGAAGTATACCATTGGTTTTCAACATTTTCCTGTCTCTTTACTTCGATGCTCATACCTACTAATTTAAAAAAGTGGTTGCGTGTACTTATGTACGCGCGTGCGAAGTTATACTTCTTTGGTACGATTAAAAATTAGTTTTTATTAATTTTATTCAAATAATCAATTTTAAAAAACTGTAATTTAATATTTAATAATAATAATATATATGTTTAAAGATATAATTATTAAAAATAAAATTAAGAGAATAATATTTTAATTTGTATCAACAAATTATATCCAATGAAAGCTGCAAGACGTTTATAAAATTTGTCAGGATCATTTTTCTGGTTAACAATTCCATGCATGCCATTAAGTGAAGCTCCATAGAAATTGCGAAAAAAAGTAAGTAGCTACTTTTCAAAGTAAATGTCTTAATCTAATTAATTTCTTGTTATACTAAATTATTATTCTACGATGGTTGAATCATTTCAGAATCCCAGATTGCGTTATAACTAAGAATATACAAGAAATGCAGACGTCATTTTCATCACTAAACTCCAAATAGTATAACAGTTACTGCAAAATTCGAGAAAAGTAATAACTTATTTTTTTATAATATGTGTCATTTGTATATATACATATTTTCTAAATAAAATATGAAAAATATATTTAAAGAATTAATTATTTTTAATTTAAATACAAAAATAAGTAAATTAATGAAACAAAAATTCAAATTACGCGTGCCTAGTTAAAAAAACCAACTTCATCTTGTTAATTTGTGATGGTAAAATAGAACGCTACTGATGCTCCCAAAAACCGCGCCACGATGCAGACGTCATTTTCATCACTAAACTCCAAATAGTATAATAGTTACTGCAAAATTCGAGAAAAGTAATAACTTATTTATGAATAATATGTGTCATTTGTTTGTTAGGTATAATTATTTTTAATTTAAATATAAAAATAAATAAATAAGTAAATAAATAAAACAAAAATTAAAATTACGCGCGCCAAGTTAAAAGAAACCTAGTGGTTTTGCGGTCAACTTCACTCTGTTAATTTTTGTCTTAAGATGGCCACTCATCTAAAAATTTCACTCTAATCATTTTTTCATAACGCGTCTAAAGAAGTATAAATTCAATGAAAGTTTACATTATAAAATCAAATCTCTTAAATTTTTTTTCATATTTTCGATTGTTGTAGTGTAAAATTCAAATAAAGATTTAAAAAAAAAGCTAGAACAAATCTTCCAAAATCAGTTTGATTAATTGTGAGCATAACAAGGACAACAAAACTACTGATGACCAGTGATATCAACGAAACGTTCCAAATTTTTAAAATTTAATATTTGGGTTATAAGATCCAAATTCCTATGTTACTCAAATGGAACATGAAAAAAATGGAATGAGGCAAACGTTTATATTAAATTTTTTTTTTTTTTGGTTTATTAAAGGTCGCTTCAACTACTTTGGTCATTAGCGACCGTTGAATCCGAAAACCCATGAATAAAATCTTGGGCTTTCATTGGGATTCGAATTCAGGACCACTGGCGTATAGGGCAACTATCTAGTCAACCACGCCACTAAGTGCCCTTATTAACATTAAAAGCTTTTTTTGGTACTTACTATTTTGTTTCAATTTATATAGGTATACTATCAATTTGTGGGCAAAATAAGAAAAAAAAATTTTTTAAGCCTTTAAGTAACTTATTACGAAAAAATGTATAAAACTTCCTCTGTTTCAAAGGGTATAGTACTTGTATAGGGTATAGTAATAGTATTTGAATTTCCAGGCCCTTACAGTGCTAAATGATGTGGTAACAGTTTTCTTCCGCATAACCACATCTGCATCTAGGGTCGTTTACAAGCCCAGGCCGGAAAAGAGAACCATATAGGTGGTAATGATAAGCACACAGTCTATTTATTATTGTTACAATGAACTGGCGTAAAAGATTGAGCTTGGCTAACCAAAACCTCTTCATACCATTCATAAAGTTTAGAAAATAATTTTTCTCTCTAAGATCTTGCAGCTTCCAACCAATTCAACCAATATTCACCTGAATTTTTACAAAGGTTTACGATTTGCTCTATACGATTTAAAAACGTTTTTTTAAGTATCAAATATTTTCTACTGAATTCCCTTAAATTTTTGTTAAATTCATCAAAATCTGAGCTCAATCTTTTAATTTTTTTCAAGTACTTATATAAGCTTAAAAAATTATGAGACCATTGGTTTGTCCGACTCCGAGAAAAGAGCTGATTTGTCCGACAAAACGTATTTTTCCAAAAAAGACCAAAAACTTTCAGATTCATATCTCCCGCTTGTATTGATATTTTGAATCACTTCTGGTAATTAAAAAACATTTTTAAAGGTATACCTGGATTCAGGAGAGTCTGAGGAAATGTTTACACCAATTAAAAGAATTTTTTTAAAATCGCTTTTTGGTACTTACCTAATTTCAAACATTTATTTTTATCATTTCTGATGATCAAAAAACATTTTTGGAGATATGTACCTGGATTCAGAAGAGTCTGAAGAGTTTTTTTACTTCAATTAAAACATTTTTTTTTACTTTCTTTATGTTTGGTTGACCATAAAATTTATTTTAAAACAAAATTTAAAAAAATTAAGTTATGACCACGGTTAAATATATTCGTACGATTCTCAGTTGACTTATGGCTCATTATTACAAAATATTTCCCTTCATTTCGTCTTTTTTTATTTGATAAAACATTTCTTTTCAAACATAACGCCTTTAAAAGTAAAAATTACACGTGCGAATCCACTTTGGCCAATTAAAATTTTTCCAACAGCTGATTGTAATCATGCTTCAACAACGTCAACTTGTTAGCTCGAACAGTTAAATCTGACTAAAGAGGTGTAACACATTGTAAGGTCAATTTCATAAAAAAAAAATTTGCGTTAAATTTCTTGCAACAACAGAGTGAATGTTTGTGGCCTCTACGGTGTAGATATAAAAGAAAAGTTATACAATTCATTTTGTGAATTCTTTGTTACATTTTCGAGGACTTCGATTTTGTGTACGAGAATGAAGAGTTGTTAAAAAATCCTCGAAAATGAATTTCTCTAGATAATGAACTCTTAAAATGAGGGTAAACACGTGTACAAAAATGCTCGTGTAAGCAAGCAATCGTTTTTGAATTTTTCCTATAGTCGTATCTTACCAGAAATGGGTGGAACAATTTTTTTAATAGTCAATTTTTTTCAATGATTAAAAAAATTTTTTAATTTTTGAATTTATACTTCTTTAGACGCGTTATGAAAAAATGATCGGAGTGAAATTTTTAGATGGGCGGCCATCTTGAGACAAAAATTAACAAAATGAAGTTAACCGCAAAACCACTGGGTTTTTTGGCACGCGTAATTTGAATTTTTGTTGTATTTATTTTCTAATTTATTTATTTTTATATTTAAATTAAAAATAATTATATATACACATGACACATATTATTAAGAATTAAGTTATTACTTTTCTCGAATTTTGCAGTAGCTGTTATAGGTACTATTTGAAGTTTAATGATGAAAATGACGTCTGCATTGCGGCGCGGTTTTAGAAGCATTAGTAGCGATCTATTTTATCATCAAAATTAACAAGATGAAGTTGCCCGCAAAACGGCTTGGTATTTTTAACAAGGCGTGCGTAATTTAAATTTTTGTTTTATTTATTTACTTATTTTTATATTTAAATTAAAAATAATTAATTCTTTAAATATATTTTTTATATTTTATGAATTGTTAACCAGAAAAATGATCCTGACAAATTTTATAAACGTCTTTCAGCTTTCTTTGGATATTATTTATTGATACTAATTAAAATATTATTTTCTTAATTTTATTTTAATAATTATATCTTTAAATATATATATATGTATATATTATTAAATATTAAATATCAATTTACAGTTTTTTAAAATTGATTATTTGAATAAAATTAATAAAAACTAATTTTTAATGATACCAAAGAAGTATAACTTCTCACGCGCGTACATAAGTACACGCAACCACTTTTTTTTTAAGTACCTACATAAGTTTTGACGTAGTTTAAATCTATTAGGCTTTTAAATATTACTCCTATAAAGTATGAACTAAATGGCTATCGCATTTCTTTAAGAACAATTTTTTTAAATAATTTAAACTTGAACGCAATGATATTTAAGTAATTTTTAATACACTTCCGTATTTCGTTGCGGCGATAGTCAAAATATAATTTATGAAATTTTTATTTGTCAATAAAATTATTTTCCACCACTGTAACCTCGACTTTTGTTCAAGGATACGAAAAAATGCGTTTGTATTAATTAGAACATATTCTTCCTATTGATAAGAATAGTAAGTGAATATAAAAATGAAAAATTTAAGTTTGATTAGATTTAAGTATATAAATTATATCTACATATTATTGTAAAAAGATGAATCATGTTTAATTTAAATGAATTTAAATGACCCAAGTTTCAAATCCTAATTATGCGTAAAAATATTCACAATACATAGTTGAATATGTACGCATACATTAACAATAAATATTTGAAAATAATAATATACAAGTCCTGTTTGGCATTTTACTATTAAATATTCAAATTAGAGTGATTGACTTCGTGTATAATTTAGCCATAGAAAAATTGTCTAGTGTTTGGAAACGATTAAAAATAAATCTGGTAAAATATGTGCCTATTCAAATTGCAAGGTCTTGGCGTCCACGTTCTGATATTTTATATCGTAAACGCCGAATTATTCATGAGTCATTTCATCATTTCCTGACAAAAAAAGTCAATATCAAATTTTATTTTATTTTATTTTTTTTATCAAATTTAATTAATTTAAGTCCACTGAAATGATTTATAGCAATAGATTTTGTTCACAGAGGCGTGACATGAAGTTTAGTAGACGAGTGCCATCCTTCCAAGCGTTTTTAAGACAACCTTTTTGGTATTTTCAAAAAAAGAATTTTTCTAAAAACCAAATACTGTTGAAAAAAAACTACTTTTTGTACTAAAGGGGCATTCAAAAATAACGTAAGGCATTTAGGGGGGGGAGGGTAAGACAATCTGATTTTACGTAGAATTATAAATTGAAAATTTTACTATTTCGCACTAAGAATCGCCCTGATTAAACAGTTATTTAATAAGTATGTTCATTTTTTACGAAACTTTCTTATGAAGGCGAAGGGGTGGGTGGCTGTAATGTTATGATTTCTTACAATAGGAGGGAGGAGTTTAAATAAGCCTCAAAAACGACTCAGGTAATTTATGAATGGCCCCTAATTGGAAATTATAATTAAAAACTATAACGAAATAACTTTTTGTATTATACTATACAATTAAAATAAAAATTAAAAAAATGGTTGCGTATACTAATGTACGCGTGTGAGAAGTTATACTTCTTTGGCATCATTAAAAATTATTTTTTATTAATTGCATTCAAATAATCAATTTTTAAAAATTGTAAATTAATATTTAATAATATATATATATATATATTTACAGATATAATTATTAAAATTAAAATTAAGAGAATAATATTTTAATTTAAATCAATAAATAATATCCAAAGAAAGCTGCAAGACGTTTATAAAATTTGGCAGGATCATTTTTCTGGTTAACAATTCATGCATTTCATGAAAACAAAGCTTCATAGAAATTGCGAAATAAAGTAAGTAGCTACTTGTCAAAGTAAATGTCTTAATCTTATTCAAATCTTGTGTTACTAAATTATTATTCTAAGATGGTTGAATCATTTCAGAATCCTAGATGTCGTGATAACTAAGAATATGCATGGAATACAGATGGCATTTTCATCATTAAATTTCAAATAGTATAACAGCTAGTGCAAAATTCGAGAAAAGTAATAACTTATTTATTAATAATATGTGTCATTTGTATATAGAATTATTTTTAATTTAAATATAAAAATAAATAAAACAAAAATTCAAATTACGCGCGACAGAAACCGAGTGTTTTTGCGGCCAACTTCGTTTTGTTAATTTTTATCTCAAGATGGCCGCCCATTTATAAATGTCACTTTAATCAATTTTTCATAACGCGCCTTAAGAAGTTTAACTTCAATAAAATGCAATAACACCAATATTTTTGGATAAACTAGAGAAGTTACAAAATTATTGTATACTAGCTGATACCCGCTCGTTTTGCTGAGAGTATCTAAATTTTATTGATTGATTAATTGATTCCCTACTTTGATAACGATATATGAAAATAAATCTTTAATATTTCTACAGAAAAAGATCTGGGATACTTCCATACTTTGGATCTTAAGTAAGTTCATCAAAATCCTTAAAACTAAAAATCGTAAGCATAAAAAGTTCCTCTAAAAAAATTTTTCATACCAAATTTCATTTAAAACAGTTCAGCTATTTTAGTTGAAAAGTTTAGGAGATATTCTAGTGGAACCGTCCTTTTTTTGAATAAATGATTTTCAATTATATGAGAAGATCTGAGGTATCTTTAACTAAACTTCATTAAAATTCGTACCGTTCAGTAATTGTTAATTATTTAAAAATTTAGTATATTATTTTAATACGTTTACCTATTTTTAATTAATTTCTTCGAGAATGAACAATGAAGAAATTCAAACATTTAAAAAAATTTCATTATTAATTTTATCGGGTGTTAAATTGAAATTCTTATTTATTTTTTCAGTAAAATTTTGTTAATTATTTAATTTAAACTTTGTAGAGAATTTCTATGGCTACTGTGTAAAATTGGTCAGGCCTTCTTGAGGAAAATGCGTTAAAATGCTATTTCGTGAACTTTAACGACTCTTGTTTAAATGACCTATTTATGTTATGTTATAACATATACAAAATCAGTTATATTTTCACAACTCTTGAACTTGGTGGAATAATTTTTATTTTTTTTTTGTGTTTTCAGTACCTGAAGACGTCTCAAAAGAGACGAAACGTTGTACAATGATAGTAAAGAATTGTTCAAATAATAACATAATGATTATGCCCTCATATTTCTGCTCATTATAGGAAGATTTTAAGATTTGAAAAAATACCTTGCTAATTTTTAAAATTAAGTACATTCATGAACAACTTTTTAAATCATATTGTAGTTTGAAGACCGTAAAATTCTTCAAGTTTACAATTTTAAGTTAAATATTTTAGGATGAAAATGTTCCCTTAAATATTTTTCGTGCAAAGAACTATCTAAATTTTCATTCCATTATGAAACAGAAGTAATGATGGAAACTGGATAATTTATACTTTATGGTTGTTGATAAAGCTCCTCATCTATCAAAATTATAGCCTTTTTGAAGAGGAAGTTTTATGTTGGACTCGTAAAGCAGAATTCTAAAGTAAAGCTAAAACTATTAGACTTAAGTGATGAAGATGTTTAAAACGACGTTTTCTGTTGATTTTGTTAATAAAAACAGTGTGCTATTAAAATATAAGAAAGAAGTTAATTTTAAAACTGTTAAATTAGTAGAAAAATTGTTAATGTTTCATTGTTTATTTTTAAATCAAGATTGAAATATATTGAGTTCATTTTCCTTGAATGAAATTCAATAGGTATTCGATGTAAAATCAAAACAACACAAACAATAATGATCAATTTTGTTCTTTAAATCTCCCGCAGGTTTATGCGTGGTAGAAAGAGGAACAACCTTGATGCATTAAAACACGTCGAGAACATGAAGCGGTACTGGTTTCGAACCGGAGATGAAGGTGGATAAGAAGTCGTGAGTAATAATACCTACGCATAGGAAGATGGTACCGTTCCATGTAACATTCTAACACCCTGCAGCTACATCCCTTACTACATGCGTACACATAATAATGCAAAGGACATATTGAAAACAAGGGTTGACTGTGCTGTCGCACCGTTTCCTCCGTTTTCATCAACAGCATGCCAGATTCAATGGGGGTTTTGTGCAGTGTTGCTGACGTGGTTCAAACATTCTCGAACATTAAAAGGATTCACTAATGATGGTCGTAGGTATTGGATGAGGATGCAATACATGCACATTCATGCTCCAGTGTATACATTGAATATCGTTTGATGGATGAAAATCTACCCTCATTTTCCTAACGTTTTATCTTCTCTTGCATAAAATGTAGTCGTCATCCCTTTTTTCCCTTTATAAAAACCAGCTGCATTTTACGATTATTGATTTTATTTAAATATTTTATGTCGACTTAATTCAAAACAAGAAACCATTAGATTTTGTATTTTGTATAAAAAATAGAATAAATGAAAAGAAATTTTGTTAAAAATAACATAACATACATAAAAAAAATAATTTAAAAAACCATAATATGGTAATTAATTACGTCGTATTACTGCATAAAATCTACTTCTTATTAATATCTAATAGTTAATGCGATAGATGGCAAAGCAATGTAACTCCAACAAGTGGTTCATGGTTATAATATGACAAAACATTTAAATCAAATCTCTCATATTCATAAGCTTTAATCTTTCTCTATGAAAATAATTGACCTCGTTAAAAGCTTATTTAAAACAACCACTTACATAAGAAAAAACATTTTAATGGAATATTGATTGCACTGTTTGTTTCCTCATCTTTTTCTGTATATTTTATTTATGTAAGAGAACATATTTGAGTATTTCAAGGTTTTACTCTTTAACGTGAAAAAAAAAAGATGAAACATAAAGAAAACATATGTAAAAACAAAATTGTGTTTAGGTGTAACTGGGATAGAAATATAGGTACAAAGAAAAATATATAATATGAGGGAGAAAATTCCCGGCAACAAGTGGTTTGAATATAAAAGTTTAACGTGATATTTTCGAGAACGAAAGTTCTTTCTTTATATTTGTAAGGGGGATGAAATTCTTTCCCGTTTTGTTTATCGTTTTTGTTCTAATATGAGTCGTATTTTTTTTAAATAAATACGACGGAAAATTTTAGTTTGTCGTTGTTTTAGATTTTTTTTTTTATAGTGCACCTATCCCCCGATTTACACTGAAGATAGGTTCCAGACAAATCCGTGTAAAATGAAATCTTTGTTTTTCCTATATAAAACCGTGTAAAACGAAAAAAAACGCGCAATTAAGGGGGTATTCTAGTCTAGAGGTCCGAATTTCGAGCGTTTTTTTGGCAATTGATAAAAAAAAGCATTTGATATTTTTACGGTCCATTTTTTTATTATTTGCTTATTCATATTCAGAGAGTACACAAAATTAATTTCAAAAGAAAATTTTGTTTTTTTCATTGAGTTATGCGTCTTTGAAGTAGACGGGGAAAAAAAAAGACCGTGTCCTCGTCGCCATGATTTCTACCCTTGTGGTCATTTGAAAAATTAAACAATGATGGATTCTTGATAAGTACAAATGTCGCTGTCGCATGAACTTCCAAAACTGAAAAAAAATTTTTTTTTTCATAAAATGGCGGCTACTCAAAAATAAAGGCTGATTTTTTCACTCATTTTTTAACTTTGTCGAATTTTTAAAAAATATTACAAATTTTAAATTTTCATTTTTTGTTGGCTCATGCGATAAAGATATATTTAAAGAATATTCATGCCAAATTTCAAGTAAATCGGCTGATTAAAACTTGAGATATTATGGCAACCGCATCGAAAAAAGTCGTTTCGAGAAAAACGCGTATAAAATTTTACGTTAAGGTTCAACCGGTTCAATTGACACGACACTAAAACGGCTATAACTTCGGAAATAATTTGGATTTTTAAAAATCCTTTTAGGGAGATATTTTTGAATATATAAATTATCGGATTAGGAAAAAATTTTCTTTTCGATTTTTTCAAAATTCGAGACTAGGATACCCCCTTAAGTCATTCATTCAAATGGAACAAGAATAAAACATATCCAGAAACTTTAAACTAGGTGTCGTTTGCCCCAAATATGGCGTGATGTCGCACTGAACTTATTGTTAAAAATAAAAACAAAAATAGAAACGAAAATTTTTTCAAAAAGTACCTACTGAAACTTAACAAATTCAGGTATGTTCGAAATGTATTCGCTATCACTTTGAGGAACTATCAGCGTTTTTTTTTCTTGATTGATATCTATAATGTCACTTCCATCACTAGAATATTCCGAAATTTTCCGAACTTCATTAGTTTATGATCGGTGTAAAAGCGAAATCGTGTAAAACGAGTACCGTGTAAATTGGGGGATAGGTGTATTAACTAGCAACTATCGAGAGATGGTTATTTAAATCTTGGGCCAAATTGCAACTAAGATTTTAAGGCATTGAAAGACTAAATTAATATTGTTTCTTTGAAACATTTTCTTATGATTTCCATCTGTGGTAGAGTTACAAAATTCACACATTTTTAAGTTGAAAAAAAATCGTTAAATTTAAACTAAACCATAAATGTCTTTCAAAGGTTTTTTTTTAAATCTCACACTTAAACGGTTTCGTTTCAAGCTATTTTATGAAGTAACTACGATGAAGTGAATCACATTTTTCTTACTTGAAAAAAAAGTTACCGCAAATCAATCATCAGTAAGTTTTTTTTTCTTTTTATACATGAAAATCTGGAAGAAGTGACTAATTATGACTAACTTTGGTATTTTTATTTCCGACTTTTTTCAGAATAATAACAAAAATTTAATTATAAGCAAAAGGCCTTCTTTTAAAAATTTTATTTATTCATTTGATTGTGTCGTATAATTTTAAATAGAATATATACAAAAAAATATTTATTTTTGCTAAGAATATTTTAAACTACAATATTGAAAAAAATAAAATAAAACAAGAACAGATTCTTAAAAATGATTAATTTTTAACTGACTTAAAAAAAAAATGAAGGAGGTTCTCAATTCGACTGTATTTTTTTATGTTTGTTACCTCAGAACTTTCGACTGGGTGCACCGATTTTGATGATTTTTTTTTATTTGAGAGTTGGTGCTTCCCGTATGGTCTCATTTTAAGTTAAAGAAAATCGTTCACTTATAAAGGGTTGAAAACTAAGGGATGAAATATTAACGTTTTATTGGATAACTCGATTTTGATAATTCTTTTTTTTTTTTAGTAGAACATAACTTTATATTAATCTCATTTCCATTTTTATAAGAAACTCCACTCATAAATGTAACTATAAATTTTTCTTGGCAAATCCGATTTTGATAATATTTTCTATTACGTACATCGTACCTTTAAGGGGTTATATACACTTGTAAGTCCGAACAAACGTGTTTTTTTGTGAATTTTTTGTGAAGAGACTTTTTATTAAATAAATACATAGAATAAATATGCATATAGCAAATTTAATTTATTTTAAGAATTCATGATTTATTTACAAAAATATTCGGTTCCGTTGTTCCTGTAGTAGATCTCCTAGAGGACCTCCACAAAAAGATGCCTGGCGGTGAGGAAGATATCTCTGATCCAAATTATTTGAAATAAAAAAAACGAAAAGATTTATTTTTAGGATAGATGAATACAGGTAATGATCGATGGAATAGTCAAAATTTTAATTTTTGAAAAAATGGCGGCTTCCTAAAAAAAAAAATCGTTTTTTTCAAGAAAATTTACAGTTTAAAGTGGCTTAAAAAATCGAAATTACTGTCAGTAACCTTATTCCTTCGATCATTACCTGAAACAAATATCTAATACGATTGTGTGAAAATTTCAAGCCGATCGGTCCAGCCGTTTCGGAGAAATTTTCCTCACCGACTTTGAAAACACCGTTTCGAGAAAAACGCGTTTAAAGTTTCGGGAACGATTTACACTAAATTAACATTTTTTTTTCCAACTTACATCGTGTCATCTATTCCAGAACCATAAGAGGAACCCTCTGCTTCGTCTTTTCCTCTGAAATATTCAGCTGTTGTTGTCTACGAGCCATTCTCCTCTCGCGCGTGGACCCGAAAGGTATAGGGACAACGAGAAGCACCTACTACTCCGGCTTACGCTCCTACTTTCGAACGCTCGGAGACGCCATTACTATTACGCTCATATATCCGAGACTAATTATCAGACTAACTTTAACTTTTCAGAGAATATTTTCAAATATATGTACATTCAAAAAATGGAAAAAAAAATCGATTTTTTGAAAATGACAAGTGGATATAACCCCTTTAAATGTTTACATTTCAATTTGAAGAAAAAAATTCACCCCCTAAGGATGAAAATAGGGGATGAAATAGAGACGCTTAACTGAATCATCGAATTTTGGTGATTTTTTTTTCTATTTGAAACAGTATTCCACTTAGTTCTTGCATTATATTTAAAAGCGAAAAATTTCAACCTTTAAGAGCAAAAGGGGATGAAGTAGTAACTTTTAACATTTAACAACGCTGTCTCATATGAGCAGCGCGTTTAGTAGGTTTAATATTCAAAGAAATAAAATCAGTTGTCAAACTTTAAATCACTAAAAATGGAGAAATAAATAAAAATTATAACAAAATGAAAAATGAACTTCAAAATATAATGTACAACTATTGTTATTTTTGGAGTTAGTGTCAGCCAAGGAAATAAATATTAAAGTTCATTTGAAAAATAAATTTTATAAGGTATTCTCGTTAGTTGCTAAGTACCAATATAGTCGTATTTCCTTGACTGACACCAACTCCAAAAATAACAATAGTTGTACATGATATCATCCTAATAATTTTTAAGTTGTAATTTTTATTTTAACAGTTAAATAAGATAAAATTAGAAAAGTTTAATTTATGAATATTTTTAATGTTAAAAGTTCTTTTGAAAAGTAATAATCTTTATAAAAATTTAGCTGAAACGCTAGAATTAACCCTTATTTATTAAAATTACACCATAAAACCTGAACAGAAATTTCAAAGAAACTTTCTTAAATGCCATTTGACTTGCCATTTTCTGCTAATCAATTCTTAAACTTTGAAAGACCGTATAATTAAAATCTATTTATAATAACAAAATATTAAACAATAAGTATTGTGCTCCAAATGTTGTTGGAAAATTGAATTGAATTGTTCTTTTCTTTCACTCGTTCCCCATTTCATTTCTATATCCACCTATCTTGTTATAACAATTATAAGAGTTGTCTCATACATTTATCAGGCATAATTGAAATTTCTATCAAACGATAGTTTGATTGTTAATTGACTTTGAAATTCAGCAATTTACTTCGTGTTTTCTTCAAACTTCCCGCCCAAACTTTTCAGTTTATTTCAACTTTTGCTTATCCGTAATATTAGTGTGTGAGTGTCTACATTGCCATTTCTGATTATCTTTTTTACTGTTCACCTTGAACTCGTAACTTTTCCCTCATTTCCCACATCAATATCAAAATTCATTCATTCGTCATGAAATTTATTTTCGCAAGAACTCAATGATTATATTCCATATTTGAGATAAAATATAACTCAAATAAAACAAGTAATAATTTATACATTTACAATTCAAAAGAATTCTAACACTGTGGCGTTGATGTATAGGTAACCATACCTATGTGTGTCATGAGAAAAAATGTTTAAATCAATACAAGCTCGAGCTTTACGAATACGTCTCAATCTAATGCAAAACAATTAATAATTAATTATTCCATTACGAAATTGGTTTCATATTTCAACAAGAGTGAATAATTTCGATTGATTGAAGCTTTAAAACTTTTATCATAATAGTTCGTCGCTGTCTTTATTACACTCGTGAGCTTTTGGCGTTGGTAAATGGATGGAAAATATAAACTACACGAAATAATTTTCTAGTTTGCATGATTTATTGATTGATTGATTGATTGAAGAACACGACAAAATGTTACACTTACTCTGATATGTGATTTCGCGTCTCTTCTATGTAATATTAAATGAAATACGAAGCTATTTTGTCTAGAAAAAATGCAACTTCGATTTATAATTAAAATTATGACAAGTAGACCATAGCTAAAGCTTTTGAAAATGATAACAAGTGAACAAAAATTATAGTAGAAGGAAACCCATGAGAAAAGTAAGAGAATATAACAAAAATAAAAGGAAACATTAATTACGGTCGATCTGACGTTGGAAAGTGGAAAAGGGGGGGGGGGTTATAAGGGTAGAAACAGTTTATCTCGATTTCCGACAAAACTACAACTCCTATAGAAAAAAGTCAAACCGCAAAGTTGTAGGTAATAAGAAGATCTACAACTTTTGTCTTAACACTTTTTTCACAAAACCTCAAAATTTATGTGAAAAATTCAAATTACCAAGTTTTTGGTTTCTAATTTTTATCTTTTACAAAAAAAAAATTACTCTACTTACTATGTCCCAAACACCCTCTATTTTTTTTTTTAAATAAAATAAAATTTTTTCACCTTGTGATGAATTAATATTGCAAATCTATCCTGATTTTCAATCGAAAATTCTCAAGTTTTTTAAATCAGTGAGCTCTATGTTCGTTGAAACCTCTACTTTCTGATGGTGCAAAAAATAGACATTACAATGTTTAATGTTCGCAGAAAATGCAATAATTAAAGTGTAAATTTTAATAAATTGCATAAAATTGTACATAATACAACTGTATAATTACAACTTTGATTATTGTTTTTGTAAAAGATAAAAATTAAAACCCGAAAACTTGATTATTTGAATTTTCCACATAAATTTTGAGGTTATGTGAAAAAAGTGTTAGTACAAAAGTTGTAGATCTTCTTATTACCTACAACTTTGCTATTTAATTTTTTTATATAGGATTTGTGGTTTTGTTGGAAATCGAGAGAAACCGTTTCTACGCTTAAAAACCCCCTACTTTTCCACTTTCCGACCGTAATTTATTTTTACTTTCATTTCTGTTATATTCTCTTCCTTTTCTATTGGGTTTCATCCTATAATAATTTTTTTTGGGTTCAAAAATTATACCCCTGGTCTTTACCTTGGTCTTATTGGCATTTGTGTTTCTATCTTTAATTCTTTTTTATTATTTTTTTTTCAAGTTATACTTATTTAAACGCACAATATAAAAAAAATGAAAAGAGTGAAATTTTTAGATGGGCGGCCATCTTGAGACAAAAATTAACAAAATGAAGTTGGCCGCAAAACTACTCGGTTTCTTGACGCGCGTAATTTGAATTTTTGTTTTAGTTATTTTTATATTTATTTATTTTTATATTGAAATTAAAAATAATTATATATATACAAATGACACATATTATTAAAAAATAAGTTATTACTTTTCTCGAATTTTGCAGTAGCTGTGATGAAAATGACGTCTGCATTTCATGCATATTCTTAGTTATTACAAAATCTGGGATTCTGAAATGATTCAACCACCTTAGAATAATAATTTAGTAAAACAAGATATGAATAAGATTAAGACATTTACTTTGAAAAGTAGCTACTTGATTTATTTCGCAATTTCTATGAAGCTTCGTTTTCACGACATGCATGATTTGTTAACCAGAAAAATGATCCTGACAAATTTTATAAACGTCTTGCAACTTTCTTTGGATATTATTTATTGATACAAAAGAAAATATTATTCTCTTAATTTTAATAATTATATCTTAACCCGAACCACTTGACGCATGAAGTGGAGAGAACTACTGCTCTAGCCACTGCGCCAATAGGTGGCCTTTTGAATTCTTTTGTATAAAAGCTTTTAATCGATTTCAAAACTAGATGACAAATTTTAGAGTAGGAAAGTTTTCTTCTTTAAATTAATTTTTTTTAGCTCTCAATACAAAATACATATTTCACTATTAATTCGATTTTGTGAATTTTTTTTTTCATTTACTTAATTTTTATATTTTCTGTTGTTCTATTTGTAAATTACAATACAAGAAGAAAAATTTTTAGTTTTTTTTTTTTTTTTTGGTTCAAAAATAATACAAAATTGCATTGAAAGTTCTTCACATTGATGTTATTAAGTCGAAGCAACAGACATTTACGTTTTAAGTTTCAGTTTTCTAAGTTTCATTTTCAAATTGCTGCAAGTTTAAGAAGACAAGCAATCAAGCGCTTGTTCTTTTAGAAAAACAAAGCTTTACCCAACTAAGTATGTGGTAAAAAAAACTTTTCAATTACTTACGACCTGTGGGTAATTTGAAAATTGTTTTAATTAACGCACAACTCCACAGAAATTCAACATCTTTAAAAAATGTTCGGACCCAAAATTTTCATTAATTATTAAAAATCTATTTTAACCTACATTATTTATCAATTATCTTGTCAGATTCCACCAAGAAAAGATTTTATTTTTCTTATTTTTCTCCAGCTTTGAGTTTTACGAGTTTTATATTATAAGCTATGCACTTACCTGAAAATCAGGTACAGTTTTCTTTATTATTAAAAATCGATATGCTAAAATAACGCTTTTCACTTTGCTTGCATTCGTCTCAGAACTCTTAGGTCTTGTTATTCAAAATAAAATATACCATATTTCATTTTTGAAATGTATGAGTAGATAGTACATGTAAAATGCCGTTATGTGATGGATATTTATGCGTTATGTATGCGCAAAACGAAAGTGAAGCAAGCCCCCTCAATCTGGATCAATAAACCACCCTTTCACTCGTTTTGCCGTGTACGAGTACGGATATATAATATACTACATACTACATATGTTTAATACATCATTTTACATAAAATGAAGTTTATATGCACACAAGGTAAAGAAATTTTTGCTTTAAAAAGTCGTTTATAGTAAATAAAATGTTTTCTTTATTGTTTAAATTCAGATGTAATAAAAACCTTTTTTTTTTGTTATATGAAATATATTTAGTTGAGTTCAAGGTTTATTCAAATAAAATTTGTTACGGTTTCAACAGTTCTCATGTTTATTATAAATACTTGCATAAATTCGTAAAAATACCCCAATTGTTAAGTGTTTTGGATAAAAATCAATTTAATCTCAAAAGTTTTATACCTCTACTAAATAACTGCACTTAATAAATCAAAAAAAAAAAAAGTTTAAGCTTCTTTAGTGATAATTTATGAAAATTTTATATTCATTAGATTTCCATTCAAAACCACCTGTAACAAATCGGCACGGCACAAATATTCTAATCAGACATAAATGAAATCAACAGGGTTAAAATCCTACCAAAAATATTTTTTCTTCATCCATTCAAATGGCCTTGATCCTTTTTAAAACTTTTCGTCCTTCCACCCCATTTTCCATGTATATTTCATTTAAATTAAATATTTAATTGTTTGATTATTCAGACTAATTGTTACGTCAAACCTTGAACTTAAACTTCCCTTTTTCGAGCTATTGAATTTCGTCAAGGTAAACAATTAATACGCCTTCTGATAATCGGGAAAATTTTATTTAAATATCGATTCGATTAGTTTTGCATTATTAAATCG